>NW_019379459.1:1759895-1798766 GCF_000648655.2 Copidosoma floridanum | reverse complement strand
TAATTGAAATATTTGATTTTAAATAAAATGTTTCTTTAAGTATTTTATTTAAATTACTATTTGAAATGTTATTATAAATGCAGTATTTAGTTCAGATATTCAATTTAAGTAAAGTAATTAAGTATTTGGATAACTTGAATTAAAGCTGAAATAAAGTATTTCAGTTTATTTCAACCCTGTCAAATACTACCCATCTCTGTTCATATTCAATGTCTCAAAATAGACAGAAGAAGCATGTAATTTTATACTTTTTTGAATTGTATGCAAGGAAAAGAATAGCTTAGTCAAATCTATTCTTAATACATGCATAATAATGTATAAGCATCACCCCATTCTCTCATTGTTCCTTATTATGTAACAAATATCTAGTTCATGCTAAAAAAATATTTGTCTGTAGTTAGTTACGTAATTTATGTTAGGAGCATTATAATTTTATTTGTTTGTTATCTTGACATGCCCCTGTAGAAATAACAACCTACCCAGTTCGTCCAAGTTACGTAAGTGATTCAAAATGTAAATAAAATTTTTATGGTACAAAAAATTAATTTTAATTACTATACCGTATATATTGGGTTCTAAGAGTCGTTTCAATCATTTTTCTTTTAGTTTTTTGTTCAATAATAAGTGTTTTAATAGATTAAAGAATACTTTGAATTGAATACAAAAGTTTTTATTAAATATTCTAAAATTTTTTAATGATAAAGTTTACTTTGTATTGATGAATAATTAATATTCTTGTTCATGTTGCTCCTGAGCACACCATTGAAACAATTTTATCGTAGTTAAATATATTTTACCATAACAGTTAAACTTCTTATTCTTGTTCGGTCACCGACCCGGATAGTAAAATTCTTGAATCATTAATACCCATCAATACATTATTCTGTGTTATATATTCTGCAGTATGTATGAATTAAAATCAAAGAATCTCGTGTTAGCATACGGCCCCGGTGCGATGAATATTACATGAGATGCTGACTCACTCTCGTGAGAAATACACATGAAATACACAAAGAAATATACATGTCACTAAACAGTCTTTTGTAGCTACAAGCTTAAGTTCATTGTTTAAAAACTTTTGATACAGTTGCATATGAGAAAAATTTTTTTAATCCCTATCACAGTGTACCCTTAACTGAATAATTAAATATTAAAAATATTTTGGAAACAGTTTAGTGTTTAAACTTAAATTTTGAAATCAACCAATTATATTTGATATTTAAAAAATTGAAGTTTTAACTAGGATTTGACATGAAAATATTGTTTAACAGAAAAATTATGACAAAATGTAACAAAACTTCCGGTACCGGGAATCGAACCCGAGCCTCCTGGGTGAGAGCCAGGTATCCTAGCCACTAGACCATACCGGAGACGGGAGATGAGTTTCAAAGTTCGTTTATACCGGGATAGAAAGCTCTTACTGTTACGCTTTACTTTCCTCTATAGTACGAGGAAAATTTTTCATTAATTTATTAAATTCAATCAATATTTTTCCCTACTACCATCACAATTCAGCTTATTATTTATTTATAACAATGACTCACAAGTTTAAATCGATATTTTGACGAAACGGTTTTATAGTCTGATAAACTTTTACTCTCACAGAAAATTAAAGGGTCGCCAATGTTACGCAGATCATTGAAAATTAAGAAAAGTAAACTAATTCGCGAACACACACTTTCTAAAAATAAATGCCGCAAGTCGTACATTTTATAGACACTCAAACTAGAAACGCGGCAAACGTGACCCCATACAATATGTACGAAGCCAATGTCAGTACGTGTTTAAAGAGGTGTTGTAATGAAGGGGTCTACACTCACGGCCAAGTACCGGAACGCTTCCTCCTCCGAAATTCTGGCTCTTTATCCTCCAAAAGCAGCTGTTGGTGTTGCTGCTGTTGACGCTGCTGCTCAGGAATGTCCCGCCACGAGCCGAGCAGCTCGCAACTCTCGCTAGATCGACGCGCTCGCTCCCTCATTATTATTTCCATCTAATCGGCCAGATCGCAAACGAAACCACAGATCCTTGATCTTCCGCTCATAGTTGGCATTACAATCCTCACTTGTAATCAGTTTTTCTGATTTTCTTTGAGTCCACTCGTCTTCACATATAAATTTCCGCTGTAGAAGTATGTTTCGGTAAGTTTCGACTGTCTTTGTGTTCGGTGGTGAACTTGCTTTAGGTTTTCTTATTTTATATTTATTATCTTATCACTTTCGTAAACTTTCAAATGATTTGAGAAAAACAATTAAGAGATGTGTTTCTAAATAAATTTGGTGCTCCGTCAATCTACTAATTAACAAAGTTTTTACCATTATCTTTGACATTCGGGTTACGTGATTTCACGATTAATTTTGTTTCATTTAGATACCACAATATTTAAAAATGTAAATTTTAATTGAAGTGTATTTTTATCTTAATGATCTCAGACATTTGTTATTGACGAAATTTGTTTGAAGTCAATATATCAACGAGGTTATTAGTTTTAATCGGAATTTTCTTACAACCATTTGACTGAGTAATCATTATCTCCGATAAACTTGAAACATAACCAGAAGCACAGTCACCACTCGATAACAAAAATATCTCACGTACTTATTTTCCAAACAGAGAAAACCTTTGGTTCTTTTTTTCCTTAACTACGTCCTACTATCAGCTCGTGAGCCTCTCTTCCATCAACTTGCTCGAACCAATTGGAAAAAAGACCCAATCCTCGCTTTTTTTCGTGCTCGGTTGATCGGTACGACAAAGGCAAGAGAAAAGCGTCAAATTAAAAAAAGAAACGAGCACGTTCAGTAAACACTCACAGAAACATTTAAAAGAATAAGTAGTCCGTCTCAGCAAGTCTTTTTGTTCACTTTACGGCGCAAGTGAAGGTATAATATGCCTGTGTATCTACTATTAGTGAGAAAATTCACGTTTGGAAAGCCGGTCGACGCTACCGGCACGTAAGGTACTTCCCTGGTGACAATCGAGGTGACAATGGTGCCGTTGAAGCAAAAAAAAAAAAAAACCAGAGACTCGCGTGATCAATTGTGAGAAAGTGGACTCGTGAAAAAGCAGAACCGATTCTTCGCGTTACCGATCACCGCTGGCTGACGTGCACGTGTGCACAGCTATGCGCATATCACGCCACCCTAATGTTTATTATCTAAGATACAGCCGCTGTACAAATATGTCCCAAAGAACGGCACTTCTGATCGATACGACGCTCGCTACTTTACTGAGATGCTGTTGCGCTAGCCCACTGCTGCTGACCGACCTCCGACATTACCGACCATATATATATACACTCACCTCTCTCTCTTTTATAGACGCTTTCCTTCCCTCCAAGTGATGTGAGTGTGTGTACTGTGTGTATCCCCTCCATGTATATATGTATACCAATATGTTGCTCCATGTACTCATAAGAGAGGGCTGTAGTGGGTAAATTGCGTAAACATATTGCCGCTGCTGACACGGTTTTCGCGGGTTCTTTTCTTGCTTTCTTTCTTTCTCTCTTCCAAAGGGAGTGGGGCCTTCGTACAAACACATATTACGCGATCTTGTGGTTTTTGTTGTTGTAGGGATAGCTCGTTTAATTAGCTAAGTGAAGTTAATTTTTTTTTTTATACGAGGTGATTTTCGACATCTTTTATGAAAGAAACAGAAAGTTTTTTTCACATATTTTGTCAGTGTCACACTCGAATACAAGGAGACTGCTTTTTTTAAAAAGATTTTTAATAACTCCCAAAATAAATACTGCTAAGTATCGCAATGACGGCTGAATTGTTTTGGGGAAAGTAAAAATCTACCTTTCATATACTTTTTTTTTTATTTCATTACAAAAGCGCCTGTAGATTTCACTCTAGAAATGTAGGTCAAATTTTCATAAAAAAACCTTTTAGGTTATAATAATCGAAAATGAAAAAGAGAACAAAACCTATGATGTGAAAAAGTTGTATATTTAAGTATTTTAAATTTATATGTAACCAGCTCATTAAGAAACAGTCTTTAAATGTAGCCGTTCACTGTCCTCATGATTACAATCTAGTATTTTCGTACGTAACTTATCTTCTCATTTCATCTTCGTCTCCCACTTTTTGCGTACATTATCTGAAATTCTTGTCTTAGTTACCGTTTTCCTCACGCAGTATACAAAATTTTCATATAATCCTATATTTGTAGGTATACTTCAATACAGAACAACGTGACAATTAAATCTAAAATAATTTTCATTTTATACGTGTAAGGAGTAAAGTGTGGATATAGATTTTCAAAAGAAAAAAAAATTATATCAAATAAACGTAAAAATAACCAGTTACAATGAGTAAACAACATTTTTGATTAACTTGCTTTGTATCGTACGTCATTTATGGAATGTTGATCAATAACTTGTCAAGATAAGTATTATTAAAATGAATGACAATTATGTGTCTTGAATAATTGAATTTTTTAATTTGAAGATTGTGGTGTTGCTCTCAATAACAATAACAAGGTACACATATAGCGTTAAGTGAAGAGAGAAGCCTTATTTACTACAATCGGAGTTCAACGATCGTAAAGGAAAACCTTAACTCGAGGGTCGTCAGACAATAATAGATATTTAAAATTTTTTCAAACACTTACTTATTATCAATTGTTTCACGTGGGGGGAGGACATGATTAAGGAAAGGTTCCAAAGAAGTCACTTTACGACGACTTTCTTTGGATCTTTCACTTGAATTTCCGCTCCAAGGTGCGCACCTTGGGTTGTGTTTTCGAGGAAAACTAGTAGTTTCGACATCGAGTGCGTGACGTGAAAAAAAAAGTGGGGATGGTATTCCATCCCGGAGATTTCCATTACCCGATAAGTATGAGCAAACCGATCGTCATGAAACACCGTGTGAACGGAACGTGGAAAATTTTTTCAAAGATGTATCGAATAAACGTTTCACGCACACACGCATCAGTAAACCGATAGGTCTTACTACAGCCACGTAACGTAAGCCTCATTACGTTGCAAAGTTACGAAGCCGAAGCGGCAATTTTCGTCCTTCGGACGTATGGTACTCGCATACACATGCACTTGCGTGCCTCGAGACAGGCAGCTTGTGATTTAGGTTTAATTTTCAAGGATGGAACGAAACCTGCTTCGGCGAAACTCGATCCTTATTAAGTGAATAAAATGAATTTGCATATAGTTTTGTATGTGCATCACGTTACGCGAGTGGGACTGACAAACGAGAGAGAAGGTAGAGACAGCAGCGATTCCGATCGCATGCCCGAAAAATTTCCACGAGCTCGCGTGGAGGTGACTGGACAGGAGGTGGTAAGGGAGAAAAAACAAAATAATGAAGCTCGAAACAGAGAGAACTGTAACTCCACGTGATGCCATTTCTTACATGGTCTCTCGCATGTCTCGGCCGATCTTTTGTAATTAATCGAAATTAAATCTTTTCGGAGGTCTTGCAGATTCGCCGTCGTTCCAGTGACCTAAAAAGCCTGTCGCAGGCATCAAAGAAGGCTGAGTCGAGTTCGCGGGACGGTATTTAAGTGTTACGTGCGACGGTGGTGTAATGGCTGATTTTTCAGATCGTACGATAGCTATATGTCCGAGACGCACGCGCTGTGTCACGCGATTTTCTCACAACCGAGCGCTCGATCCGATGATTCGCGAAAGTGGGTTGTTTTCATTTTACCTTTTGTTTTCAAGCTTGGTAAAATACTTGAGCATGCAACTTGCATAATTAAAAAAACTCGACATTGTATCAGGTGATTAAATTTTTTGAAATCATACATTGAAAACGCCATGTGTTTAATTCTGAGAAATTAAAATAAAATTCATTACAAAATTACTGCAGAATTCCTGTTAACCACATTTATTGTGATACGTAGGTTTTGTATAACTTAACCATAACAATGTTCCTCAACAACTTTTCAATTGGTAAACAAAGCTTAAAACTATATTTGAAAACACAATAGCCATCCAATGTTGTATGTGGTATACATAGAATAATACAGTTAATTTAGTTTTTAATTATATTGATTTTATTTATGCATTAAAATTTTTAATAGTAATAACAAAAGTTGATGTATTTAATTTTCAAGTAATTTGTAGTTAAAATAACATAGTACACATTACTTTAGTAATTTGTAAATCGAAATAATTCAAATAGAATTTTCCTAGGTAATGGTAAAACATGTGAAAAATATAACGGGTGATTATATTTTATTTGTTTTTTAAAAAAATTTTAAGGTAATCGAAAATTAATGTACAATTTAATCACAAATGTGATAAATTACTTACAACCCTCTTAGTAAGTTTAAAACCAAAATGTGGAAAAAGTGATTATTTTTATTGAAATAATGCTGTGATTTACTATAAATTCTGAAAGTATAACGTGATCAGATTTAGTCTGTTATTTCTTGTAATATTTCCTGGTGCCGTATCTATGTTTAATTAAGATAAAAGCTAGGTAACATGCAGCCATGTTTATTAAATAACCAACTGATGGATCTTTATCACACGCTTGTTATGTATCTTAATGTTTAAAAAATTTTTTTTTATTTAATTAGCCAAGTAGTTCTTTAAATAAAAACACAATTTCAGCTGTTGTAAGTACATCCAAACCATCTACCTTTTAAACATAAATATGCTCTTGTCAGTCCATAAATATAATTTTTTTTTTTAATTTGTGAAGTCCTGCTTCTTCGTACGTTCATACGTGAATGTGATTTATCGAATGTTAGTTACAGATCTGGTCAGGCTTATGTGTATAAACCTTGAATTATCTGGCTAGTGATGTGCTCACATGTTTACTTTCGGAAAACTAAGCATTATCCAAAACATAATCCACTTACTTCATTTCTCGAAATCGCAGTGTGTTTAAGAAGAAAAAACTTGGATTTTACTTCGAGAAAAAAAAGCTTGCGGTGATTTTTACAGAAATTTGCAAGAACCACTACAACATAATTATCAAAACAGAATGACGAGCGCAACTCTATCAACCACGCGTGCTCTAAAAATCGGGTATCTACTCTAAATAACGATAACAATGAGCTTATCGAGCAGTTGTACGGTGAAAAATATCAGCACTCGCCTTATCTCAGCTCAGCTGATGTTGGGATTTCGCCTCGTAAGCCGGGAAATTTCATCGAAAAATTATATTCATACCATGAGTTCTTTCAGTCTTTCCTTCGACATGTACTCCACAACAAACCGAAACAGCACATCACTCACAGAATAACTCTCACTTCACCATACACACAGACACACACACACACACACACACACACACACACACACACTCGCAGAAACGCTAGCACGGTTATCTCACTGGCCAAAGCGTGCTTCGCTCAAACATCGTCAACCATACCCACATTACATGGTTACATAATTAATTTATCGGTACGGTACGGAAAGATGTGCTCGTGGTTCCCATGGCGTGTTTACCTGATCATGCAGTCGAGACCATTTCGCACACGCAGCACCGCCCGCGTGACGAGAGCGCCGGCTCTCGAGCAGAGCATCACTGGACTGCCGGCGCATTTTCTTCCCTATTAGTCGTCGACAAATGCCACTGACGGCGGATCTTTTGCTCAACAGTGCCTGAGAAAGACAGAGATGGGCACGCCAGAGGGAGCGAAAAATAAATCTCGTTCCAGCGTGTGATATACGGCGGGCTTGACTGCACGACAATGATAACAACAACGTTGGAAGTGCGCCATTCGACTTTCTGCCACTCTCTCGACCAGAGATAAGCTTAACCAGGGAGATAACCCTTCTTCTTATTCTTCTTCTCCTTTGTAGCGAAATTCACGGATTAATGAAGCTTTCTGTCAGAGGCTGTTTACGCATTGGGGCGTTTCATTGTTACTTCGCTGGAATCTATAACGAATCATTCATGAAAAATGACCAAAGGAACAAACAAACGTGAACTCGTTTTTGGCTTTTCCAAAAAATAAATCATCGATAGTTCAGCTGTTATTGACCTCAATTCTGGGGTACTTGGATTGAATTATGGTTCACTTTCGTTCATCGAGTACGTCGATTTGTTTGCTCTGTCTCGACTGCTAGACCACTTATCCGATAATTGAATACACAAATAGCAGAGACCGGATCAACAAGTGTTTTGTGGGTATACGTGTGCAGTTTGCACGTGAAACTCGGATTCCCGCTTTTGGTGAACGCGGATTTTCTATAATTCCAAAGTAGTAGGCATTAAAGATGTCCAAACCAACGACCCATAAATTACGGCTAATCTACTGTATACTCCGTAGCGTAAGAGCTTGCTATTGGCAAAAACATCTATGCCAGTGATTTTCATCCAAGGACCTACAAAATAAACATATTGATTTCAAGGCACACGAAATTTCTCGATTTTGCGTTGCGCATGAGATACACTCACAACTTTCTCAGGTGATTATCGACCCTAACGACCGGGATAATTACACGAACAGAATGCGAAAACGAGAACCATATAAATGCAACAACAACAACAACAACCATCATAAGTCTCTGCTCTCGAGTCGTGCTAAATATTATCTCACTTGGCTGTACGAGGACGCAAAAGGGTTGCGCAACAGCGTCGTCAGTCCGTGTACCTTTTATACCTGTGTGCCTCGTTGCTCGTGAGAGAGTTAAACATCGCGGGGAGAAGTCGAACGAAAAATCCGTCATCGACTGACGTAAGCGACGCGAGTGCGTGGGTTCACGTGCGAGGAGAGGCAAATTCCTTCGTGCGTGTCTCTTTTTTTTTTCTCTCTTAATGCCTTGTCGAGCCTCTGTCCCGTGTGAAAGTACAAATGTAGTAATTTGCCGTCTTGCGACGACGCCTTGATTATTACTGGCCTTATCGGCAAAGTTTGTTATTAACATTATTACAGCAGTGGTCGCTGGTTCTTTGGTAAATGCCGTTTTGCTCACGTCAGGACTGTGTCAGGACGTTATGAAATCTTGTCGTTTGGTTGTCAAACTTTTTTAATTTGAAAGGGATCACTATCTCAAATACAGTATTATTTGGACTGTATAGAGTGTCACTCTAATTAAAACACATCAGTCTATAAATCGTTTCTTACTCCGAGGTTTACTCTCTAAGTGCAACTTATATAGCCTAGTGTTGATTCTGACCTCGTGGCTTAATCTATTTATCAAACGACTACTATTCCGATCCGGGGATTACTCGTCAAAGCTCTCGTATGGAATACATCGATTACTTCTTACATTTTATCAACGTGAAAAAAGGATTATGATGACGTTATCTTAATTCTTAACACTCGAGTATTAAAGTTCAACTTAAAAATTTACTCTTCAGTTTAGGTGTACTTTTCATGGTTTAAATGTTATAATGTAGAATTTTTGTAGATTGTACTTAGTATACTTCTTATTCGGTGGGATTTTACGTTTTGTCTAACAAAAATTTATAGGCAAGGTTTGTGAGTATCAACATGTTTGGATACTAATTAAAATAGTGTATGATTTGTAAATACAAGGCACCCATTGTATTCAGGGAACCCTTAAAGAATATAATAAATTCAATAGATGTAACTCACCGAAATTCCTTACCTACGAAAATTCGTTACGTTTACTTGAACAATTTTTTTTTTGTTTATATTATAATCATTTTTGTTACCACTTTCTTAGTATATGCGATATAATTAAACTTATAATTTTTAAATAACTTGTGTTTAATAACACACAATTATAATCATCTTGCCAAGTTGCCAAGTATTGCATAATTTTAATTTTGTAGCTCTTTAAAACGTTCAAATAATTACAAAGCCTATCTCGACACGAAAAATTCAATTTATATGTGTCTGTATGATTTCTGTAAAATAGCTTTTTTGATTTTTTAAATTTTCATTCCATTTTTGTCGAGGAATAGATCAAGGTCATGTTTTCCTACCAACTGATCTCTATTTCTCCCCTCACCATAAATCGAAAAAAAAAAAAAAAAATTACTGTAGGCTTATACTATACACCATTGTAAAATACATTGTTTTTTGCAGTTTGAGTAGTTAATTGAATTAATGGTGTTTTCTAAAAAATTACTCATGTATTCAGTATTAATTAGCAAGGTTCTCTAATTTATTAGAACAATAAAGGTAAAATTCTGAAAATTGATTGCTTTTTAATTTTTAATGTTGCATGAAAAATATTTATATTTCTAAAACCAGAGAAAATTGTTTGGTAGCCAAACATCTAGAAATCAACTCAAATTAGTATCAGTGCAGTAAAATAAAATTTCATACCGTTTAGAAGCTAGACTTTCTTTTTAATGATAAGCTTTGCATCTGCCACATGATGCAAAGACTTGTAACTATCAACTGCAATTGTTCATATCTGTAAGTATTGCTGTTTAACAACTACTAGTTGATGGTTTAAATAAGTCTAAAGGAAAAATTAACATTTAATTATTATGCCTTCTACCGTTACATAATTGTTTAAAAAAAAAAAAATTTAATTATGGAAACGATGTGTAGCTTACTATTATAATTGCAGTAAAACTAAATAACAAAGTTGTACTAAATGTGTGATGGTTAATTTAAGCACGCCGGAATAAGTAATCATATGTGCACATTTAAATAAGTAAACGATAAACTTAACACAAACCCTTTTTTAAAAATTTTATGTGAAAACTGACCTTCTTTGCACAACCTTAACCATACTTTACTAAACGGATGTTGATTAAAAAGGTAAAACTTGCGTTAATATTACACCTACTTAAGTATGTTTCAATGACACGTATCGCAAAATTTTCATTGCCAGTCAGTTTAGCCTTCAAATTCACTATGCTGATTTCAATTGCATTTTCACAAATATATTATGAATTGAAAATTTTCTGTTGAAACTTATTAAAAAGAGATGTCTAGTATATCCTTATTTATACTACTAGTTAATAAATATGGAAACCGACAATAGCGGTCCATAAGATAGACAAGTCCTAAAACCATTTATATACTACAGATATATAGCATATTTGCCGAACATAAACAAATTCAGCCTACTTTGATGATTCAATGTTAGTGGATCAGTTGCGTGATGCGCCACGCAAACACGTACGCCAGTGGCTGCTGTGACGCATGTAAATTTTGAATTGCAAAACGTATGTTTCGATACTTGTCTTAAATATCTAATCAAAGTACAAATGCCATTAGCTCAAAGCTTTAAAATAAAACTCTTAAAAAATTGATATTTCAATACGTGAACCTACTAGTACTACTTACAATGACATTTTATTCAAACAAATGCGTTATTAAAAGACATGGCACAAGTTAACTAAAATTAGACCATCAACACAGAATAATTGATAAAAATATAAAAATAAACCATAAACGATTGATTGTTCATAATCGTTTCAACGGAAGCAGTATACGTGAAAGAAACGTTCCAGAGAAACATTGTACGTATCTTGAAATTCTCCCTAGCAAAACTTCTTAAGAAAATTCTAGTGGGAAAACAAAACAGCAAATGATAAAACTCACCAGTCAGTAAGGTCCTCGAGGGAATGAAAGCCGCTACTAGCAGACGATGACGACAACGACATGATCGGCACAGTCTTGAGAGCAGTAAGCGACTAAGCGCGGACAGAAAAAGTGGAGAGGCCGGCTTTCACGCCGGCCGTCCTCGTATGGTTTATAAGCGGCTGAGAGAGAAGGCCTAGCGTAAGCGGCATCAGCATCATGCGGCTCGGAAGCCCGAAACGAGAGATGCCGCACCACGTGAAAATAATGCTCTGCCTCCTAATGAGAAGAAGTGCAGCAGATTTCTCTCTCTCTCTCTCTCGTTCTCTATCTCACCTTCTTTCTTTCTGTTGCGGATTTTGGCAAACGATCAACTCGTGCTGTGGACTCACGCACGATCCGCATTTTGTACTTATTCTTACGCACCCCTTACGCTAGATTTTTTGGGGGGATGCTTTTTCAAGAGGTTCTTGAGTTTTTTTTGAGGGCAGATAAGTCTTGTTTGAAGGTATTTGATACTACATCAATACTGAGTAATATCATTTGTGGAATTTAAAACATATCAATGTGTTACATAATTTGTTAAATGTTTCCCTCAAATCAGAGATCCGATATACATCCAGCTGGAAAAGGAAATTGTTTGTACCGTAATAATTTTCATGAGATACAATTATTAGAATTTTTAACACTATTTAAGGAGAAATACTTCTGAAATATATTTTTTAATAAAAATACACTAATATGAATATCTGTATTAAGATTATGTCTATAAAAATAGCGTTAAGAAAAGTAGCATAAATTTTTATTGTATTTCGAGAGAATATTATTTGAATTTTATTTTCAAGTAATAAATTATATTTAATCGAAATTAAAGAAACAGTTTTGTACTGTTTATTATTCATCACTGTTAAAAATAGTATAGATTCATTTCTCAAACTAACTGCCCGGAAGAAATTTCAAGAATTTTTTTATTGATTTGTTTGATAAAAACAAGAAAAAAACGAAAGAATTTTGACAGAATTTAATTGATCTTATCCTTAAAAGTTACGTACTTTAGGGAGTATACATTATAGGAACTATTGTGTGATCTAATGATCATGTATCTTTTTGGTAGTTGTAGTAGAAACTAACAAGTTTGCAAATACTTAAAATTTTTTAATCAAGAAGTTAATTTTTCATTTCCTTTGATTAATAATAAATCTTAATAGTGATAAAGTATAATTCAGTGCATCTTGAATCTACTCTAGATAAATAACTAGTGAGTATATGTTACTTATGTTACTTATGCATGTGTATAGTGTTGTTTAATTTTAACACAAAAACAACGTGCGTTAGACAAACGTTCATACAAAAATTTTTATGACAAGAAATAATAAACCTTATATTCGTGATATAATTTTATGTAAAAAGCGTATGTATACGCTTTCTGTGCAATATAAAAAAATTATATCCAACCACATTCTAACTACCTAAATTTTAACTAAACAATTATATCAAAAACAAGATATATCTAGAAAATTATTTTACACCCAGACAAAACTAATCAAACAAAAAAATTGATATATTAAAAATTGTTACGGTATTTCAACGTATTAAAAAACACACAGTTAATTATTTTACAAACAATGTTATTTAAAACTACAAAACTCAAACTACAAAAAAAACTTCAGCCTGGAACTATTCGTAATGAATTTAAAAAAAAATAAAACGTAAAACACTGACTTTATCGATTGATTAAATTTGACTATACACTCAAATATAGTTACTCCAAATCATGCTGAGTAGCGCTAGCATACAGATAAAGATTTGAGAAACTGCTTTACCTTCGCGGCTCCACTTGCTCAACGGTTAAGTCAGACCGTGTATTGCTTTAAAGAGAAAAAAAATTAGATTATTATTTTTATTAATTGTTTTTAATTTATTGTATGCTACAATTTGTTTCATTCAAGTGCATAAATTTTTTTCTTGTTATTAGCTGTTAACACTGAAATAACAAACAAAACCTTTTGTTACGTGTTAAAATGTCTGTTTCATAAAACATCCTTGACATACTTATTTTTCTTTTACTATTATATCATAGACCTTTTGAAAAATCAAAGTTTCAAATTTATAGGCTTAAACACTTCAAATTGTGCATAACTACTACGAATGACAACTGTCTTTTTTGTTTTTGTCGTTGAACGAAAGCCTCATTTCTACGATTGCAATAGGTATATTTAAAATTGCTATTTTAATCTTAACTTGATTATTCCCTTTTTTTTAATCTTAGAATTTTGTAAAAACTTGAGCCCAAGGTTACGTTTTTTTATTCATTGCTTTTTCAAATTTTTTATTAAAACTAAAACTTCAATAAGCCCCCTTACTTTTTAAATACATCGATCGTGTGATGTAATATATATATATATATATTTAATGTAATTGAAACAGCTTCAGGCTAAAGCAATAAATCGGAAACTGTTATGGATGGAATTTTTTCTCAATTATTTTGCTTTCATACATAAATGTATTCACAAAACCTTAACCCAAATTTCTAGTACAGCTAAATATTTGTAATAAAACTATTTGGAACATTCTGCGATTGATACAAACGTCAAAAATGTTTTCGTATACTTTGAGTAAAATTAATTAGCATTTAAAATAACTACGATCACAACTTATGAGAACCCGTATGAGATTTTAAACATGTTTAAAAATATTTGAAAATGTGTCCAATAAAATAGCAGGTAATAATGAATAAATATAAATTATATGATGTAATCTCCATCAAAAGTTTTAATTCAGATCAATGATGCTTACAACTTTTTGCATCAAAATACGTTCTAATCATAAAATGATGTTATAATATTGCTAAAAATATTGTGAGATTGCAGTTTTAGAACTACAAACAGCAAAATGTGCGATGGCCGGGAATCGAACCCGGATCAACTGCTTGGAAGGCAACTATGCTGACCATTACACCACCATCGCACCTGGTAGGGGTTAGCAGATACTTTGTAACGTTCTTTCCCCGCCTACGCTCGATTCATATACTTACATTCATGCTTATAATATGAGATATAAGATCGACGTATTTTATATCAAAATACTTTGTTAATTTATTTTAGTAGTAAAAATTAGGCTCCAAGTAACGACTTCATCTTCAACTTCTTTCTGTTTATTGAATACTAGATAAGTTTACGAATTTGCAATTTTATTTTACAAAGGTACACATTTTTTTTATAAACATTGTAAACTGAACCTCGAGCTCCTGTAAAACAAATCCTATCATTCGCTTAAAGTATTTTAATTAAAACTCCTTTTGTCTAATTTACCCAGCATACATTTTTTTTTATTATTCGCATTAGTGGAAACATCTCGATCTAGTGATGTAAAAAGTTCTTGTGTATACACAAACAATGATCATTAAATAAAACATCTCGATTAAATCTTTAAATAGTATATCACGGTAAAATATAATGACAGTTTAAACCTGCACCATGTATCGATGTGTAGAGAAAATTACATGCTTATAATAGCCGAAAATTCAGATTAGCAAGGGAAAACTGTGCAACTCGTGCTGGCACAATTTTTTCCGTACAATATACGGGAAAAACCCGTGCCACTCGCAGAAGTTTTGGCTGCTAGTAGTATACGACTGTTTTGTACGATATTATAGCGAATGTCAACGTCTCTGTTATGACAGATTTTACTCGTTAATATAGATTTTTCCGTTTACGGCCATGACGTGACAATCGCATAATTCTACATGTAAAAATATACGTCACAGCACAGAGAATGAAACATGTATATAATACACATATTTACTGCACGACTTGACAGTACAGCAGTCGATACGACTCGTGCATAACAAAGGCTTGAATGTCACTAAAAAAAAACGTGTTGGAAGAAAAAAAAAAAAAAAAAAGAAAAATCGTACCTGAAGGTCTGCTGTTTGTCGTGCATTCGTGAGATCGCCGTCTTCTTCGGCACGTCATCCGTGTCCATCTCGGCTATTGCCTTGGCCAGGTGCAAATCGCTTTCGTTCATATTTTTTTTGTCTTTGTACAGTAAATCTATAACTCGGTCCTTTGTCACAAACTCATGCATACACACACATAAACAACTCTCCCGGCTAAACTGCCGGGTGTTACAGCTACACACCCTCAAAACGACGAATCCACCTCTATCCCCATATGATATTTTTCATACCGAAAATTGTTGAAAAAAAAAAAAAAAATTGACCGTTTTTCAGTAATGAGCAGCACCTACGAGAGGGAATAAGAGATGACTTGACTCACTTGACTCTATAATCAGCGTCGAAGCTGTACTTGCGCGTGTACGTATAGCCTGGACGCGCCTGCTCATCTGAGTACCACTGCCAGGAGAGCGGGGCTTTTGAACACTCGAGTGACAAAGACGTCTTGGCTCAGCTCGTGATTGCTGCTCCACTTAAAAAAATTAAAAAATCTTTGAAACTGCTTTACCAAACTGTAAGATATACCGTGTAGGTAAGGGAAGATTTCTTAATTTTTTTTTTTTCTAGCAGAGAATTTTTGTAGTTTTGGTATTAAAGAAAAAGCATGAAAATCAAACTACGGTTTGACGTGGTGTGCTACCTTTTTCGATATATCTTCATAAAAGAAAACAACTGGGAGAAGAATGTTATCTCTTACATAAAGTACATAGTAATAGTTTTAACACAAGACAAACATGTGGAAGAAAAAACTTAAAGATTTACAAAAAATCTCTTCAAATAATCTAGAACAATAGAATTGGGGAATAAAAATGTAGTAAGCGTTAGCTATTAAAAAAAATATACCAAATTATAGTGTAGCTTCTAACAATATTATTTATTTTAATATTGTTACCTCCATTCATGGCATACATGATTTAAAAATTGAATCTATATACAGAAGTCAACAATAGTCAACCAAGAAAAAAGTAATTTGCATTGGACTAATTAGAAATGAAAGCTCATTTTTTCAACTGTATGTATAATAAATAAAAAGTGACGTTACCAATGAAAAATGACTATAGGACTTCAACATCAGTCGCTAGAATGCGCTGCAATAGCTAATTCCCGACTACATATTATATATATATGTTTGATAATATGTTGGTAAGACAGGGATTGTATTTATTGTTATCTGTCTTCGATGGTCGGCCCATTACTTTCATCAGATACTTATAAAAATTGAAAACACTTCTAAAAATAGCCTGGTGCTCATTTTTTACAAATAGTTTTTCAGCCCCTCGGTTTTTCAATCTGCTATTTTTAACTTTTTCTTATCACCAATCACCCTCATAATCGTTTTTTACAAATTTTCTGCATATCTTATTAACGATAATTAACCACGTTAATCAGGATTTTATTTTTATTTAATTGATTTTTTATCGTCATATAATGAAAATATACATATAATGTAATAGAAATGTAACGAAAATCTATACTTAAAAATTATCCCCATTATTACAAAAATTGTCATTAAGGTGTATATTTAGTTTTTCATAAAATCCAAATAAAACTATTTGCAGCGATACAAACTAATTGATTAATTTACTATAAAAATATTATATTTAAGTTATGTAACGTACAATAGTATAGGTGAGACTCTATGCTTCCTCTCCTCAAACCTCATAACGAGGGGCCCTAGGGCCAAGGGAAGGGAAGTGAGAGCAAGGAGAGAGTCTATTCGGGGAGTACACGACGAGCCTTTGTAGGGAACACACGCGCTATCTTGCCTATGATTACGGTATTTTGAATAAAGGTCCTTGAAGTAATAAGCGTTGATCATTCTCGCGAAGCACCTCCTTACCAATATCTTCCCTACGTAACAGTTAATAATGAAAATAACTTTTTCATAAATTATTCTGTGAAATAATTGAGCCGCATTAAAAGTTGATTTTATAAACAGAAAGCAATTTTTGAATATTAATTAGTTACGAAGATTTTTATTTATTTTACCTCAATTTCATATTAAGTTCTATATGCAGCAGTAACTCTAAAAGTACCAAGTATCCTTAAAATATTTTAAAATGCATAATTTAAGGTATAGGTATGACCGTTCGAAAGTCTGTTATCATTATTTTTTAATTATTAAGGTTTCATTAATTTATGAACTCAATATTTTGTACTAACATTTACAATAATTTAATTTCAATGAAGCTGTAAAAAAATTTTTTTTGTAATATTACAAAATCTTAAGTATTTTTAGAAATTACAGATTTCTGTCAATGTTATAGAAAAAACTCCTATGGTACAATCATCAAAGCTAAAATTAGGTAAAATGTATTTATCAATTATTTTTCGAAAAGGACTTTACTACACTATATTATGAATAAAAATACATTGTAATAATGTTTGTTATGTGATTTTAAATAATAACCATACGAAATTTCTGACTACTCGGAAACTTGAAAAAAAAAAAAAAAAATAGATAAAAACAAATTTAAAAATACATACACACAAATATTTATATTGATGCATAGATTTTAAATAATTCTGGGCTCGTAGAAAAAAAAAGTTAGTAATTATCTTTGAGTACATTTATTACCTTAAATCTAATACAGAAAAATGATTTGAAATATACATTATTTACAATACACAATGTGTAATAAATCACATTGCTTTCATACAATTTAATAATAGTCTAACTACTCAATTAAGTAGCGATTTTTGCGTTCTTTAAACGAATTTCTGCATTCCTTAGGAAGCTTTGTTGCAAAATGTCATATATATATAACCGTCTCTTACGCGGCTTACTATCTACATTTGGCTATATCAGTCATTGAGCTTGGAGCCTACGTATTTAAATGTAATAATTTATATCGTAAAGTATAGAACGATGCACTTTTATGAAAATGGGAGAAATGAATGATATGATTGAATAAAGTTTACGAGAATTCAATACAGACATATTATGTACAAAATTGTCGGACCCTTGTCTTCGTGGTTTTATACTGTGCTATACAAGCATACACTAGACGAAAACACAAAAAAATTACAAAATGGATTTTTCAAAGAAACTTTTCTTTGTAACCTTTGTTCACCTTTTTGATCTCAACGATTATAGAATATCTTAGATCTACAACTTATCAGATTATATTAAACAGTCTGTATCAAAGCAACATAATAAGTCGCTCGTTGTTATATATATATATATATATATATACTTTTTAATTTAAGTGACTTACCGCATCTTAAAGGTAAAACCAAGATCATACTTTTTTTTTCGAGCTGACTGATACTGTTATATTGCTTGCCATTTTATTTCTTATCACAAAGAATAATTTAGTTGGCACTTTTAAATATGTGCAATTATTAATGATGCTTACGATTCTCAATTATTTTCAAATCAAGAACAATTTTAAACTAGAAAGTGGAAAAAAAAGTAGTTGAGAAACGCTTTGTAGGGAAAAATAATTATTTATGTTGAAAGGTAGTTTTTTTCGCAGAAAAAATTTCTCTCACCCATGAAAGAATGACAAAAAATATTTTTTCCACTTCGGGAGTTTTTCGTGACCTACCGACGTTTGTTGCACCTTCGGTAGGAAAAATAGCGTTCACCACAAAAGCGCCATCTAACAGCCCCTCGGGCCCAAATAAAGCCCCGGCGATGATGCCGCTCACGTGACGAAAACTATCATTAATTCAGTACATGATTTATGAATAAAAATGATAATAAATGAGGAACTAGATTTTTTCAAAAATAATGTGCCTATCCTTCAACCACTAATCAATACGGAATTTCTTCTACAGCAGGAAGTATACCACTTGAGTTGATGCAGCGTCAATGCCTCTGGGACGACCTGCATTGGACGAACATCTCAACTTTACCGCTTACGAGACGAACGTAACGAGTACAGGCTCGGACGAAAAGGGCAGGGACAAACTGATCTGCAAACAACAAAAACAACAGTTACCGGTGAGTCTTTGATGCATCACTAATAAAATATTAAAAAAGAAATAAAAAAAACAAATGAAATAAAAGTTTTATTTTGTCAATAAAAAATGTATAATAAATAAAAAGTGANAAAAAAAAAAAAAAAAAAAAAAAAAAAAAAAAAAAAAAAAAAAAAAAAAAAAAAAACAAGACGCTGCTTCGGGTCTTCCTTCACCTCGATGCATCACACAAAAGACATGCGAGAAATAGAAAACAAACTGGGAGGGCGCTCGCATTTATCCGCTTTGAATTACGTTGACTAGACGAATTTTTCAGTGCATAAACTTATCCACTGAAAGCGGTGAGGGGATCACACTTTTCTCAAGCGTTGCGTTAAGATCGTGTTACGTGTGCTTGCACATGGATGCACGCCTCTCCTCTCTACTCCTCTTGCATCTCTGATCGAGCGATTTCATTCAGCTCGTAAGGTATACGCTTTCGTATAAATAGCTTCCCTTTTTATTCTTGCTTGTACGTATGTATTGCTGGGAAATTTTTATTTTTACCGCCCTCGGGTGGTTTTGGGAGGCTGGTACTTCCTCGGGCGAAAAAGCAGTTTTCCGGAACTCGTTCGAAAAGTCTCCTTTACGAACCTCTTTACGGACCTCGCCTTCGGCTTGGGCCGCAAACCTCTCGGTTCGCAAACAAAGACTTTTCAAACTCGTAGGAAAACTACTATTTTGCAATAGTGTGCGGAAAATAGGTGTTTTTCGCACTATTTTTAGTATGAAAAATCGATTTTCCCGCATAGTAAGCGGAAAAAGTGTAGCAGAGATTTTCCGCACGGTGTGCGGAAAAAGTATTTGGAAAAGGTTTCTACCACACAGTGTGTGGAAAAGGTGTGTGGCAAAGGTTTTTCCGCACGCCGGAAAACAGTTTTTTACATACCAGATATCTCACGGGGAACGAATCAAGATACCGTGTGTGTACAACTATCACAACCCTACCTCGTGTAAGTCTCAATTCTCAACTAAAATTCCTTCTTAATGACTTTTTTTGTTAATTCTATTAAACTATATCGTATTATAATTTGAGAACATTTCATTGGGAACCACAATCCTGTTGTGTTGGTGTGGAGTCCCTTGACAAAATTTGTTACCGTTGTAAAATTCTTTGAAAGTTTTTTTGTTTAAGTAATTCAAAGTTTATTTTTTAAAATAAAATTTCAATTTCATCCAATTTCTGCTTTTATATTTGAGGCATAAAATTACTTTTTTTTTTTTTTTTTGAACGATCAATTGATATTTTTGCAATGCCCCTGGACCCCGAACAACCTTCCTTGCGAATCATCAACATACTTCCTATTTTCCTCACACTTATTGCGAAAAATTGTCTTTTCCGATCTTGTTACGTAAATAACTATTACCGTGTCAAAACAGAAAGAAGTGCAATCTGAGACAAAGAAGAGGGCGTTGACATCATATGTAGAGACAAAACACAACAAAACAAAAACAAACAATCAAACAAAGTAAAACCGAGCCGAGTTAGTGTTGTTAGTGCACACACTCACATGCCTTCTCATCCCCCGCGAGCGTGGGTGTCCCACTCTCGGTCACCGACTGACAGGATGGCTCCTGGATGTAGAGCGCGGGTTTGAGCGGCCGGCCGTCCTGGTCCTCGACTTGGACCACTAGGCCGTGATTGCCGCCGCTCGCGTGGCCGTGGGTTTGCTGTTGCTGTTGATTACCACCTGGAGGCCTCCAGAAGCGTAAGCCCTGCCTCACGTCCAGCGCCAAATGTCCGCCTTGCGACGTCAGTGGCGTCACGATCGAGTCCATGAGGCGTTTTTTCGCTGCAAGCGTTATTTCGATGAGATTTAAAAAAAAATTTTTTTTTAATAATTTTCATCGAGTAGATTACGATTACACAATATAATACCCCAGTAGGAGAACGTATCATCTCGAAAATCAAAGAGGCGATATTCGTTTTTAAAATACATTTTTGAGATGATACGTTCTTTATCCTCCCAGATATCTGTATTAAATAATGGATTCGTTGAGGACGGCCTCATCATCGGTAATTACGCGTATTCAAATTGTTTCGTGCACGCATAACGCGAGTACGCGTAATACTAAGGCTTCACTGAGAGCATTGCTTGAGCTGCGTCTCGGCAGCGGAGTAACGAAGGCTAGTGCAATAATTACCCCGGTGCTTTTTGAGCGATTTTGTGTAGAAGTAAACCGATATCCTGATCTTCTTTTCGTCCTCCTCCATCTCCTCGGGCTCGTAAGTACCGGTGCCAGTGGTGCTGCTCGTGGGCGAGGTGGCTCTGTCTTGGGGCAGCTTAAAGAGCCGCAGCTTCGCGGCCAGCACGTGCTCGCCGGAGGTCAGGTTCAGCTGAAAGTGCATGTTCATCGAGTAGGGATCGGACCAGGCTTCTGCATCCGTGTTGCGTGGTACCTGACCTACAAATTCATTTATTTTTCGTCTTCGGCATAGATATAACATACATATGCATAATTGCTTATACCGTTTCGCGTAATGGATTCGTTTTTTTTTTTCCGTTGGTACTTACAAGTGGGAGTGAACATCGTGAGCCTCTGCTGGACTTGGTTGCTGCTCGACGAAAGATTAAACCTTCCCGTCATTGCCAGAACGCGCAGCTTTATGTCCTCAATCGCCTTCTGTCCCTGTCTGATAAAAGAGATTTTTTTTTACATTTGTACAAGCATGTTGATTTATTTTCAATCGATTTCACACAATGTCAGTTGAGTTAATGTATAGTTAGGATTTCTTACGCACAAAAAACACAATTGCATGCTATACTTATGCACTCTTGTTTTATTGTTAGTAAAATGTAGTCTCTCGTCTTTTATGAGTATAACCAAACGATTCGGCGAACGCAACAAATTCGACAATATTTTGTTTCTCCTGTCGAGCACAAAAACGCATTCCTCCTCTCCGGGTAGAGTTATGCAAGGAAAAGGTGATAAAAAACCAACCAACACGAATCGGGCGTTCCCTCGCAAGCGAGTGTGTACGTAGGTATACGTGTGTAAGTATGGCTGCAAATATATTTATACGCGCGTGCGTGTCCGTGTACACACGGCTGAGGTACCTGTTGCTGCACACCCGAGAGGGAGGGAGCGAGGCGGCACTTTGCATGAATCATCCGTCGTCGGCTAGACACCGACTAGACCGGAGAGGAGAGATTACGCGTCGCGGGGCTCTCTCTTTCTTCCCATATCCCCCGTAGACCGCCGGCGCGCCTTTTTTCGCCTCTTCGAGGAGGCTTTTATATACGTGGTTTGTGTGCACGTCTGTTTACATACAAACATATACAACCACCTTGTCGTATGTATGTATTGCGCGCGTAAATCCGATTTCCCTCCAGCCTCTTTGCCGCGACCATTGACCGTCCGTCTCGCCGCGTGAGTGTACGTGCTGTATGTATATACAAGCGTGTCTCGAGAGGTTCACTCACTCGCGCGCGCGACTGGGGCACCGAGAAATCGGCAGACGACGCGGAGGATCGATTTGAGATTTAGTGCGGTGTCGCGACTTTTTCTCCCCCCCCCCCCCCTCACAAAATAAAGCAAAATTCAATCGTTTTTTATGGAATTTCNCCCCCCCCCCCATCTTTTACCGCCTCTTCTTTTGATTCAGTTGACGCAAAGTGTTAGAGGTCGGGTGCTGTTGGCCCGTTTCATCGGGGGGGGGGGGGGGGTATATTTACGATTTTAGGAGAAAGAAAGAGCGCGACGAGACCTGGTTCCTCCTTTTTGCTCGCACCCTCTGAGTTACGTTGCGCCTTGAGGCGAATGCCAATGCGCTCGTCCTCTCCCTTCTCTCCATCTCTGTTTGTTTGTTTGATTCCTTCTACGGCAGGATTTCAATGATTTTAACG
Source organism: Copidosoma floridanum (assembly GCF_000648655.2). Next base: position 1,775,573 of record NW_019379459.1, on the reverse strand, counting down.
TCTGTATGGCTTTTTTCATTGGGACGCTAGTAACATGGACTGGAGATCGGTATATGCATGTACCGATCTCGGAAACCTCGGCGCGCAAAACGCGAACAGGGGACTTCAACGCTAGTTCGGTTAAAATATCACCGGGACATGTGGGCCGAATTTCAATTTGGCCTGTACCTGCACCGTTGTCTGACCGCGTCATCTTGGTCATGACGCGTGTCAATGGGCAGACGATCGCGCGGACGGACAGACATAAATATATAATATATAGGAAGAGATCGAACGTGGAAGAATCCATCCGACTTGACGCGTGTGTGTATGTCGTTCGTCGTCTGGTTTTGTTGCTTCTGTTTGCACAAAGGAGCTTTTGATGGTAAACATAGACAGGATGAGGAGGAAGCGCGCGATCGGCAGAGGGAATGAGAAGAACCCGGGAGAGGTCTGTCCGTGTTTGTTTGTCCACGCCCGAGGAGGATGGGACGAGGGAGAATATAAATAATGGCAGATTGCGGTAGCTGTGGTGTTGTTGCTGATGCTATACACGAGATTTAAAAAAAAATTTTTTTTCTTTTTCTAACTCCGGAAGGTGGAAGAGACAATCTTGGTCGAAACTTTCTCAAATTATACGCCGAGAGAAATGAAAAAAATTGAAATTGTTGTTATTAAACCGCAAGAAAATTAGTCATCTGTTCTTTAGAATATTTTTATTAGAAATGTATATGAATGCCTGCACGAACTAATTTCTTTGACAATGGAATACGATTTTTGTATAAATTATAATTTAAGTTTGTACGGAATTATGTTTTCGGCAATAAAAAAAATTTTTAACACAAGTCGAGTGTCGTCCAAACAGATCAGCTGGCATATGTTCCACTGTTTTGAATATTTGTAAGGGAATACTTCGATTGTCTATAAAATTGTCACAACTTGGACTTAAATTCAAAGCTTAACTTAGTTTTAATTCTAATATGTTAAGACGTACAATTTATAAAGTTTCATCCAAAGTGAAAATCTTACCATATCAAAATTACATAATTATTCTTGTGATTATCGTCTTACAAATTTTAAGAGAAAAAAAAAAACATAACTATTCAAAAAATAAGATTTGTTTCGAGAGAAAATTGTCGGTTCTTTAAAAGCTGTATAAAATTCGTTTTGATCTTAACCATTGAGTTATTGATCTTGTATTTGAAAACAGTGTCTATTTCTAATTTGAATGAAACTTTTTTTGAATCCAACGTTTTTGTTTAAGCTGTACTTCGTATATGATTAAGATGCCAAAAAACATAAAATTGAAACAAAAAGTGAACTTGGTAAAAAATTTAAATTATGTAACAAAGTTGTAAGGCAAAAAAATTGTAATTTCAAATAAAATTAATCTTCTGACTATCTTCTATTTGACAAAAAATGTTGTTTTTTAATTCTTCAACTCGAAAATCATACGTGCCGTTAGTAAAGAGACTTTTCATTACCTCCGACGAATGGAAAATAAAAGAGAATTTTCGTTCAGATTGTCAAAGAACTGTTTTAGTAGGACAAGTTAAAGCAGATGTGATGGAATATTTACTGCCTGCTCTGTTTCAGTCTCGATGCTCGAATTTTACTTTGCAGACGCTAAAAACAGTATGAAAAAAAAAAAAAAAAAAAAAAAAGAAAGAAAGTTAAAGATAAATGGGAGAAGGAAGAGGAGAGAGACGAAGAGAAGGAAACGCTTGAAAACAAATCAGAATCTTCGGCATCGCAGTTTCAGCCCCGCACTTCTTGCAGAGTAGTCGCTGTTATTGCAAAAGTAAAAAAAAAGGGGGGATGCATAATGCATACGACGACGCGGACGATGCAGAGACTCCGAAAGGAGAAAGTATATAGTAATAAATAGGCGCAGGGTAAGACTCGGCCATTACTTGTTTTGGCGCGAGCATAAAAATGAAAGATTATGCCGATGAGGAGGGAAAAAAGCGTGGCAATTAGAAAGGTACGGAAGGGAGGAGGAGGCCAAGTCGACATTACTCTCCGCTCGGGTAATTTTTTTTCTATCCCGTTCTCTGGTGCGTCTACAAAAAAATGATAGAAAGAGGACAACCGGAATAGAAGATTGACAGGTAGAGAGCGAGGGGTACATTATGTGCAGAGGATAAGGAGAAACGAGAGAGCCGAGAGAAAGACAATTGGCGAAAGGAGAGGATAAGAAAAGAGAAAGAGCAAAAGACAGAGGAGGGAGAAAAAGTGCGCCCAGGAGATAAGCAGAAACAGAGCACGGAGAAAGAAAGAGCATCGGCAAGGAGCGAGGGGAGACGTATTTTTTCGTCCGGCGTTTTTCAAGTGAGAGAGACTTTACGACGTTTCTCGTGGCATGCACGTTAATCTGGCCGCGTCCAAGTCACGCGTTTTACGACGTCTCGGTGCATACGTATACACACTACGTGCCCCGTCTGCTTGCCGTCTGGGAAACCAAGGAGAGAGCCTAACAAGCTCTCCCTGCGAGCTTATATATATATATATATATATATATGCTAAAAAAAATAATAATAAAAAAAATAAATAAAAAAAGCGACCAGTCGACGCGTACGTGAGCCCACTCGTGACGAGGATTTTGTGCTCTCGCTGTTTGTCGCTTCGTTTTTACGAGAGATGATCGTAGCGCTAGACTAGGCGGCTTTTCAATATTTCCTGGCGAGTGAGCGCTTGCGTGCGATTTGGAGCAGAGCTTTATTGCTGTCTGGAGTAAACTGTTGCGTTTCTATTTTTAGGTTCGAAGCAAGAATTACTTTTTGCTTTTTATGGCTCTTCGTCTTTATTTGTGTTGTTGATTGTTATGTAAGAAAATGATGAAATATGACTATTCTCTTGTTCTTTCACACGATCGAATAATCCATTTTGCTGCTGGGCTTCGTAATAGAAGCCGCTGGTGAGTCGGAAATACTCCTAATCGCTGGCAAATGCACTCTCTTGGCGTCGTCGACTCGTATAACGTGACGTGATTTGGCAAGGTCAGCTAAATAAAATTTCAGCACGCTCGTTGCATAACTTTGTCCATACGTGTATAAGCGTAAATGCGCGGCAGTTTGCACGTGCATTTTTTGGAGGATAGCAACATTGCTCCATTTATTTATTTGTTTTTATCATACGTACGTGAGTTCAATTGAAATTCTCGTACAATTTTTCACCTGATTTTTCACGTTGTTTAGAAGACTGGTTGGAAATAATTGAGTTTTCAAAGAAAATATTCAATCCTGACTGACCAATACAAAAAAGGGGGAAGAAGTTTTGTATTCAATTTACTTATTTACGAAAATGTGACATTTGCTGTATTGCAATGCAAAAGCTAAAAGCAAATTTTTTGTTAGAGTATTCTAAACAGTATATCGAAATTTTTGGTTGACACTCTATCAACTAATACTTTTATACAATACAACAGTATTTGAAACAAATTAATATATTATAACATTATTTTCAAAATATTATCATGTAAGTTTTTATTTGTTCAAACTATTTGATATAAATTAGCATTTCTTAATATACTTATTTCACATAATTTGTTTGGTAATTTGTTGTTTGTTTATAGTTTACTTGATAGTTTGTTTCAAATAATTTGATTTGATCAAACTATATTATCAACAAATAATTTTCAAATATTTTTAAACCGCATGAAAGTATTTGGTAATTTTTATTTTAATAAATGTGGCTCATTAATGTGGTTAATATTTTATCTCCGATAATTCGATTAAGTGCAATTGTGTTGTGTTTGAAGTTTTATTTATTTATTTTTCTTTGATACTTCAATAAAATAATTGTAATATTGGGTATTTTTTAAATAGTTTAAAATACCCGTACTGCAAGCTTCAGAAATTCATTTCATTGTTATTTATCCATCTTATTTTCAACAAAATAAATTTTTATTCTATTTTTTTTTGAAACATGAATCATCAAATAAAAATTTACCAATTTAATCATTATTTTTATAGTCATATTTTGTAATACTATACTAGAATCCACGAAGAACTCAAAAAACTATATTGAACATTATTTTAGGAAAGATAAATATTACTAGACGTGAAAAAAATGTGATGAATAGAGTATGCTTTTGATTTTCAATGTTTTTTTTTTTTTTTTTTCAATCTAAATGCCAACCGATGGCGTACACAGTCTCAAAAGGATCATCAGCTCTTGGCCGATTGCCTTCGGCCATTGGTGTCTAGACTGTTAAAATAAAAGAAGTCACAGCACCGGCAGCGACAGCGGGTGGTGAAGTAGTATAGCTATGCATTAATACCGGCAAAGGGAAAAAAGGAATGGCCTGCGAAAAAAGGCGTCCGGTAGCGGTATACATCTATTAATCGCGTACACGCCTCCTTCTTTCTTTCTTTCTTTATTGTTCCTCTTGTCTATCTTGTTCTTCTTCTTTCCCCGTACACATCCTGTCCCATCGTCTCGGACTTGCCCGCAACTACTTGCAATTAAACTCTTACCAATTTTTTTTTTCCACCTAATCCTGTACTATTTCACTCGTGCACTATGATTGAAAGTCTATTTTTAGATGCGGTTCGAATCGACAATTTCAATACTGCGCACATGAGAATTCATGCATCAGCCGTGTACAAATCGGACGCCCTTTGGTTAAACCTCTTTTTGTCAATTTTCCCAATATAAACGCGTAATCCAAAGTTTCAGGCTTATTTTAACAAGCCACGTGTCAGTCATGAAAAAACAGCCTCCAAATAAAGCATGTCAAACAAGACGTAATTTAAAATTTTAAATCTCGACCCCGTGAACAAGCCTCAGAGCTACAGAGCATTGAAAACGCGTGGTAAAAAAAAAAAAATTAAATTGCGATTCCCCAAATGAATCAACAAAGCTTTCCCAAAACACTCATCCGAAAGCCCCAAACATCAAAATAACCCGTCACGAGCCTAATTTGCGAAATCTGTTTTTCGACCGCACCCGCTAAAACATTATCGCTCCTCTTCCGATGTTTTTTCGTCACTCTTTCTTGTGCTTTTTTGGGAAATCCCTCACTCCTCTCTCGCGTGGTACCCCTCTATCGCTGAATTCGCTCATACTCCGACGTCTTCCTTCCTAAATTTAGAAGTCACAAGCTTCCCTCTCCCACGAAAGGATAGTCCCCGATAGCTATGCTCGCGTTGCAACAGCACTCGCCGGGGGGAGGAAAGAAGTTGGCTGAAAAGAAGTTAAATATTGCCCACACTCGTCGAGAGCGGCTTCTGGTATTTTTACGAAGTTGGGACGCGACTCGCGGATTTCGCGCTCAGCAAAGTCGTTGTTAGTTTCAATCAAATCACACGTTATTTTTCATGCACACACGTAACTTCAACCACTATGATCTTACCTATCGACCGTCGACGTTGAGTTTGCGCTAGAAAGCGAAAACAAAGTTTATCTATTTTGGCCCAATCATGATTTTTTTCGCATTCAAACTACCGACAACTTAAATTCTGATTTTTCAACCCCTCGACCAATAAAAGCTTTCTCTAATCTCTTTGACAAAACCGCAATGAAAAAAATTAAATCATCCAAACTTACTCTCTCCGCTGGGCCAAAGCGAGCCGCTGGTAGGAGGTGAGGTTCCGCGAGTCGTCCGCAGTGAAATTGGCGTTGTTCCCACCCGATTCATCGGCATCGTTCTGGTACTCGAACGTGTCGTTGGCCAACTCCTTGTCGAGCCTACCACCCGAGTACGAGCCTCGCTCCTCCGGCTCGTCCTCGTAATTGAACAGCGCCTCCATCGCCTCGGGCTTGACCCTGTATATGTCGCCGCCGACCCACTCAAGGCCCTCGTACTCGCTGGCCCTCTTGCCACCCGTCGGCTCCGTGCTCCCCGACACCACCTCCTCGGTCGCGTTGCGCTGCTGCGGACCCCTGCTGGTCTCCTCCGACCGGCTGTTGTTGGGCACTAGGTTCTCGTAGTCAGCCGCCGCCTGTCTATTGAACTCCTCGAGATTGGCCCCTGCTTCCTCTTGACTGGGCCCGGCGGTAACAGTCCTGTGAACGGGCCTCACTCTGCGTCCCTCGTCCACCTCCGAGTCGTCGTGGCCTATCTTAAATACCACGTGGGGTGGTTTCAAGACCCCGGCCACAGTAGCCCCGCTCTCGTAGTCGTAGACGGCCTGGCGATTGTAAGCCTCGACGCTGCTCGCCGGCCTCTTGCGCTGCCGCGGGCCATTGTTACCGCGGCGCAGCATAGCCGCCGCTTGGTACTTGGAGCTGAGGACCTCCTGCTCGCGGAGCCTCCTGTCCCGGGCGTGCAACTCCTCGTCCTCCTTGAGCCTGCTGAGCTCGTGCTCCCTGATGGTCATCACGTCCTCGGCCGTGTAATTGAGGGCCTTGAGTAGGAGCATGTCCGCCGGGCGCAGGTCGCCCAGGATTATCTGGAGTATCGCCTTGTTCATCATCTTGTCGAGCTTGCGGTGGCCGTGGCCCGACCTCGCACTCTCGCGCTCGTACCGATGGCCGGCCTGCAAGCTCCTCCGGCTCTTTGGTGCACCCTGCTCATGGCTGGTCGGGCTTGCTCCCGCGTCCTTGAGCTCGGCACTGCTGTGGTGGCGCAGGTGGTGCGACACCACGCACTGCCAGACACCGGCCATCACCAGGCACACCAGAACCTGACGGATCATCTCGTCGACTATCGTTGTCTCGGCAAATGAACCAATGGGGGGTATGCGTGTGTGTATATCCGTGCGGTCTCTCGAGCACACCTCGGACGAACGATCGGATGGCGCTGGCGCGCGACGATCACGTAATCGACATGCTGTTCATCCCCCTAAGTTTCCGTCCCTGGTGTTCGAGCAGCGGGGTTGATCTATATCAAGCGAGCGAGCACAGTCCAAAGGAAAGAAAGAAAAAGCGTGCGTGTGTGTCCGGAGAGCGGTGCGCAGGTATTGACACCTACATCACGATCTACCGCGCGAAAAAGTCATCGCTCGTCTCTGGTCCCTCGGCGGCTCGCGTGCTCTTTTAACAAGTTCGGCGGGCAAAAACCGGAGTGGGCTGCGCGCGCGCGAGCTGTGCCGGGAGCACATAGGTTCACCGCCTCTCTCTCTCTCTCTCGCGGTGCGTTCTCCTCCTCCTCCACCTCCGACAACTCTTACTCACTCGCTCGCTCTCTCTCTCTCTCTCTCTCTCTCTCGGTATACAGCCCGGGGCCAGGGTAAACACGAGGGCAGACAGCTCGCAGACAGCTCGCCGTCTCGCTCGCGCGCGGCCGCGTGTCGTCGGGCTCCCTCTTTCCTCCCGGCTGCTACTGTGCAGCCTCTCTGCTCCCTCCTTCCTCTCTTTTTATTTTTTATTTTTTTCTTTCCTTCTGCTCGTTTCCTTTTTCCTCGCTTATCCGTATTGTTGTGTCGTTAATGCTCTTGCCGGTGAAGATCGCAAATCGAGAACGAGGCTTAAAAATCGCCGGACAAGTTTCACGCGTGGATGCCGGGGGCTGTGGCGCACGGGGTGATCACCGAATAGCTTGATGGGTCCGGTCGTGCGCGCCGCACGAGTCGTAGATCCCGACTGAGCCGAGACATGATTTCATCCGCATGTGTATACGCGGTAATTCCGAGGCACACGGCGCGCGATCATCCGACTAGGTAGGCTAGAAAGAGAGAGGGGCTAGGACACGGTAGCTATGCGAGAGAGCGCGACGGAGATAGCGGAGGAAGAGAGAAAGGTGTACGTGTGTATATATTACGCGGGAGAGGGAGGAAAATCGGGGGGATGGGGGCACGAGGAGACAGACACACATGAGTTGAAGAAGAAGCGGGAGACGAATTTCCTTCCTGTGTGACGAGTCGAATGAGCATACGTGTCTATATATACCCCCCAATGTCTGTGCTTAATTATATGACCAGCTCGTGGAGATATGACATTATTCTTTTCTGGTACAGATGGTCTCCTCTCCCCCCCCCTATAGTTGTCCGCTTCTTTTTTCAGCAGCAGCCCCGTAAAACTTTATGTCCACCCGCCCCGTCTGGGGTCGAGCTTGTTCTTAAATTCTTCCTTGAGTTTCAACACAGAGTCGTCTGGAGCTTGCAGCTGCTCTCTCATCTCGCGCGGCGCTGATTTTTCCCCGACCCGAGAGCCTCTGAAAGCTCCGCTCGATATTGGCCTACTTTTTCCCAGCCCTTCCTCTCCCGCCACTCCTCCGGGGGCACTCTACTGCACCTGCCCATAAAAGATTCTATTAATTTGCCGGAGAGAGGGCAACCCTTTGACTTTTATGGTGCTCCCCTTAAAAGCTCATCCCAGGCCAGGGCGATCGGATGGGAAACGACTTTTTACGAGGGCAGCTCTCCCGAGGGCTTTTTCCACGTCTCTCCCCGATTGATTGCACACTTTTACTCGTCTGCCGTTTCTCGACGTCGCGCTTCTTACGGTCAGACGTGGCTGTTACTACTTCTTGCCGAGCCCTCGGTTGTACACCCTTTTCGATTGGATTTCCAAAATTCGTCTCGGGTCTTTAACTGTGCAGTATAAGAGAGATCCGTCGATCGAGCCGCGCGTCGAACGATCGGACCATCGGCGAGTCGCACGTGCGACGCCGGCGGCGAAAAGGAAGACAGTCAAAGGATATAGTATACGTTATGGTACAACAACGAGTGTGCGCGGAGAGAGAAGCAGAAAGGTATACGCGCGAGACGAGACGCGAACAGGGTACAGGGTATACACGCAAAAAGAGAAAGAGAAAGAGGGACGATGCGTGTGTTGCGAGTTGTGTTGTAACGCGCGTGGCCGGAGGGGCGCGGACTTTATAGACCGTCCCTTCTCTCACTTCGCGCCGTCTAGACGATCCGCAAGATATGATCTCTTGAATCGTAATGTATCACTTTTAATAAAACACACACACACTCACAACCTCTGCTCACATGTTGTATATTATATATATGCACACTCGGAGACGACGCACATAACGTGTCTGTGTACATATACAATATGTGGTACATTATACACGGCTGCAATAGATATACGTGTACACGTGCGGAGGCTCGTCCGGAGAGAAAGAGAGCCCGAGGAAGTAGGTATGCCAGAGATGAGCGGCCGCGTGTTTATTTATACAAGGTGGGTGGGAGTGGAGGGATGGGTGTGCTTTCGTTTGATTGGTCTGGGATGGTGTGTGTAACATAACGTATACGCACACGCGCTACCGTGGACCCCGATGCTCTGGCAACTCCAGCTTATGGATTCTGCAGCGTGTGACGGTCCTTTCGACGGAACGTAATCGATGATCTTCCTTGGCCGCGAGAGCGGATCGATTTCGCGCACCGACTCTGGTTCCTACTCATATATAATATGGGCGCTCTCTCTCTCTTTCTCCCTTTTCTCTCGTTACATCTTTTTTTTTTTTTTTTCATGCTTGTAACCTACACCGGCGCGTCTGTATGGATGGGTATGGTATTTTTTGGTTATCCTCGAGGAGTCAAAAAACGATTAAATTTCACGAGCCGATTGATTGTCGTCCGTTGCAAGGTACTCTTCGCCCCGCCGGTGAGAATAACAAAACAGAGCGACAATAAACTCGAAATTATTAATATCCCGTTTGAAGGCCAAACTGGATAGGTAATACAACGAACGCGTGATCCAATAGACAGAGAGAGAGAGAGCCCAGACGTAGTAAAAGCTAGCGGCTTCCGGCTCTCCGGCGAGACCCATAAATCTGGCCACCCTCGGTATAATTGCACGTTGTAGGTACCTATATAGCCGCAGTGGATGGTCCGTGCGGCACGTGGACCTCGCGAAAATTGGGTTAAAGAATTCGATTCCTCTCTCTCTCTTTCTCTTGGAACCTGTTATGTCTGCGCCAGTGACTCCACTGTTTATGCGATCTAGCTCGGCATGAGTGTTTGTGTGTGTGCCGACCTTTATCTCGATTAGCCCGACATCATAACGAGCACACAGAGACCACACGAGGCACATCTATGCCACTTGCGCTAGAATAATAGAATAATAATAGGCCGGTCTTTGACCCGTGGCCATTTCCTTTTGTTCGGCTCGTTTTTGGCTGTACATTGAATAATTCGACGGAGATTATTATTATTACTAGTCTACCGCGTCAAACATGTATATACCTATCATCCTTTCATAATAAGTATACAATTAATCGTTCTCTCGCTGTTGTCCATATTTTCTGATAAAGTTATTCGCACCTCCATCGAAGTATATACGATCACAGCCAAGTCTTTCGTCCATATGGTGGATAATTTTGTCTGATGCAGCAGTGATGGTTGGATTATCGACTTTGTGAAAAAAAAGCGTGAAAGCAAGCACAGATTCTCAGATACACCCGCCGGTACACCGATTGATTGAGCAAAAACATCGTCTGTAGCTGTACAAGCAGGTATCCTGATTCGATCTGCTTGTACAGAAAGATGATTTTTGTTTTCATATGCACGGCTCACTGGCTGAATCACATTTCATCGCCGTAAGAGCTAATGATGTTCTATAAACAACGTTAGTCATTGGACTGATTTCAATGGGTTGTATGCAAATCCTGAAAATTCACATCCTGTTTGGTAGAGTACTCGCGTATTCCAAACCTAAACTCTCTCACCAAGTTGTATAAGATATTAAGTAACAAAAAAAAAAGAGTTGACATACTTGCTACTAATATTTAGACTGACTGTATGTCGCTGGTATTGGTAGCAAATTTTTTTGAGCTCTGGCACTTTCTTCCACTAAGTCTAAGAGTGTGCTTTTGAAGGAATTATAGTTTGAAGGATTACTACCCAGCTTTTTTTCCGGGACTATCAAGTGCATTAACAGTAAAACCGAGTAGGTGCATGAATTCTGCTCTTCGGTTTGTGATTGGCATTAACAAATCTGATCATATCATGCCTACCTACCAAGGATTTAACCTGACAACATTTGAAATTCGATCAACATTTCTTGCTGTGTACTTTTTGGCCTCTGTATTAAGGACAGGGCTTATGTTTTATGATCTGCATCAGATTGAAGATCCTTGAACGATTTGCTTACAAGAGGGTAAGTCACCTTGACCATATTGTATTCTCAGCTCGGGTCGATTATTTTATGGATGCAGCTTTTAGAAAGGAGTTTTTACATGTACGGACTTAGTTTGAAGGACCATTTTTTGTCGAAAAACTCCTTTACGGACTACTTAACCGCGATTTAGTTTAAGTAGTGATCTCATTGTTGAATCTTTAAACTTTTTATTTCCGATACTACTAATGTTATCGTACCACTGCTTGCATCTTATTTGTTGTCTTTGCCATCGTAAGCTTTGGATTGCAATGCTTTTATCCTTTTTCGTATATAATTTACGCGCTTGAATATCTATAAGCTTGAAATGTATATGTACGTGTTGTGCAATAATGTAGATCCTGATGGCTTTATTCTTGAATCAAGCATACACTGTAAAAACTATCAATAGTATAAATACTACGATGGGTGTTGGAAATGGAAAGACCTACTCTGGACTTAATATATTTACAATAAGAATGGTAAATTTACTACAGTAATAAATTGTAATGTCTGCCATGATGGAGTATTTTACTTTTGCTAAAACAACAAACAGTGTTAACACGACTTTTATTTCTATTAAGGAAGTTTTAGATGAATATAAAGAAATAATTTATACATGTTTATTTTCCGTATTGAAGTTGTAAATAATCGTTTTGTAAATATAAAATCCTACATTAACTGTACAGTCAACATAGTAATATTACTACGAGATTTGTAAAACTAAACAATACAAGTAGTAAATTTACTAAGCTCATCATGGTAAATTTACTACGCCGGGCGTTGGAAATAAAAAGACCTACGTCCAACGTAGTATAATTGCAATGGTTGGTGTCTAGTACTTTTTGGTTGGTATTTTGACAATTTCGGACATTGTAATTTTACTAACAATGTGGTACATAGACACAAGACTTTTTTTACAGTGTATGCTTGTCTTTTGGCTAACCCCTAGCCAATAAATGAATCATGTAATTTAATTCGGTTCATAAATTATTTTGGGGATCTCTTTCGCGTCGTCGCTCTGCACGAAATGTGTGTCAAACGATAGTGCGCACGCGCGTCATCCCGGGAATGCGGAAAGATATCATCGCGCAGTCGAGACGTATTGTACACAAAAATTCCCTGAGGGATCTTACCACGATAGATGACGTGTGTAAAAATCAGCGTCACATTGTAACGTAAACTCAACCCAATTAACAACGTCAACGACGCAATTTTGCGAGTTATCGGGCAGGAAATAAAAAAGAATTGCAAATTGGGCCTTTCCATCCGATCAGCGCAAAAATAACGAGAAGGGAAATACATAATATGTGGTTACTGCGATTTCAAAAGTCCCACGGAAGGGAAAATGTACACTTTGTCGCTGTATATAATCAGCGTGTCTTTCTCCTATGCAGCGAAGGAATTCTTAGATTTCGCGAAAGGCCGGTCGCCGAATTCGCTTCGTGCCGAATTTAGAGGGACGAGAGAGCAGAGAGGCAGGTGTGCTCGTTTCCGCGTCGTCGACGAATTTTTCGCCAACCCCATACTCGTGCAGTTTTTTTATATATAGACACACAGCGCAGAAAGATAATTTCACGGGCATCTCGTAAGAAGCATATTTTTTTTCCCCTCCCGGCTGCGGCAAAAAATACGATTTTAATTGGTATCTCCGAAAAGGACACGCGAGATATTGCGCTGGATCGAGAGTGCAATGAGAAAGGGAGTCACCTCTCCTTCCTACTATTTTTCTCGCGCCAATCGGAGAGAGCTGCGACCATAGAATGTATACATGTATATACGTATGGATGCACCTTAAAATTCAAGCTCTCGTGTATATAGCCGTCCGATGGGCCGAGGCGAGACGAGATGAGTCGCTAAAAAAGCTCTTTCTCTCCACTGATGGGTATACTCGGTTCTCCGGTCCATCGGAGGGAGGGAGAACGAAAGCAGCACACCTGGCCACTTAGGCAGCAGTGTGTATAAACCTTCTTTCCCTTCCCTCCGTTCGTAAATCACTAGGGGCCAATCGCAAGCCCAGCCCGGAGAGACAGAGAGCACATTCAAATTTTTTTAACCACCAGTAGCGGCATCAATGCATACATGTATATATACCCGCGGGTCCTTGTACCTGCGGCTCTAATGACAAACACGTAAGAAAAGCAACAAGTGACGTCGTCGCGAATTCACCTCCTCATCCTCCTTGTTCTCCGCCTGTTCGTCTCGTCCTCCCCTCTGGGACCACTGCGGCAATTTCGTTGCTCGTGAAAAAAAAAAAATAAATAAAAATAAATAAAAAAAAAGTTCGAAGCAGCACCATCAGAAGAAAGAGAGAAAGAGAGACTCCCTCCTCTCGCTCTCTTTTTAGTGTATGCACGTACGATATATATATACATACATCTGTCTCTCTATACACGTGCAATTTGACCTAAAAGTCTAACCGCTGCGGGCTGTTGGCTGCTGTGGCTACTGCCTCTTTTGATACGACGACGACGACGATGTCGTCGCTGCGGCTGACGTCACGTCTGACTGTCTGTGGCCATCGGGTACATATACGACATACGTAATGGTATACACGGGCATGGGTAGGGATGTACGAGAGAGTGAACATGCAGAAAAGAGCACAGATGGGCGAGAGAGTGCGCGAGTGTGTATAGGTATTCTATATGCGCGCGAGAGGACGGCGAAGGGAAGAGAAACGACGACGACGACAAGCCGCAAGTTGCCACTGCAGACGCAGGGACAGACAATCTGGCGTCTAGACGTACCAAAATAAATAATGCCACCTCATACTCGAAGAATTAAATTGTTGTTTGGTTTTAGTCTCATCACCCTCATCCCCCTTATTCTCCTCCGCTTATTTAGTGGGGCGTGCTAGTGTCGCGCTGCTGATGATAATATGGTGGTGGTGGCGACAGGCTTGGAGTATTTTAATCGTTCCCTCGTCCCTCCTGCTGTACTGGATGCAATATCGTGACCCTTGTGTACCTTTTTTTTTTACATTGTTACTTTGTCCCCCACGTATAAATGTGTAACTAATATTATTTGCCTACGTTTATTTATACATTGTTTGATTTCTAAAAAATATACTAATGAAATCAGCAGAAAAAAAATCATTTAATATACTACTTGTTTTACCTTTCTAATATTCATATTTTTAAGAGAAACTTTTTGTACAATATGAATTTGAATAAAATTTTTCAAATTTATTTCAGTTAAAAAGATAGACACACAACGTACACATTTGGCGACCTGAACGATTATTGTAAGTACTTTTTTAAAGTTTGTTTATACATCGATTATTTCTGAAAATCAACATAATTCGTATATCTTGAATAATTTGACTTGTGGAAAAAAACCTTTGTGAATTTTTTCGTAATTTTACGATAACTGTTTGTGAAAAGGTATATAACTCACGTAAATTTAAATGAACAGGATAAAAAAATATAGTTTAGGCTTTTTACTTGTCGATGAGAGCGTAGTACCCTCCACTGTATCTATTTAAGGGTTCGTACTTTTAATCAACTCCTAACGAACTATTTAATACGTAGTTTCATACAGAATACAAAAATTAAATGTCTAGAAGATTTTTTATTTTACACTCTATAAAAATTGATCTAATGGTACATTGGATACTATAACTCTGATAAGTTCTTACATCCAGTTCTACACTACGAACAAGCGCAACTGCGTGTATGATAGCTGAATATTAGATAAGTACTTTTCTGCGTACAAGCTCAAAGTAGTTGGCTAAGTGTAAAATTGGAATTTGTGTTCTAGTGACGTAATGTACTTTTACTAACTTTTTCATAAGAAAATTAATTATGATTAAGTATAACTTAATTTACTGTAGTCAATTAAGTATGTTTAAATAACACAAATTTTCTAGACGAAGTTCTTGAAACAACATTGACTGATAACTGTCTAATGGGTACAATTGTTGTTTAAAAAAAATGAATAATCGTCTTTAAATTAAAATAGTTGCTTGAAATTACTTATTGTCAGACAAGTGCAATTCAAGAAGAGCCTAGGGTCTCTTCCTCTTGGACATATTACTTTTTAATCACGCAAACGTAAACAAAAAAATTTTCCACGCACTCACATCTCAGACGGGCAGTAACATGATATCTTTCGAACTCTCATCCGAATTGAAATTCTCGCCCGGTAAATTGCAGTCGTCGTAATTATATTTTGATTTTAGCAACAATATGTATGTATGCGAGACACGTCGAGAGGAGCATTCGATTTCGGGGATCGATTTCAGGGCTGCCTCGATGCAGGTACACGATCGCGATCTCTAGAGCCCGAGTTATTTTTCGGCTGCTCTCCTGTTACAGAGTCGATTTGTTCTCAAGTCTGTATGTAGCCTTGTCCGTCCATCTGGCAAAGTCTTGGCCGAGCAGGCGATATCCATGAGAAATCTGAGACCTGTGCCGTATCTTCTTTTATTGCTACTGTATTGAACGACCGTCAGGAGACGGATGAGGAGAGAATCTTACGTAGGATCTTTGCCCAGTAATCGCAGCTCCTGTAACATGAGGCTGCACGGGATCGCTAAAGGGCAACCTGATATAAGTATCTTAAAGTTAATTGCAAGAACACTTATTTACAAATTATCACCGCTGATGAATTGAAAAAAAAAAAAAAAAAAAATCAAAACGTCGAAAGTCATACATGGAGGTTTATCGAGTCTCGGGTGAATGAAATACGGCCTATATACGGCGCATTTTA
>NW_019379459.1:1742981-1753629 GCF_000648655.2 Copidosoma floridanum | reverse complement strand
AAAGTGTGTACGGCAAAAACAATTATTTCACATCAGTAATCAACTCGGTATTGGTTAGATGAAAAATAAACGGGGAGATGATTCAGTGAGTTGTCATGACGTGTAAGAACTACGACTGTACGACTTTTAAAGAGGGAAAAGTTTGAATCACTCTGAGAATTCCAATTTATTTGTTGCTTAAAGTACCTAAAATTTTATACATTTTTTGCAATTTCATAATAGGGTGAAATATTTTATAAAGAACTAGAATTGGTCTGTTTGAAAAAATCAAAAATTTATTCTATTTTTTTATCAAGCACCATCATTTTTCTAGAAATTCACGCAATTTTACGCAAAATTATACATTTATGTGTTAAAGAAAAACTAATATTCTATAATATTAATATTATGATTTAAAACAGCTTACAAATTTATAAATATAAGTATTAAATATAAATATTAAGTTAATTTTTCTTTAAATTATGTACCAAGTTTACTTTTTTGAAAAAAGTCATTCTAACTTTAAATATCCTTAGGTAATATGGTAAAATTGTTCGCAACCCAGACAACTTTTTTTCTCATAATGTGTTAAAATTAGTGTAATAATAAATCTTAAAGTTATTTCACATACACCGAGCAGTACAATATTTTGCCAAAATAAAAACGTACATTTTTTGCTTTAAAATAGGCACCACTAAACATGTTAGTAGGATCAAATAATATCTGTAATTACCAAGTGAAATTAAATTGTAATCTTTGAAAGTAAAGTATGTTTCTTGGTAAGTCGATATTTATTATACACTAAATAATTTTTTTTTAACCGATATTAACCTTACAGCACCTAGAGATGAAACATTGGTTGAAAGTTTGAAAAACAGACACGAATTTATTTCATACTACATGCGTGGCGATAATCGTATAAACTCCTCAAGCAGCGGAAAAAGCTCTTTTACGTAGCGTTGAGCACACACATAGGTAAAGGTATGCGCAAAAATCCAAACGTGAATTTCCGGCGGCGGCAGTGCGTGGTGGCACGCGCGAGGCGCAATTCATCGTCTCGTCTGCAACAGATAAGCGGCGGCGGGCCTCTCGCAGCAGTGCATCCGATTCTCATTCTCGTCCTTTCCATATCCTTTTGCAACCACTGCGGCAGTGTAATATTTCTTTTTTTTCTTCCCGTCTTGTCCGTCTCGACTTTTCTCACGTTTATGAAAACCTTGCAATGGCGCTAACAGCACCGTGACCTCTGTTGGCTTAGATGTCGTTTATTCGCTTGGATGCAGTTACACGATAAGCTTGCGGTGCGCAAAACTGTGTTGACGATTTTTTTTTTTTTTTTTTTTTTCGTAACATTACGTTTCATAGTTTTACGTGAACAGCGAGTTTTATTTGTGTTTCTTAAAATCAAAAAGCTGGAAGAAGACATTGAGAGCGGGCTTTTTACCAATTAAATATAATTTTAATTAAGAATCAGTTTGATTCGCTGAGTGTGACGTTAATGCGACAGATGGCCCACTATAGCTCGAATTAAACGGTACACTCTTTCTCAAATCATCAAGAAAACTAGTAATATCTGGTTGTAGTCGCTCAGCATTAAGAATACGCAGAACGATGAGATAAGCTTTACGATTTTTGGCTAAGCCGACGTGCTTTATCACTTGGCTAATTGCATCTAATCGAGTTGTATATACGATGAACTCTCAACTACTTTAAAAATCCTTGAAAATTTCTTCTTATCAATTTTAATACTGTTTACGATAAATTCAAATTTAAGGTGGCTCCAGTGGCCTCAACGTTAAAATTATAAATAACCCAACCGAGGTTAATAAAATTGAATTATATTCTTTGAATTCCCATCTTTCTATTCGTATAAAAAAAGTTAAGGTTGACGATGAAAATTGTAAGAAATCATGCTTACAAAATCGTAGTTTTAAGACGGGTTAGATAGGAAATGCAAGCTTACACGATATACAACCTACTGCTGCACTTGTATAAATAACCCGTAAGGTGTAAAAAACATACTATCTTGTATAAATATTATTACGCAGTTTTCGATGACATGAGAAAAGTGTCTTGTTATCGAACAAAATCTTTAAAAAATCGGAGACTTAGTATACAGTTGCGAGTGCAAGTCAGCTCTCAGCTGTCTGCATTCTGCAGAGTACATATATATANAAAAAAAAAAAAAAAAAAAAAAAAAAAAAAAAAAAAAAAAAAAAAAAAAAAAAAAAAAGAACAAACAGATAATAAATACATAGCTTATCAATATTTAAGTCTGCGATTGAAGGCCAAGCAAAGAATTTCTCGAATATTCCTCAGATCAATGCACCGATCGGCTGGGCAGCAATAATCTGCCATCTCGAATCTGCATGGAGGAAAAACTCGTGCAGGGCAGACTACACGTAATCGTTAAGAGCGTCAGCAAAGGAAGTGGTTGCCCGTACAATCGTAACCATATAATGTACATATATACACACGCCAGCCGATTGTACGGCATTTCGCACTCGGAATTAAATAGACCGATTCGCGGGAAGAGCCAACCAGCCGGCAGGCATCAGTGGTAACAGATTGGAATTCCAGGGCGTCCCGCGCGTGATGCAATTTGCATTTGCAATGTTACCGAGACTGGCCTCCCTCGCTTATGTAGTCCTTCTTGGCCGAGGCACGCCGATGGAAGGGAGAGGGGGAGAGATAAGCTCGCGCTGAGATTCCGAGAATCAGACAAGAGAGACTTTTTTTTCAGGCGAAGCTTGTGGATGGTTGCGCAATCGCGCAACTCCCACGCAAAGTCGTCCCCGTGCGCTCAAACGACTGTTACTTCGGTTTTGTTTTTCAAATGCAGGATTTCACTGGACGTCTTATCGACACTCATCGCATGGTGTTTTACATTTTAGTCGTGAGGTTTATGATAATTTTACATTTCACTACCAGATCGTGCTTTGAAATTATGCCAAAGATTAGGGGTTACTTAATACGTTCAACGCGTTGCATCTTAAAACAAATGTTACCGTAACAATGTTAACGTAATACTGCTTGCCGATGACCCTGAAGTAAAAACAGGCTTTTTCCGTGTTTTTTACTCGCTACATTGAGACTTTTTCAATCACAAAGATCAATCATAAAGTACAAACAGTAACAGTACAAAATAAACACGTATATTATATATTTATATACGTACATTTTTCGTTCAGACAGCGTCGTGACTTATGAAACGAAAAAATTTCAAACAATGGTTTTTATCGTCATGTTGGCGAATTAAAAAAAAAGTTGATCACTTATGAGCATGGTTACAAAAAAGCTGGATCTAGTGCTCGAAAATATACACAAAAAAGACAAGGTTACCTGAGTGATTTCTAATTTTTTACTAAAAAAATCCTCGGTAGCCAAACTAATTTTCTCAGGGAGCAAGGTACAATGCGAGTGATCCTCTGCCACCGAAAAAGGCTGCCCTTAAAAGATTGGAGAGGAAAAAAAAAGAGGTAAGAACAGAAAAAAGGGGAACGTAGTGACGCGCCGACACCTGACGGCTTCCGAAAAAACAGCAGACGAAGAGAAGGGGTGAATGAAAGCCAAGCCAAGACCCACATACAGACGGATCGTCGTCATCCCGTATCCGGTGCATCTCCCTATCCAACCTCCGGGGCGTATACGTAAACGCTTTAAAACTACCCCTCTTGCCCCCTGCATAAATCCGTTGTCCTTTAGCAGACACGATCAAGCGAGAGAGGACTGCACGTGGCGGTGGCGCAGGAAATTCCGCTCGTGTCTCTATGCGCCTTGAGAAAGGCGAAGGTCGAAGGTGTTGTCGTACGTATACTCGTGTATATATATATACGTAAATAATACATTATCCGTGCACTCCGTCGACGCGTATAGCTTTCTGCTGGTGGGGTGAATCAGTAGAGGTTGCTGCAGACGACTACGCGACGGCAACCAAGGACCATCAAAACCATTGTGGCGTTTACCTGCTTCCTGGAATGCGGTTCTTTAGATCTGCTCTGTTGTTGCCCTCCCATCCAGACGGCGGCTAGACTCACGAATATATATATATACACGGATGCAACCATGTTTGATGGCCATGTAGTTCTCAGGAAATGGAAGGGACTGCGCTCGCGTCTGCTGGGACTTTAATGTCTGGTATAATTTACTCAATCGTCTCGATTTCGTCTTGAGTTTTTGATCATGAATTGGGTATAAATATGTTACTTTTGTTTAGTAAAAAATATGCATACACCTAAAAAAAATGTTGATAATCGGAGTTACGTCTTAAGATCTTAACCAATTATTGATGATTCATGTTATGGAAACAATTTTTTCTATTTCCAAAAAGCAAAATAATATTAAGAATTACAGTTTTATTCTAGTCATTTAATTACTGGAATGGTAGTTTTCGTACCTGGTGGCGCACGTCGCCAGGGCAAGCACCAGGCCCGAAGGTGCGAACCCTATTTTTCCTACCGAGGGCCCACCCAACCCTCCAAGTAGTTCAAGGTAGGAAAATATATTTTTTCTGGTATTTCCAATTTATTCGTGACAAAAGTATTTCAAGGAAAATATAAAAACACTTAGATTTTTGCTTTTCATCCGTCGCTGTTGGTTATATTTCATATTATACAATATTAGAAAATTCATGGTTAAAAAAACAACATTGCAGTATAACAGAAATTGAAAGGAATTTGACATTGAAATTTATTTAACAATCTGGTTTTTGTGTGAATAATTATATTTTTATTTAAATACATAATTTTTACAATAACTTGCATAAATATTAGGATATTAACATCCAGTTCTACACTACGAACAAGCGCAACTGCGTGTATGATAGCTGAATATTAGATAAGTACTTTTCTGCGTACAAGCTCAAAGTAGTTGGCTAAGTGTAAAATTGGAATTTGTGTTCTAGTGACGTAATGTACTTTTACTAACTTTTTCATAAGAAAATTAATTATGATTAAGTATAACTTAATTTACTGTAGTCAATTAAGTATGTTTAAATAACACAAATTTTCTAGACGAAGTTCTTGAAACAACATTGACTGATAACTGTCTAATGGGTACAATTGTTGTTTAAAAAAAATGAATAATCGTCTTTAAATTAAAATAGTTGCTTGAAATTACTTATTGTCAGACAAGTGCAATTCAAGAAGAGCCTAGGGTCTCTTCCTCTTGGACATATTACTTTTTAATCACGCAAACGTAAACAAAAAAATTTTCCACGCACTCACATCTCAGACGGGCAGTAACATGATATCTTTCGAACTCTCATCCGAATTGAAATTCTCGCCCGGTAAATTGCAGTCGTCGTAATTATATTTTGATTTTAGCAACAATATGTATGTATGCGAGACACGTCGAGAGGAGCATTCGATTTCGGGGATCGATTTCAGGGCTGCCTCGATGCAGGTACACGATCGCGATCTCTAGAGCCCGAGTTATTTTTCGGCTGCTCTCCTGTTACAGAGTCGATTTGTTCTCAAGTCTGTATGTAGCCTTGTCCGTCCATCTGGCAAAGTCTTGGCCGAGCAGGCGATATCCATGAGAAATCTGAGACCTGTGCCGTATCTTCTTTTATTGCTACTGTATTGAACGACCGTCAGGAGACGGATGAGGAGAGAATCTTACGTAGGATCTTTGCCCAGTAATCGCAGCTCCTGTAACATGAGGCTGCACGGGATCGCTAAAGGGCAACCTGATATAAGTATCTTAAAGTTAATTGCAAGAACACTTATTTACAAATTATCACCGCTGATGAATTGAAAAAAAAAAAAAAAAAAAAGAAGAGGACAGTGGCTGACGGTGGACGGAAAAAAAGAGAGAGAGGAAGGAAGGCAGACGAGGACTAGGGGAGGAGGGGAAAAACCCAAGACACCTTTCCGGGTATCGCGTGCGAGTCCACGATGGATAAGCCATGCACGCATGCTGCGGTGTGGCGGATTGATGGGTGTCGNACTCGGTATTGGTTAGATGAAAAATAAACGGGGAGATGATTCAGTGAGTTGTCATGACGTGTAAGAACTACGACTGTACGACTTTTAAAGAGGGAAAAGTTTGAATCACTCTGAGAATTCCAATTTATTTGTTGCTTAAAGTACCTAAAATTTTATACATGGAAAAACCCAAGACACCTTTCCGGGTATCGCGTGCGAGTCCACGATGGATAAGCCATGCACGCATGCTGCGGTGTGGCGGATTGATGGGTGTCGGTGCGTAATTCCGGATGAGAGAAAAAAAAAAAAAAATCATACTCATACTAAGCAACCATATTGAGAAGTGATAATCATACTTGCAATGAAAATAATCATAATTATCTAATTTTGTGACAGCAAAAAAAGAATATTTATTCTTTGGTAATAATTTATGTTTCCGTGTTGATAAACTGTGAACTTTGATGTAGTACACACCGTTCCCTTACTTTGGGCACCAGCGTAAATTTCCTCATCCCCTTAGATTTTATTTTTGGAACGAAAACCTGCACCCAATATCACGTTACACAATAATTATATTCAGACGAGATGTCGTAAGTGCGTGTAAGCTGGCAAAAATGATCTTCGCTTAGCTTCGTACATATATGTATATGTATACATAACGTATAACTGCAGTGTATAATATAAGTATAAAGCACTCGATGTCTTCGTCCCGAGACATCATACCTGAAAGGTCCCCCCGCCACTGGTTAGCACGAGAATACGAAGCGTCGTCTCGGCACGCATCAACAGAGTAAGCTGAAAAAGGCAAATCGAGCAAAAACAGGACGAGCCATCTTCCCCCTGAGCTAATTAACCGGCGATCAAGTCGGCCGCTGATGCAGTAGCAGCTCCGTCATCACACGTGCAAGTGAGTGTGTATAAAGAAAAAAAAAAAAAAAAAAAAAAAAAAAAAAAAAAAAAAGAAGAGGACAGTGGCTGACGGTGGACGGAAAAAAAGAGAGAGAGGAAGGAAGGCAGACGAGGACTAGGGGAGGAGGGGAAAAACCCAAGACACCTTTCCGGGTATCGCGTGCGAGTCCACGATGGATAAGCCATGCACGCATGCTGCGGTGTGGCGGATTGATGGGTGTCGGTGCGTAATTCCGGATGAGAAAAAAAAAAAAAAAAAACCTGTCAGCCAGACCCGGAGCAGATAAGGGAAAATGGAGACGAGCTGAAAGATGATGATGGTGACGCGCTGCTTCATTTTTTTCTTCTTTTTCTCTTGAGGATTCTCAAGAACTTGTGTATTAATAGATTTGGGATGTTACGGTTTAAATTTTTTATTTTTAACATACTCTTGATGATACAACTACATATATTAGAAAATGGTAGTTTTTGCAAAGTGGATAGAGTTTTATTTGCATATTAATAGATGTTGTGGTCACCGTGCACGAGTCGTTGTTGTTGACGGGGATGATTGTTACTCCAGTGGACAAATGCATGAATCAGATGAGTGACGGTCGCAGGGTGGAAATCACTGCTGAAGAAGCACATAAAAGGACGAAATTACTTTCACATATAAAAAGAAATTGAATAAATAATAATTAATAATTTTAAGCTAACTCGTCTACCACAGGTTATATAGTTTACGGCTATATGTAAACATCGAAGGTTGTATAGTAACAGAGTTATGGGGTTAAACGTTTTAGGATTAGAAATCTTTGATTAGGTTTTAATAGCTTGAGATTTTAATTTCGCGCCTAGTTGGGTACCGTTTCTGAGAGTATTAGATTCAATCGAGGCTCAAATGTAGATACACATTTAAATGTGGAACTATACGATTTCATGGTCCTTGGAGGTCCTCCGAGCTAAAGCCCCGAAGAATCCTATCAGAGCTGACCCCAAAATACCAAAACTCGAAGAAATGGTCCAAGGAACGGATGGTGTCCAAATAAATATGAAGTAATGGGGCTGCTCAATTTTCGTTGCAGTTACTCGTGGCAATGTTGATGTTCGAAAGGACGAAGGGGTAGGGGTAAAAAGCACGTTAGCCAAGCGGGAAGCCCGACTTCTGCGAGTGAAATTTTCTCGATTCTACCACCCATTACCTGTGATACGCGTGGATGCATATTATATGAGTACTTGTGTGACGGCGGAGGGGGTAAATTCGGTCGAGTGAGACCTAAATCCGTCAACACTGGCAAGCGTCCAGGTTTTGGTGTAGGCACTACACCCACGCACAACTACACCGCAGAAGAGAAGCGATATGCGAGAAAGCTCAATCACTGCTTGTAAGGATTATAAAACACGAGTACCGCGCACAAATGCGCTCTGACCCGAATGCACGCATCCAGAGGGAAAATAGACGAGGCTCGCGCGAGGAAAAGAGAGCGTGGAACCAATTTGCCCGGAACCCTCTCGGCAGATGCAATTACATCCAATCCGGCGTAGTCTTCGGGTCGACTTTGATATTTTTTTCTTCTATTAAATCGCAATCTTGCGCCTCCAGGGGTGTACCTTTTTCGCAGTAGTTTTCTGGTATGCGCTCGTCAATTATTATGTGCATGTTTGCGTTTTCGCTACGAAATAAGAGGGATATATAAATATGTGCCCCGTTGCTCCGGCAATTTTGCCTCGACTTTATTTCCCTCGGTGCATGTGTACCGTACTTGTATTTACTCTCGCATGAGCAACGTGCGCCTGGATTGAAAATTATTATTTATTTTTGATGAACTCGGGGAGTCGATTAAAAAGTGATTCCAGACCCTGAGTGTTCCCGTAAGTAGATTTAAATTGATTTAATTCAATAAAATTAAAAGCGCTAGCTCGCCGTGCAATTACCGTTCGTGCGCGAGCCAACTCCCTTTTAATCTTCAACTATATACATACCTTTTGATGTTCTTTCCGGCTCCTCATCCTTCAACCTCCGCTTGAGATTATACGGTTCGAGAAAAGAGATATTGGAAGGGAGAAACAAGGGAAAAACAACACTCGATTTTTCAGCTGCCACTACGGCAGTGTGCTGTTATTTTAATGGAGGTGTAAAAAAAAGCGCCTCAGCCGGGGCTGGCTTATCATGGTCATTTTTATTACTTGCGAGCTCGGCTCTCTGCTTTTTTATTGCTGCAATAACTTGTTAAAGCGCGTGGATACGCAGTATATATAGGTATCAATCGCAAAACTTTTTCTATTTCTTACTGCAGCTTCGGTGGGTATGTTCTTCGTAGCTGCTGTTTCAATCAGGGATGTCCTTTGCCTTGTTTTATCATTGAGTATATTGTTATAACTTGCTATGCAAACAATTTTACTGGACAAATTTTACCTGGTGATGATTGCAAAAAAAAAAAAAAAAAAATCTCATCAAACCTGAAACACTTTTATCCAATCGAAAAAGAGTTATCGGCCTGAATTTCATTAGAAGAGGTAACTTGACCATGCTACTTTAGTCAATCACCTGTGTACCTCTTGGTGTAGTAAAATGGGAAAAAAAAAAAAAAAAAAATGGAAATAAAATCAGCATTTTAAAACAATTTATGCTCAGCCAACTTTAGCAGCAGCGGCAGTCCTTCTGGCAATTAAAGCTTTAGACACCCTATATCTCGAGCCGAGGCAGGAGCTGTTTCGCTCTTGCATGCAGCTAAATATCATTCAAACGACTTGAAGACGTTTTAGGTCGATCGTAAACCAGAATTACGAGGTGGTGCTACGTTTAAACTCAGTCTGGTTTATAAAACTTTTTTTCTCTCTCTCTCTCCCTCCCTTTCTCTCGTCTTCTCTCTTCGGCTGTACACAACGCTGGCTCACGTGTCAGAGGCAGCAGCTCTCCCTTCGGGCCGAAAAAGCCAGTCTCGCCTGTCTGAGTTTATAAATATATCAAACCGCAAAATGTATCGGGCTGCTGCTTTCACGCAGACTAAATACGTCGTGTCGGGAGCTGAGTGTGTAAGCGTCGCACGTGCGACGCGAAGGTGTGGGTCGGCAAGGGGATAAGAAGAGGCCGATGTGGTAGCTTTTTTTTGCTAGCGCTGATTGTAGACTAAGTATGCGAATCAATCGTTGAATTACCTCTGAAATGAAAGCTCGTCGAGAGAATAAGCCAGAAGGTAGTTGAAAATTCTCGGTGAATCCGGTCCTACGTAGGAAACGTTGTGTTGGGTTCAAAAATTAAAGTATGCTGCTTACATTGGATTTTATTTATGTTACTTTTCATAGTTATAAAGTTTACTGCTAATGTGCCTCTAATGTGTGATTGCCTTCAACTTGAAATTGATTAAATGACCGTTTAAAACTCTTTTTAAGTTGACTTTAACTTCAAGGAAATTTTTATTAAAAAAAGTGTGTACGGCAAAAACAATTATTTCACATCAGTAATCAACTCGGTATTGGTTAGATGAAAAATAAACGGGGAGATGATTCAGTGAGTTGTCATGACGTGTAAGAACTACGACTGTACGACTTTTAAAGAGGGAAAAGTTTGAATCACTCTGAGAATTCCAATTTATTTGTTGCTTAAAGTACCTAAAATTTTATACATTTTTTGCAATTTCATAATAGGGTGAAATATTTTATAAAGAACTAGAATTGGTCTGTTTGAAAAAATCAAAAATTTATTCTATTTTTTTATCAAGCACCATCATTTTTCTAGAAATTCACGCAATTTTACGCAAAATTATACATTTATGTGTTAAAGAAAAACTAATATTCTATAATATTAATATTATGATTTAAAACAGCTTACAAATTTATAAATATAAGTATTA
>NW_019379459.1:1713233-1740195 GCF_000648655.2 Copidosoma floridanum | reverse complement strand
ATTATTGCCATTTTGATAGTGATGCCCCCCTGTAGGTTAGATGTCCATCACAAGACTCATGGAGGATCAGCCACTAAAAAATCTGCAAATAAAAAATTTTTTTTTCAATTCATGCACCTCTACATGAAGATGTAACAAATTGCCTAAGTCACACTGAAAGAATTTTCACGTAAAATTAACTCTAGTACGGGATAATATTTATATATTATTTAATTATAGTAGGTTATAGAAAGTCACACGTTTTTTTCCGAATTCAATGTGAATGAAATTAAAAATACCATTCTGTTAAAAAGAAATACAGAAAAGAATAATAAATGCGAATAAAATATTTTAAGTCGTTTTATTTACTGATCAGGTATTTGTAATAAAAAAAAGTGAATTACTAGGCTAAAATTCGTGGTTTAACGTCGTGGTAATCGTCCATTTCTAGAACTTTGTCCCATATTTTTTTTCAATTGAACTTTTTAAAAGTACATTTGACACCAATTGTCAGTAATTAAATATACCTAACGAGTATTAACTATAAATTTGTTTCGTAATTAAAAAAAATTTTTCACTGATAGTTTTTAAAATATTGTCCGTTTTAGTATAACTTAACACAAATACATGAGCTAATGTATATACTTGGCTACTGTAAGGTACCAATAGTACTAATTGAAAAACAAATTTTTTTTCCCTGAGTTACAGTGAATTTTGTTATGCACATGTGTAGATACTGATAATTAAAGCATATTCGATTCGGTACGGGAGAAATGAGCAAAGGCGCACACCTTCACTAGGGAAGAAACGTGAGCCATACAAGCAGAAACGAGACCACGTGACCGACTTTTTCGTTTTCTTCCTGTCCAATAGATTTTGTTTCTGTAAGTCAGAAAAACAGAAGGAATAATACATACCTCCATACTTTTTTTTCTCATCCTTCTTGGACCCTTTTTCGGTTCTTGTTATTTTTAATCAATGAAAACAAATATAAGCTACGGTACACCCATAAAATCATAATTTTATCTATACGCTGATGGATTTTTCTCTGACCCTTAACCCTTCGTCTACTAGTACAGTCAACCTCTTTGCGTGAAAGTGAAAATTTCTCAATAAATGATACAGCAAAATGGGGAGGAAAAAGGAAATTTTTGTCCACGTGCCAAATCGGGGTGCTCCAGTAACACGGAGGCTCGGAAGCATGTCCGCATTTGTTTTTTCGATGATGAATTTTCGTCGTCGTCATCCACCCGAGACCTTGTTTGCCACGAAGAAGAGAGCAGTGTATCCAGGAAACTAATCGAAATAGCGCAGTTTTGACTTTCCGTACCGGTTAATGGAAGCTGCTGAGCTTGTGTGATAGCTTTTTAAATTTTATCCCATTGGATAGCCAACCTAGAGTTACACCGACGAGACTCTCATCAGATCTTTTTTTTTACGTGGTTAGCAATTTTTTTTTTTTTTTTTTTTTTTTTTTTTTTTTTATTCCAGCGAAAATGTTCACGGGGTAAAGTATTTGTCACGAGATACTCTCTCTTGGTTCTGCGCAGAAAATGTCTTTGATCGCTCGATTCTTTTAAAAACAATCAGAGGCGTGGTTCTCTAATGACAACTGATAAATTACGTAATAAAAATTTTAGTTATCATTAAATCAACAGATAAGGAATGCAGAACGTGAGGAGCAATGAGTAACTTTGTAGTATTAAAGATTTTTTGGCGATGATTTCACAAACAATTGAGAGCAGTTTTCTTTGTTAATTATGTCCAAAAATTCATTAAAGTAACTCAAACGCATCCAGTATTTCAACATAGAAAAATATCGCCTACTAAAATTTCCTTGTTTCAATACGATTTACGAGTCGGTTGACTAAGATAACACGTATTCTGGATTCGTGGGAGTGATTAAATACATCAGAGACTTTGAAACCAGAGAATTACTGTCCTACGTTCGACGGGTAGATACGGATGTTTGCACGCGCGAGTGCGCAACCGCAGTTTTTCATCAAAGGAAGTCAACGAAGCGTCTACTTGTATCGCTAGGTAATATCTTTTGCGCTTTGACTCGACGCGCGGGTGCTTGCTAGAACATTTCAATTTCAGATTTTCGTGGGCGGTCGAGGACAGCGAATTATACGGCCCTCTTTTTTGTTTCAAAAGTCCGGCTCTTACCTGGAAAACAATAAATATTGAAAGTGAACGTAGCTGCCTATTGAAATTTTTCGAGCACTTGTCGATACACCTACGGATTAAATTTTACATATCGCTGATCTCTATTGTTGAGGAAAACGATTTTGGTGTGTACAGGCGTAAGTAATTTCAATAAGGAGTTTCTATTTTGTATCAACAATTTAGTTTATGTGTGATAGGTATATATTTTTTTCGGTTCGTGGAGAATGCACGAATGCGAGATGCAAATAAAAATCGACGAAATGAAGATATCGATTTGATAATCTCATTCAAGTCTGCACCAAACATCAAAAATAAATTTCACAGTGATATCCGAGTGTGTAAGATATCAATCTACTGAATTAACAAAGTTCAAAGCACTTTAATGAAGACTATTATGATTTAAAAATTCTAATAAATAACAAATGAATCTCAGTTTATCAGCAAATGATAGTTGTCTATTCTTATGGAGAAACGGCGAAAAAAAGTCATACGATCCGAAATTTTTTAAGCAAACATGGAAAACAACGTGAGAAACGATCATCAAAATTAAGTGATGCTATCGAATATAAAGTAATTAAAAAATTTGAGAATGAAAAAATCAATAAGTTTTTTCAGGAAGGTGTAAAAGACAAAGAAGAAGTTGAAGGAACCCCTAGCATAACTGATTTCCAAGTGAGTGATGTTTATTTATTAGTTATTACACTTGACGTCCTTATATTAATACCTTATGGTTTCCCCATACAATACGATAAAGATTTGAGCTCAGTAGTGCTAGGCTGTACGCCTGTCTACTATTTTACGTGGACACGTAGATGTAAACATATAAACAAACGTTTTCAATTATAAATAATTTTTCTAAGGAGAAAAATATCAGTATTGACATGGATGGAGAAAAAGAAGAAAATGTTTATCAACGCTTTGTTAGCAGTCACCCAGTATTTTTTAAATATTGTCGCTTAGCTGTAGTGCATATAGTTGCTGTTGCATATTTTGCAGCAGCTACTTATTCGTGGAAAACAAAAAGTTAGTATTAATGTATTTTATATGGCAAAAAATCAGTTTTCTAATTTTTCATTTTTAGAAGAAGATACAGGATTCAATTGGTGTAATGGATATGGTTTGCTACTGTTGATTTATACTAGTATCTACGGTAGATTACTTTATGTGCATATTTTTGAAAAACATCTTTGTAATGCATTAAAAAAAACCTGCTGTGCACGTTTTAATTTAGTTAACTACAAAAATAGTGGGTAAGAATTGCTTTAAATGATCATTTTCATAATGTTCAAATTGATGCTAGGTGAAAAATTAATGTAGATATTACATTGCATGTGAATGATCAGCCAAATGATCGAGATCGGCGTTTGTGTCACAATTTCACTTGCAATTATTATTTTTCTGGTAATTGACACGAGAGAATCGCGCGATAGACTCATAGGCCTTATTGGAATCATTGCAATAATGGCAATAGGCTGGGGTATTTCCAAATACCCGACAAAAGTAAGGAGTATTGTGTTACAAGTAAAATATTTAGATCTACTAGTATATTACAATGACAAATCTTTAATCCGTAGGTCAGTTGGAAGCCGGTAGTGTGGGGATTAATTTTTCAATATGTCCTTGCAATCATATTTACAAGATGGCCAATAGGTAGGTCAATTTTCCAGTGTTTATCGGAAAAAATAGTTGTTTTTCTCGACTTCGCGAAGGATGGTGCCAAGTTCGTATTCTCGGATAAACTAGTTGACAACGGTATCTTTGCCTTTACCGTTAGTAAATTATTGATGAAGTGATCTTAAGAGTACAAAATGAGTACTGTTATTTTTTATATCATGAGTTTTTAAATTGACTTTCAGGTCATGCCTGTCATCGTCTTCTTTAGCTTCGTAGTTTCTATTTTATACCATTTTGGTGTAATGCAGTACATGATTAAGAAAATTGGATGGCTATTGAGTGTAACCCTAGGAACCACGGCTTGCGAATCTTTACATGCAGCGACTACTTTGTTCTTGGGATTGGTAATTGTATTTCTGATATTTCATGTCTTTGGTCTATTTTAATCTTTATATTTATGTATCATACCTGTTTCATGCAGCCAGAAACATTTCTTGTGATTGAACCCTATTTAAACGAATTGACAAATTCGGAAATACATGCGATTATGTGTTCTTGTTTTTCTACTATATCAGGCAAGTTTAAAGTAGATAGACTATCAAACTTTCCTTGAGTTATTTTTCTGATAATAAACAATTTATCAATAAAGAAATTTTTTTTTTTTCAGGGACTGTTTTAGCGGCTTACATATCATACGGAGCCCAACCAATGCACTTGATAACCGCTATGGTGATGTCAGCACCAGCAGGATTGTCTTTCGCTAAATTGTTGTACCCAGAAACCAAAAAGAGCTCTACCCAGTTCAATAACATTGTTTTGAAGAAAGCGTGAGTCGTCGATATTTTGGACTAATCTGTAATAAATTGTCGTTTCAAAATTAAGTGTTACTGCTTACATACATTTTAGTCGCCAAACAACTTTCTTAGATGCGGCGACTGATGGAGCTTTGTCAGCTATTCCATTGGTTTTAGGCTGCATTGCAAACGTAATAGCGTTCGTGGCGGCTGTCGCTTTCTTAAACGCCATTCTTGCATGGTTTGGTACTCTTTTAGGATATCCAGCATTGACTTTTGAGGTTATTCGTTTATTTACAATAAAAATTAACTAAAAAAGTTGCATTATTAACCAGTACAACTTTATATTTTTAGATAATTCTTGCAAAAATATTTACCCCCATTAGTTACGTCATTGGCGTGCCTTGGGAAGAATGTGAGACCGTAGGCTCGTTGATAGGCTTGAAAACTGTAGTGAACGAGTTGGTCGCATTTCAGAGATTCGGTGAAATCAAGAAAACTATAGGATTTTCCCCCAAGGCTGAAGCGATCGCCACTTACGCCATAAGCGGCTTTTCGAACCCTGGCTCTCTTGGCGTCTGCGTTGGAAGCCTGTCAGCTATGGCTAATGAAAAGAAGGATGCTATTTCCGGAACGGTCATTCGGGCCTTTGTAGGTGGTATCGCTGTCTGTTTTCTTACCGCAAGTATAGCAGGTACAGTTCGAATTTATTTTATTCATTTAGATAATATTCACTCTCAAATGCTATTATTTTTTTAGGCTCAAAATATTTTTAATAACTATGTATAAAATTTCATTGCAATGTCGATATTAGCGTTTCATAATGTATCAAAGCGATTGAATCTTATAGCTTATTATTTTCTCGATCTTTCAGGAATGCTGGTAATAGAGGATCCAGAGTCAAAAGCTTCGACCTTACATAGTTACAACTCAACGAGTTTGATTTTATAAAAAAAAAAAAAAAAGATCAATGTCATCTTTCATTCCATCCCATATCCACTGTACATTTTTATATTTGCTGATCATAAGCAAATCTTACTCAAAGCTCGTCATAGTTTTACTATAAATTACGTTTATTATTTTTGTTACTTATTTTGATATTCCCAAAAATATACTTACATCGTATCCATAAAGCATGAAAAAAAAAATATGGATAGGTATGATTGCTCGTTACATTCTGG
This sequence comes from Copidosoma floridanum, assembly GCF_000648655.2. The sequence goes on along the minus strand of NW_019379459.1, from coordinate 1,734,458 downwards.
TAAATATTAGTATTATCTAACAAAATTCTATTGGGTACGAATTGATTTATACGGATAAAAAGGTTATTGCTGATTTTATTAATTGTTCGTTGAACTCATATCTTGCTAAGCTATCTTAATGACTCTTAACTCTTTCAAAAAAAAAAAAAAATAAAATAAAATATTAAACGTGTAACTGGGCGTTTCCTTGCACGTTATATTAAATAAATTATTTAAGGCATAACTAAATACCCTGAAATTTTTATTCGGGTTAAAAAGCGTAGTTTCAGCACGCGATATTAGAAACTTGGGCTAACCACTCTACCATTTAGCATGTTACTCATAGTCGCTTTTGTAGCGACCATCGTAATTACATGTTTCTGAGCGAATTTTAATAGTATTAAATCTTTGACTTAAAAAAGTACACAATTTTTGTGATAAAATAATCATTTAAGCTCATTATTTCTAGAATTGTTGATATGTTGCCACCATAATCATTTGATAGTCCGAAAAGTTTTATTCAAACTTTAAACGGGTCTCCACTTATTTTTGAGATAAAAAGATCTGAAAGGACTCACACCTTTTGTGATATTTATGGTTTTGAGGTTTTCAAAGGGAGTGCGTCATTGTTAAATTAAAAAATTAATATCTTAAAACTTTCGTTCGAATGGTGCGTAGCGATTACAAAATTATATTAGCACTAATGATACTCGTGGAAATTTCAACTCGAATTAGTAAGTAAACGTGATTAATCATGCTGTTCTTATTATACATGAGATCATGGGCTATATTGTCGCCTATCTTTCAGATACAATGTATTACTCTTATGATTATTTACGTTGTGAATGTCATTGTCATGTGTATATACTATAAAAATAAAAAGCATACTAATAAATGATATAGTTTATTTACTTTTCAAAGTTTCCTTTATGCAAAAATCCCATACTTTCCATCGAGAAGAAAATTTTTAAAAATAAATTATGGAGGTACGGTGGTAACGACAACACATACTTTACTATAAGTAATATTTCTGAGAGCTTAAAAAGCGTTAAATGGATACTTTAGTTGCTAAATACTGGAGTAAAATTAAGTATTATAATATACTATTGCTTCATGAATTTAAAATTCATTTTCTAGGTGTTTGAGAATACAGTGCGTATGATCAAGAATTATACGTCATTACGTAAGAATATTCCAAAAGTTTCAATTACTAGGTAGTAATTAATTTTACGATAACCATATAGCTTACGACGTCACAAGCGAACGGCTTCAATAAAGTGTACAAAAATGTGCAATAATCAGCTGAAGGAATATTACTAAAATAATTGTATGAAATAGGTTTATAATAATAAGTTTAGCGTTATCGAAATACATAGATATTTTAAAGTCAGAAAGGCAATGAAAGAAGATAACAATGAAAGGAAAGAAAAAATAAAATTACAAAATAATATCATATCACATTTGAAATTCTTTCAATCTACTTCGAAAAATAAAAAAAGTTTCATGCAATGGAATTATTACTAGTTTTGTAGTATGCTTGGCATTGGTGTATATTTTTTGGAAGCGGAAAAACGTAGGAAAAAAAAAGAAAAATTATACTCTAAAGATACTTTAACATTAGATTTATAACTTTTGAAATTATCACTGATGAAAAAAATTTCTTTTAATTTTGTGATATTATAATTATGAACATAAAACCTCATAAATTTGTAACTACGTAAATCTTTTTTAACCTTTTCAAACCCTAAAGTAATATGTAATTCCTTCTTAAAAATGACGTAAGCCGTTTTGCAACTCAAAATGCGATATTTTTTTGGATTTCAAAAACAAGACAAAATTTATTTGAAACCCGCCAAAACGTGATAACAATGCCTTGGTCAAAGAAAACGATAGCTTAAAATTGCCTTGAAAAAAGTGCTTACTCGAAATTGCCTTGAAGGAAGTAAGTGGACGTGAATTTAGTCAGGCGTTGATTTTTACTAACACTGTATACAGTTTCTCAAAAGTCAGTCTATGTTCTCCAATCACTCGTTTTTAATGATATTCTACCGATTTTACTCCGGCTTCCCACAAGCCCCCATAGTGAGGCAAATTCGGAGGGATGAAGTTCCGATCAGTACCATCGTTTGCTAACAATTCAGCAGTCTCATCATAGGATTCAAAAGCCTTATCAAAAATTGCCTTGAGTTCACTGTTAGCACCCGGAAATATAGTACTATGGATAAAAGATCGGTTTCCCCAACCGTTGGCGATTCGAACTTGGATGGGTCCTGCATGATCTATGCCGGATCTAGCGAATGGTCGAGACTCAAAACTCTGTCCCGAGACAAATACCCCATTAGTTGATGCATTAGACCGAAGCTTACTCAACAAATTGCGATTCCAATAATGCCATTGTAGCCGTCAAGCATTTATTAGATTATTAATTGTTGCACACACTTCTATGGGTTTTTGTGAATGTATGAGCATGTATTAAACTATAAAGATGTAAACTCAAACTAAGAGTCCGTACCAAATTTCAAGTCTAAAATTACTATCATGTTTCCTATACTGCTATCATACAAAAATCCAAATGTATCTTCGTTTTACAGTAGTCTCATGGAAAACCGTACCTATACAGCTTGAAAAAAATTACATAACATATTCGCTGCGTATTGCAATAACTTGTATTTGTATTTACACGGCTTGAATAAAAACGTGTATGCGCCACAGTGCGAGTAATCGACGAGCGCCAGTAATTTTGCGTGCGCGCGCGTCGTGTCCGAGTCTCGTGTTGTTATCTTGGCTATCTGTGACGTATGGTGAAGCTAAAGCAACACTCCGCATTTACGTTCCACAGACAGTCGAAACAACTGCCAATTGGAAACTTAACTACGTACAGGAACTTTTTTACGTTGTCTTTGAAAGTAACGACTATTCAAAAGGAATTATGTCTAATGGTGTAGGTGCCCAGGCCTTCACTGATGTAAGTTTTTCTTTCTATAATATTAGATTATTTTTTAAGGACTTTATATACCATTTCAAAAAACAATCTACTTTATCAATGCTTAAAAGACTCGAAGAACTAAGAAGTTTTATACATATGAGAAACAGTTTTCTTTTTTAATTTTACAACAACGTATCCGTAATAGTTCTTTATAATAAAACTTTTAAAAAAAGTGTTAGTGACAACCTTGTTTATAATTATTTATTATCTAGCTCGTACCTTTGTCATAAAATATTTTACGTAGATCATGTTTTTTTATTAAGATGGAATCAAACATTGATGTCACGTAATGTACATCAACTTCTACTGATTGTTTTAGTTAAGCACTTCAATTGATTATATTGGTTTTTGTCTCGTAAAGAAGATATAAGGAATAAATCAATAAGAGCACAAATCATTTTAATAAATAAACAGTTGTAATTTCAAGACATTGATGATTTTAATAGTAGCAATACATTATTATGAGAAAGTTACTAAATTTATATTTAATTTAATATCATTAATATTTATAGGTAGGAAGAAAAATCAGTTCGCATAGCTTAAATATTTCGATTAAGCTTCAGGTAACTATCCAATGATTTAATACATTTTTTATGTTTATTAAAACTTGCATTTTTCAACAATTTTTCCTCAACTAACCTAAAGAATTGGGTAAAACCATAATCTTTCAAAGTAGTATTCTGCAGTGGAATAAATTTTCAAAGTTTTTTGGTAACTTTGAAAGTAAAAACTTGCAAACAGAGTTCTTAAAAAGTTTTCGTTACTTATTGATACATCAAATAGTTTTTCAAAATTTTATGTCGATGTATATAACTTGTAAAAATAGTCCTTTTAATGAAATTGCACGTGGCTCTTACTTGAAACTAACGTTACTTTATCTATCGTTAACGTGGGCTAGTATGTACATTTATGATAACATGTGACTCCACAAAGTGCTCTAATCAGCTTATTTTCACACGAATGAACGCTAGATTTATAAGAAAACTTTTTTTCATATCGAGAAATAATTTCATCGCTAAAAGTTTTATCAAAAAAACTTTTTTCCTTAAAATTAAGAGGTTATAGTTCTCACCTACTCTTATTTGTGACTAAATTATGATAAACTGAGATAAAATTACTCATTTTTTATATTTTTAGAAGTAATGCTAAGATAATACTTGATTTTGACAAAAGTTAAGTCAGGTCATGGAATTTTGTGTACTATTGTAATTAATAAATCTGTCCCTTAAATAAGTTTTAATATACAATTAAAGTTATTTAAGTAGCAATTTGATTTATCTTTAAATTGATAAACAGCTACCGAGGGCTTCAGTATACAATTTATTAAATCACACAATTTTAAACTAACATTTATCTTTTAGGATGAAGATTCCGTTGAATCTGAGTTGTCATCAAAAGAAGCGGTAAGTTATCTAATTGCTTAATCATACCATCTTCACGATACTATCAAAATGGTATTTTTCATTTGACCAAATGAAATAATAAATACAACTTATTAAAATGTTCCGTTATCCAACACAGAATTTTTTAGTGTTATTGTAATATATTTTTCAGGAAAAAAATTCAACAGACGGTGGCTCGGATTGTCTACGCTCATTTCTATCAAGAAACGAAAATTGTTTTAAATACTTGCTTCTCGCAACTGTGAATCTCCTTGTCATAACGTACTTCGTATTTGCAAGTCTTTATTGGTATAAAAATTGTAGGTGTTATTTTGATAAATCTGCATTTAAAATAAGTGTCAGAGTTTTTTTTTAATTATAAGTATAAAATTGTCTGTGTTTATTTTTAGCGGTTGATAATAACTTGCAATGGTGCGACGGATACGGAATGCTCGTATTGCTCGTTGGATTTGCGTACCTTAGAATTGTCTATTACAAAATTATCAAGAAATTTTTCAGCGAATCAATTTCAAAATGCTTATTGCCTTGTACTTTGGGCATTCGTAGGATTGGTCAAAAAAGGTAAATAGTCATTGCTCAATGAAAAAGAAATAAAATGTTGTGAGTCACTAAATGTTTCTTTTCAGACGCATTTGCTTGTCTACAAAGGTGTTTTTTTCTTTAATAATACTTGCTGCAACAATTATTTTTCTTGCCTTTGACACTGCCGATTCTAGAAATAGATTAATAAGCTTTGCCGGTGTGGCCGCTATTTTAGCGTTTGGTTGGATCTTTTCTAAACATCCAACGAAGGTATACTCATTACTTTTCTTAAAAATCATTTAATTATAACAACTAGATATTTTTGATTTGGAGTGATTGTAGATAAAGACAATTTGTTTGTTACCTAAAATTTTGTACAGTAAATTTTTTTTAATTCAAATTTTTTCAGGTAAATTGGAGACCAGTAATATGGGGTTTGATACTTCAATTCGCTTTTGGTCTGTTTACCATCAGATGGTCGGTTGGTCGAGAAATTTTTACGTGTATTTCAAATAAAGTAGCTATCTTCTTAAACTTCGCAAGAGAAGGTGCCAAATTCGTATTCTCCCCAGAGATTGTCAACAATGGAGTGTTTGCATTTTCCGTAAATATACGAGGCTTTTCTATAAAAATACTAACAATATCTTACAATGTCATGTTAAAAAATCCATCATTAACATTTACAATTATATATTACCTAAAACAGGCACTTCCAGTAATATTTTTCTTCAGTTTTATGATACAAATATTGTATTATTGGGGAGTTATGCAAGCCGTTATAAAAAATATCGGATGGTTTCTCCACGTTATCATGGGGACTACGGTTTGCGAGTCCATTAATGCAGCAGCTAATACATTTATAGGAATGGTACGTAAATATAAAAAAACTATGCAACAAGAAACTGATGATTCTTGCATGAATAAAAATATTGTCGTATGAGTGGAGAGACTGGCAGAATCTCTGCCTGCATAAGTACTATAAGATTTTCTTACACTGTGTTACCATTTCATCTTCGATGATTGTTTTATTTATTAGTGTAATTACGCATATTATTTGCAAACACGAGAAGATGAGCTTCACACAGAATGTCAAAAATATTATTTATTTTTAATGTAATTAAAAACTAAACCTTGAATATATTCACAGACTGAGTCTCCTCTTCTGATTAAGCCGTACATAAATCAACTAACGAATTCAGAACTTCATGCTATAATGTGTTCTGGATTTGCTACTGTATCCGGTATAGTATACCTATTTATTGAATGAAAATGTATCTTTACTTATAAATGATAAATAATTATAATTATGCTTCAGGAACGGTTTTGGCCGCTTATATAAATTACGGGGCTGATCCAGCACATTTAATCACAGCCTCGGTAATGGCGGCACCGGCTGCACTTTGTTTTTCAAAATTATTCTATCCCGAGACTGAGAAAAGTGTAACAACCTTTAAGAATATAAAGCTCGAAAAATCGTAAGCACAACACATTTATTTATTAATTTTTTTTTTTTTGCTCAAATATAGTTACAAAATTTGTTATTGTAACAGTGATCAAATTTAATTACAGACAAGATAGTAGCGTCCTCGATGCAGCGACTAAGGGCGCCTTGGCTGGAATTCCGCTTATTTTGGGTATTATAGCAAATATCGTTGCTTTTGTTTCCGCGGTCGCTTTTCTTAATACCATTCTATCCTGGCTGGGTTCCCTCGTTGGATATGACTACATAACTTTTGAGGTAACAAATTAATTTTTTATCATGCACACACATTTCATTGTGACAAGGAGTGTAAAATTATCTTTTTTTTATTGAAACAAGTGGCTGCTATCGAAAGCATTTATGCCACTAAGCTGGTTGATGGGAGTGCCTTGGGACGAGTGCGAAGACGTTGGTATGCTCATAGGCCTTAAAACTGTAGTGAACGAGTTCGTTGCTTACGAAAAGTTGGGGGAATTTAAAAATGCTAATAGACTAAGTCGAAGAACCGAAGCTATTGCTACCTTCGCTATTTGTGGCTTCTCGAATCCAGGCTCGATCGGTATTATGATCGGTGGTTTGGCTACAATGGCTCCTGAAAAGCGCGAGCAAATCGCTAATTCAGCCATCAGAGCTTTTGTAGCCGGGAGTATGGTCTGTTTTCTCACAGCTTGTATTGCAGGTTCGTTGAACATTGATGTCAGTAATGTTTTTCACAATATTTTGAATGATTTTGTTTATGACAGAAATTTCGGTTTCAGGAGTACTTATGGATGAAAGATTTTACGAGCCTGTCTAAATCGTTACTTAGTAAAAAAGAATGTTATGAAATTAATTAACTTTTCTTTCATTCTTACCTCTGCATGGTAAGGATAATATTAGTAAGACATAAAGTTCCACATTACTTAAAGTATCATAATAAGTTTGTACAGCAAATGTTATCAAAAAACTTTTTTTTAATTTTGTGTAACTATTTTAACAATTCATATTTCAGGAAAATTTAAAGTTCAATATAATATTTGCATGCTTTTCATCCCTTACATCACTCTGTACTATCCATAAAAAATCGCATCATAAATTAGAATTAAATTTTTTAGCTATATTTTTGGTTAATTAAATATCACTATCAACTTGTTGTCCATAATGTAAAATAGTTAGAAGCTTTCGTTCGAAATCTTTACAGCAGTGTTTGTTAAATTTTCATTAAGCATTAACAAGTAATCAATAACTTTGGATTTACAATACCACATTTTATGTTTATAAGACTGAATGAATAAATAAATTGTTGTTATATTGTTTTCTGTGTATAAATTATGTATAGTTAAATTCGCTATTGATAACACTCATAATTGTAGCTTCCAGAGAGCTATTAAAGGTATAAAAAAAACTTTTTTTTTGTATTTTATGATGTAACACGAAGAAAATTTTTTATTCAGTTAACATTAAAAAATCTTATTTACATATATAAAAAAAAATTTTTGTACCAACAAATTGAAATTTTTATCGAATTTTAATGTTCTTAAATTTGTAAAGTAGTATCCAAAACCTTGCCTCTAATGTCACGTGCTAGCTTCCAAAGCACCAACATTCAAAAATATCATAATCTAATGAGAGAAAGAACACTTCCATTGCGTAGCCCAAGTTTAACAACGATGAAACTATATGTAAACTATATCATGTATACTTTTAAAATACTAAGAGATCATAAAACTTAGAGTTTTACGAGTTTTAAAAGTAAAATATAAGACCAAAATAAGTGACGTACATAAATTAATAATAAACTACAATTCAATGGTATGACATTCGGCCAAATCGCCTGCGATCGCCAGAGTGCGCAATTAAGAATGAGTAGTAAGACTATACATTTTCTTTAATACTCGTAGGTAAATAGTTAGCTACTTATGCACTAATTATTGTAAATGTACAGAAGGCAAATGCACAATTCTAAATGATGCAATAAATTTGTATGGGGAATGTTTTTGTCATCCGGTCTTCTCTGACCGCTTACGACAATTGACAATGCATCTTTGCGTACATACGATTTCGTGGGAATAGTCGGCAGTTCTTTGAATTAAGGGAGTCCGGTGAGTTCGTGTATTTCAAAAACAGATTGAGTCCTAGTTATGACGTCGGCAGTCACTTCCAACATTTTCGGCAGTATGTCGATATTCCTTTGTACTTCGTCTCCGCAAACCTTTGATTAAAAACATTTGCTTTAGTAAATATTAAAAAATTCATCAATATCTTATTGAATCATATCTTTGAAAAAATTGTTGGTACACTTTCAATACTTTCAATTTTGTGTGTGTGACGAGTGATAGAAAATTATAATTATTAGCCGATTTATTTAAATAACTATAGTCAGGGCTGAGATAGTATGGAAAATATTAAAAAAAAGTGTGCCACTTTAGAAACAATTTTGTCTACATTTCCTTATCATACGCATTTTACACTAAACCCCGTATTTTATCATGAGTATCTTGTTATTCAAACGTAGGGATGGATCCAAGTATTCGCATTGAAGATAAAAGTTACGTTCAAATACATGATACTATATATAATGATACTTATTTTCCAAGTAAGCATCGTTTGTAAATTTATTTTCAAATCAAATAAAGATAAATGTACTTACCCTCTTGAACAACGTTTCTCTGGTGGGCATAGTATACATAGCATAGACAGCAGCCTTTCGAACAATCCACGAATGATGCTTGGCCAATGTCTTATTGTAAGCATCTTGACAACTAGCCGAGGTGTTGTCAGTACTCGAGAGCTCGCCCAGTTGCCTCAGAAATTCCAGAATAAAGTCTGCAAATCAATAGTAGGTCACTCACACTGTACGAGTCTAGCTCCTTGAATTTTACCCACGAAAGTCGCGAGTCTAATGAAGTATGCATAAGAGTCAAGTGTAAGCTTGTACCAAGGCCACGGTGCAATCGAAGCAATGTTCTTGCTCCATTTACGAAGCCGTTTCTCTCGAGCAGTTTACTAGCTTTCTCGTATTCGATCATCTTTTTCATTGTCACATAGTTTTCGCTGTCCTCGGCCACTCTGACCTGTAATATTTCGATTTTTTGCTTAAGATCTGAGGAGACGAAACTGAATACGCTGCCCATCAGCTGAAAGAATCTAAACAAAGCCAGTGTTCGCTGATGACAAAGACAATGAAATCATAATCCGCAAGGTGTAGAGTGGAAAGCGAGGACTTACTTGTAGAGCTCGTTGTAGGCCTCGAGGTAGGCCTCGATGTCTATGTCATCTTCTTGGATGAGTGATCGGTTGAAGTGATCGTGAACAGTTCGTAGATCAAAGTACATTGTTTCCGAGCCCTCCGCCATTGTTGTTTTTGTTTAAAATTGTACAGCAGCAATGCACTTGGTATCGACTGCTTTATTGCACGATGGCAGAAAAACTGATGGTGAGCAACCGTACTGACAGTAGATTGAATCGGTAGTGTAAAGATGTAGGAGTCATCTGTTGAGGAACATGGGAAATGCAGCTGCTTACAATTGGGAGTGAAAATAAAGTTTTCAGTCTCATCGACTTTGGATAAAACTTGTATAGAATGCGTAAGATAAAAAAAATGTTTACCATTGTTGTATAATCGAAATTATACTTTACAAAAAACTTGTTTATGGAACATAAATTTATCAACTTATTAGTACATTTAATCAAGATTGGGTGGAATTGAAAAATTCTGTTTGTATGGAATTACATAGTATAATTCATTTAAAAATTTATTGTTATCTAAGTTATTGCATATTTTGAAACCCCTGTACGAATATTTTTGTTGGAATAAACCAAAAGAGCTAACATTAGCATGCAAAATTTAATTTAATTGAAAAAATTNAATATCATCGTTTAGTTAAGGAGTTAGGGATTTTTATTAAGATGATCAGACTATAAGAAAGGATCTTGATATTAATGAAAAAAATTATTAACTTTAGGTAACCATGCTACTCCATGTATTCTCGTAACCATGCGGACTCACCATTCAGCCACAAGTTGGCGCTGGAGGTTTTTGTGCACAGAGCTAATGCCTATGGGCCCTAACACGATTATTGATATAGTACCAGTTAAACTGACAATCATTAAACTATATCGATTTTCATTTACCTATAAACTCTCAACGTTCTGGAAATACGATTTTACTTTAATTCAACGTATAAATTCAACGTATTCATTCAAGTTATAAATGAATTTCTTAGTGTAACAGGGATTTTTCAGGTTACCAAGAATTAAATTATAATTTATTCAGAATGAAATCAAAATTCTTACATGTCATGTAGGTGTCGCATTGTATCAGTCAGTGGTAGCTTTGCGTACCCATCTGTGCCCCTCTCTTGCGGCTAGGTGGTGGACCGGTTGCAGTGCGCATGGGGCAAAACATGGGCTACGACTGAGGTTTGAATAATAATATAAATAATAATAGTAATAATGAAGAGTGAATAAAAGACACGTTGACACAGCGGGTTATTTTTTGTTATTTTTTTGTTAGTTTTCGCTTCTGTTTTTTTTTTATTTTTTATTTTTTTTCCCTTAAGTTCTCGTGTTTACACAATTAATGCAAAATGTCCCTACGGTTCGACGAATATGTGCTTTAGTCGTTCTTTGCTCGATGCTTCCCTTTTACACAATATTTATTTTTGTATTTTATTTTACCTTTTTCATTTCAACATTCATTCACACTGGTAGGGAATTAGGATGCGGAGGCAGGGGATTTGTCACTGGGGGAGAGGAACGCGAGACATGAGGGTTTTGCGGGGGAGGATACGTCGGTAGAAAAGTAAAGTCACGTGTTCTGGAAAAAAAAACGCACAAAGAGAAATGCGGTCGATTGGAATGGGATTGCTCGGATTCTCAGATCGTTCTCGTGCACACGCGCACACACAAGACGTCAGGACAAAGAGTGGATCAAGAAGGGTTGGGGAGGGGGGTAGTAAGAAAAGACCTCTGGATTTCATACTTTAGTTTTTCGCCGCGGCTTTTTAACAAAAAATCGTGAGGTACGTGGGCGGGAGGGAAACTCAGTCCCTTCTCTTGAACTGGGACTTTTTTCCTTCCGCCCCGTTTACATACACATTGTTGATTTGGTGGTCGAGCGCGTGACGCAAGAGCGACGGCGACCATCGGACGGTAGTTGCTTATTCGCGACGGGGATGTCGATGCTACTTGAAACTTTGAATAGCTTTTGCGCGCATTTAGGTGTCATTGCAACTCTGTTCGATCATCTTCAGAGCAGGACTCGCGTCTCTTGGTTTTCCAGCCGAACTGGTGGACTGGCGAGTCGTGTTCTGAAGATGCAATTCGATAGCACTGTATAGGTATAGTATGTTTGAACCAATAGTCGTCCTCTGTAGCTTAAATTCGTGGCTGCATCGAGTCACGCGCTCTGTTTTGGAAGTACAAACACTTTTTTTCAAAGAGGGAACGATGTGAAAAATATGGATCACGTGTTTTTTTTCTATACAAAGATTTTTTGTTCAACTTCCGGTCTTTCTTTCCAAATATCAATAACAATCTGGATTGTATGTATGTAATAAAGAACGCAAGGATAAAATTACTTTTTTTCTTTGTCTCTCGTATCTCATCGTGTCATCTTGGCTTCCAGCATCGCGTTATTATTATTTATTTATTTATTACAAGGGAGTGCGTTTTAACGCGCTCTTATTAAATTTGTTTCTTTTTGTTTTTATTATTTTTTTTTTTCACCGTATAATTGTTAATTTTTTACACATAAAAAACAATCGAAATTCTTCGCATCGAAGAATGCACCGAGAAAGATAGTTACGCTGCGTCCCTTTTTTCTGCTTTTCTTCGGAACAATATTTTTTTTTTTTTTTTTTTTTTTTTTTTTCGTGATTCGCATGCAAATTCCTCGACTCGAAACGCGAGAAGCTGACGTAATTACGAAAATCTGGCTTGTCCTTTTCTCGTTACACCGAGACGTTGACTTTTATTTTTACACATTCATACGCGCTAATTTTGCTTGTATTTCAAAAGCGAGTCTGGCCGAAAAAAAAAAATCTTTGGAGAAAGGACGAAGTTCACCGTAACTGCGTAGCTCCTGTACATACCTATGTATATATTTTTTATTTTTGTTTTGCACGGCAGAGTCTCGAGTCAAAGGCCTTTCCGTGCGTACATCACGTAGTTATAAATAGCTATGTAAAATGATTGTGTATACATATATATATAATACATATAGTTTTATCTCATTACATTGTGTAATCATAACTTCTTAACTTATCGCATATTTTTGCGTCACAGTGAGAAATTAAAAAAAAATAATAATAAAAAATTTTAAAAATGGTGTGTGCGTAAACTTGAAACACGGGGGGGCATCGTCGAAGATTGTAAGCTTGCTTATTTATTATGAGTATGATTATCCAAGGCATTGAGTAACGATAAACATAACTTATGAATAATTTTTATTCAAACGGGGCATTCGCTGATGGTGCTGTGGCCTTGATTGCAATATAATATACATAAATGTACATAAACATGACTCACGAGAATTTGTTCTGTATTATCATAATTAAGTAAAAAATAAAACCGAAATTTTGATAAATAACAAAACATTACTTACGTTGCATATTGAAATTATTATAATTATGATTGCAACAAATATTTTAAATTTAACAGAAAAAAAAATGTTTACCATTGTTATCCACGTGCAGATCGTACAAACAGGTTTTCCGCGGTTCAGCTACCACAGTGGAGAGCAGCCTTTTCGGCGTCCTGCCGGTCCTCAGGAGACTCCTAAGGCATCCAACACCGGCCGGTGGTGCCATGCCTCTCTTCAGCTACCGAAGACTGAATTTTACGGCCTCAGCGCGCGCGTATAACTTGTACACGCTCTCGCGCACAGACGCTTCGCTGTAAGTCTTTCTTATAGCGGTAGTGTGCGTGTGTATCACTTAATCAGCTGTGCCGCCTGACCAGCAGCTCCACGCGACGCGTGATCTTTAATTTTACTATGGGAGCTGTGACTGCGATTATTTACACTGTGTTTGGAATCGCCGGATCGATTCATTGCAGGAGCGGAACCGTTAAAGTATTATTTTTGTGTGTATGTGCGTTTTGTTAGTTTGAGCTTCATATTTGATTAAATGAAATATTCCACATCTTACTCGCTTGATATCAGTCACAAAACTGCAAGGAGCCACACGTGGTTCCTTCTCAGAACTTGTATGTACTCTAAAAGCGTGCTCTTACTTGTTGAAGGCTGTTATCATCGGTCTCTTCTTTTATCGAGACCTACCGCCGGCCATGAAGTTTTCTGGAATTGCTCAGCAATTGTATTGTACAAAAATACTTACATCCAAATAATATTTTTTAGCATCCAAATAATTTTTGTATAATATTCTGATTTTGTAAGTCATAAAAGTAATTAATGTTTATGTTTAAAATTTGTTTTGCTTTTTGTCGATACTTTTTTACTTACCTTTTAATATTGGGCACAAACTTTGATGAATAAACTATTAATGAATGAGCTGGTAAGAGAAAGTAAAAAAAAAGACTGACAACAAGTCATGATAAGCCAAAATTGAGTAAATTGAGCTGCACTGTAGTAGTGTACGATGACTTTTGCCGATGCACTGGATCGACAGCTGCTGATAAAAATAAAATAAAAAATTGAGGTCAAGCACGAAACTTGTTGTACTCTTATTAAATCTTTATTGTACCACGAAAATAATAATTGTAATAATAATGTAANACAGATACTTTAAACGAGATTATTTAATTTAAAAAAAAATAATAAGAACAATAAAATTTTATGTTTGATACAACGTATTTGTCACATTTCTGATTCCTGTCAGATTATAAAAAAACTTAATATGTCCCAGTGTGTAAAAAAAACCAGTAATCAATAACAAGATATTGGAAAATATATCTGCAGGATACTTAAAAAATTAATTGTTTTCATACGAGTCCCGAACACACATGAAATAACTGTACCACCTCTTTGTAGCTATCATTTTTAAAATTTAATGATATGCATTCATTACAAGAAATAAGTTTTAAACAGCTCTTACCTGTATTGATATTTCAATACGTTTTTTTTTTGTACTTTAACTCTTGTGACAAATTGCGATAAAAGTTTTTTTATATTTATTTATACTGTGTGCATTACTTTTCACGCTTCGTAATATCTGTAATAACATTTTAGTTGGTTCTTATCTAAATACAAGAATTTATTCATAGTTAAATTATCGTATGAAAAACAAATTTTGAATTAGTAAAATTGCAAACAAATTCGTCTAAAGGAGATCGTTGACCTTTTGCATACTTATAAAATTAGGTTGAAAAAAGTTATGAGTAATTGTAAGAGTGTTCTCATCCACCATATTAAGTCTATGTTAGAAGATGAGTGCATTCTCTCTTTCTCTCTATATGATTCAATATTATTCGGTGATTGTCGAATTACAACTTGATGTTGCCCTTGTGCAAACTCGAATAACGAGGCGTAACCAAATAATTTTTATTCACAAAAATAACAAGCACTTGAATATTTTCATGGTTTTATTCAAAACTAGCTTTTAGGATTCGTTACAAAAATCTTGTACAACTGCAAAATATGTGCACATAATGATATGTCGGTTATACGAAAACCTTAAATTGTTTCAAAGTCTTAATTGCCAGTGAAGTAGTTCACCTTGACGAAGGGCATTTTGGTGACAACAGCCTTGTAAGTCTTCCCCCTGATTTCAATCAGTACTCCAGTACCGGTTTTGGCGAGCTCAGTCGGCACGTAACCCATGGCGATAGGCTTGCCCAGCGTTGGACTCGGTCCACCGGACGTCACTTTACCCATGCGCTCACCAACTGTCGTGAGTATGGCAGCACCCTCTCGAGCTGGCGGGCCCTTATCTAGACTCAGACCCACCCGCTTTTTTGTGGAACCAGTCCTTATCTGCTCGAGTATGCGTTCAGCTCCCGGGAAATTGGCTTCTGCTCGTCTGCGTTTTGCTGGAATATTATTTTAGTTTACCGATAACTGTAATTATATTGTTAATGGTTGTAACTTTACATACAAAATGCATATACATATATATGATTAATAAACTTACCAACTAGCCACAACAGGGAAGCCTCAACCGGCGTCGTATTCTCGTTTATGTCGTGCCCGTAAAGGCAGAGTCCAGCCTCTAGCCTGTAAAAACGATCTGCCTTTTATTTCACTTCGATAGTATCGGTATCGAATTGCTAAAAAGTGTACTCTACCTCAAACTGTCCCTTGCGCCAAGACCGGCGAGTTTGACATCGGGCCTCGACATGATCAACTCGGCAATCGTCCTCGCGTGAGCTCCAGGCACGGAGATCTCGAAGCCGTCCTCGCCAGTGTAGCCGCACCTCGATATCCTCACCTTCCTCTGGTCTAATTGAGCTTCAACGCATTTCATGAACTTCAGGGCTGTCAAATCTATCGATACCAATGACTGCAGGGCTTTTGCGGCTCTTGGCCCTTGCAGAGCGATCAGCCCCTGCTCCAGAGGGTCCAAAAATTCCAAGCTCACATCCTTGCCCTGAGATGTCATCTCGCTCTGGAGATACAACGCAAAGTCAGAATTTCATGCAACGCATTCATGTTTTTAGAGAATTGAATAAATTACTGCTGCTTCCCAAAGACCAATCGGGAATGATTGAGAGTGAAAATTAACTTATTCAACTTATCAGTTAAGAAAAAACAAAATCACGCGCCTGCCTCCGCTGCATGAGCTCCATGTCCTCGTTCCGCCTGCCAGCGTTCGAAACAACGAAAAATCTCTCGGAATCATCTTTGGTGATTATGAGGTCGTCGAGGATGCCACCATGGTCGTTGGTGAAAATCGTGAGGCTAGCCGAGCCTGGGGTCAAGGCCTGAAGGTCGGCTGTGGTCAGCGACTCGAGAAGTTCCCCGGCGTGCCTACCGTTTATGCGCGTCTGTAGCATGTGGCCAACGTCGAAAAGCGACGCGTAAGTGCGCGTGTGCTGGTGAGACGCAGCGATCGCCTCGCGGTACTGCACCGGCAATAGCCAACCCGCGAAATCGACAATTTTACCTGAAGGCGGACATTTTTTTATTTTTATTCTATTATTTTTATCATTATCATTAATATTTATCTGTTTTTTTTTTTAATCATTTTTATTATTTATATTGTAATAATACACAAAAGTAAAAATTATGGTTCGAAACGTAAAAATTATGGTTAGAACAGTAAAAATTTCAATGCAAGAAAGTAAAATTTATCAACTGATCCTTTTAAGGTTTACTGTTGCAGTTTGGTAATTTTTACTGTTCTATACAACCAACCATAATTCTAAAAACTCAAACAATTATTTAAACTGGACATGTTAATTTTTGCTGGAATTTCTCTATTATTTATATTATTTTTTTCTCTTAATGTTGCAAAATAACAATAACAACCGTACTGACAGTAGATTGAATCGGTAGTGTAAAGATGTAGGAGTCATCTGTTGAGATATTCACAGACTGAGTCTCCTCTTCTGATTAAGCCGTACATAAATCAACTAACGAATTCAGAACTTCATGCTATAATGTGTTCTGGATTTGCTACTGTATCCGGTATAGTATACCTATTTATTGAATGAAAATGTATCTTTACTTATAAATGATAAATAATTATAATTATGCTTCAGGAACGGTTTTGGCCGCTTATATAAATTACGGGGCTGATCCAGCACATTTAATCACAGCCTCGGTAATGGCGGCACCGGCTGCACTTTGTTTTTCAAAATTATTCTATCCCGAGACTGAGAAAAGTGTAACAACCTTTAAGAATATAAAGCTCGAAAAATCGTAAGCACAACACATTTATTTATTAATTTTTTTTTTTTTGCTCAAATATAGTTACAAAATTTGTTATTGTAACAGTGATCAAATTTAATTACAGACAAGATAGTAGCGTCCTCGATGCAGCGACTAAGGGCGCCTTGGCTTGAATTCCGCTTATTTTGGGTATTATAGCAAATATCGTTGCTTTTGTTTCCGCGGTCGCTTTTCTTAATACCATTCTATCCTGGCTGGGTTCCCTCGTTGGATATGACTACATAACTTTTGAGGTAACAAATTAATTTTTTATCATGCACACACATTTCATTGTGACAAGGAGTGTAAAATTATCTTTTTTTTATTGAAACAAGTGGCTGCTATCGAAAGCATTTATGCCACTAAGCTGGTTGATGGGAGTGCCTTGGGACGAGTGCGAAGACGTTGGTATGCTCATAGGCCTTAAAACTGTAGTGAACGAGTTCGTTGCTTACGAAAAGTTGGGGGAATTTAAAAATGCTAATAGACTAAGTCGAAGAACCGAAGCTATTGCTACCTTCGCTATTTGTGGCTTCTCGAATCCAGGCTCGATCGGTATTATGATCGGTGGTTTGGCTACAATGGCTCCTGAAAAGCGCGAGCAAATCGCTAATTCAGCCATCAGAGCTTTTGTAGCCGGGAGTATGGTCTGTTTTCTCACAGCTTGTATTGCAGGTTCGTTGAACATTGATGTCAGTAATGTTTTTCACAATATTTTGAATGATTTTGTTTATGACAGAAATTTCGGTTTCAGGAGTACTTATGGATGAAAGATTTTACGAGCCTGTCTAAATCGTTACTTAGTAAAAAAGAATGTTATGAAATTAATTAACTTTTCTTTCATTCTTACCTCTGCATGGTAAGGATAATATTAGTAAGACATAAAGTTCCACATTACTTAAAGTATCATAATAAGTTTGTACAGCAAATGTTATCAAAAAACTTTTTTTTAATTTTGTGTAACTATTTTAACAATTCATATTTCAGGAAAATTTAAAGTTCAATATAATATTTGCATGCTTTTCATCCCTTACATCACTCTGTACTATCCATAAAAAATCGCATCATAAATTAGAATTAAATTTTTTAGCTATATTTTTGGTTAATTAAATATCACTATCAACTTGTTGTCCATAATGTAAAATAGTTAGAAGCTTTCGTTCGAAATCTTTACAGCAGTGTTTGTTAAATTTTCATTAAGCATTAACAAGTAATCAATAACTTTGGATTTACAATACCACATTTTATGTTTATAAGACTGAATGAATAAATAAATTGTTGTTATATTGTTTTCTGTGTATAAATTATGTATAGTTAAATTCGCTATTGATAACACTCATAATTGTAGCTTCCAGAGAGCTATTAAAGGTATAAAAAAAACTTTTTTTTTGTATTTTATGATGTAACACGAAGAAAATTTTTTATTCAGTTAACATTAAAAAATCTTATTTACATATATAAAAAAAAATTTTTGTACCAACAAATTGAAATTTTTATCGAATTTTAATGTTCTTAAATTTGTAAAGTAGTATCCAAAACCTTGCCTCTAATGTCACGTGCTAGCTTCCAAAGCACCAACATTCAAAAATATCATAATCTAATGAGAGAAAGAACACTTCCATTGCGTAGCCCAAGTTTAACAACGATGAAACTATATGTAAACTATATCATGTATACTTTTAAAATACTAAGAGATCATAAAACTTAGAGTTTTACGAGTTTTAAAAGTAAAATATAAGACCAAAATAAGTGACGTACATAAATTAATAATAAACTACAATTCAATGGTATGACATTCGGCCAAATCGCCTGCGATCGCCAGAGTGCGCAATTAAGAATGAGTAGTAAGACTATACATTTTCTTTAATACTCGTAGGTAAATAGTTAGCTACTTATGCACTAATTATTGTAAATGTACAGAAGGCAAATGCACAATTCTAAATGATGCAATAAATTTGTATGGGGAATGTTTTTGTCATCCGGTCTTCTCTGACCGCTTACGACAATTGACAATGCATCTTTGCGTACATACGATTTCGTGGGAATAGTCGGCAGTTCTTTGAATTAAGGGAGTCCGGTGAGTTCGTGTATTTCAAAAACAGATTGAGTCCTAGTTATGACGTCGGCAGTCACTTCCAACATTTTCGGCAGTATGTCGATATTCCTTTGTACTTCGTCTCCGCAAACCTTTGATTAAAAACATTTGCTTTAGTAAATATTAAAAAATTCATCAATATCTTATTGAATCATATCTTTGAAAAAATTGTTGGTACACTTTCAATACTTTCAATTTTGTGTGTGTGACGAGTGATAGAAAATTATAATTATTAGCCGATTTATTTAAATAACTATAGTCAGGGCTGAGATAGTATGGAAAATATTAAAAAAAAGTGTGCCACTTTAGAAACAATTTTGTCTACATTTCCTTATCATACGCATTTTACACTAAACCCCGTATTTTATCATGAGTATCTTGTTATTCAAACGTAGGGATGGATCCAAGTATTCGCATTGAAGATAAAAGTTACGTTCAAATACATGATACTATATATAATGATACTTATTTTCCAAGTAAGCATCGTTTGTAAATTTATTTTCAAATCAAATAAAGATAAATGTACTTACCCTCTTGAACAACGTTTCTCTGGTGGGCATAGTATACATAGCATAGACAGCAGCCTTTCGAACAATCCACGAATGATGCTTGGCCAATGTCTTATTGTAAGCATCTTGACAACTAGCCGAGGTGTTGTCAGTACTCGAGAGCTCGCCCAGTTGCCTCAGAAATTCCAGAATAAAGTCTGCAAATCAATAGTAGGTCACTCACACTGTACGAGTCTAGCTCCTTGAATTTTACCCACGAAAGTCGCGAGTCTAATGAAGTATGCATAAGAGTCAAGTGTAAGCTTGTACCAAGGCCACGGTGCAATCGAAGCAATGTTCTTGCTCCATTTACGAAGCCGTTTCTCTCGAGCAGTTTACTAGCTTTCTCGTATTCGATCATCTTTTTCATTGTCACATAGTTTTCGCTGTCCTCGGCCACTCTGACCTGTAATATTTCGATTTTTTGCTTAAGATCTGAGGAGACGAAACTGAATACGCTGCCCATCAGCTGAAAGAATCTAAACAAAGCCAGTGTTCGCTGATGACAAAGACAATGAAATCATAATCCGCAAGGTGTAGAGTGGAAAGCGAGGACTTACTTGTAGAGCTCGTTGTAGGCCTCGAGGTAGGCCTCGATGTCTATGTCATCTTCTTGGATGAGTGATCGGTTGAAGTGATCGTGAACAGTTCGTAGATCAAAGTACATTGTTTCCGAGCCCTCCGCCATTGTTGTTTTTGTTTAAAATTGTACAGCAGCAATGCACTTGGTATCGACTGCTTTATTGCACGATGGCAGAAAAACTGATGGTGAGCAACCGTACTGACAGTAGATTGAATCGGTAGTGTAAAGATGTAGGAGTCATCTGTTGAGGAACATGGGAAATGCAGCTGCTTACAATTGGGAGTGAAAATAAAGTTTTCAGTCTCATCGACTTTGGATAAAACTTGTATAGAATGCGTAAGATAAAAAAAATGTTTACCATTGTTGTATAATCGAAATTATACTTTACAAAAAACTTGTTTATGGAACATAAATTTATCAACTTATTAGTACATTTAATCAAGATTGGGTGGAATTGAAAAATTCTGTTTGTATGGAATTACATAGTATAATTCATTTAAAAATTTATTGTTATCTAAGTTATTGCATATTTTGAAACCCCTGTACGAATATTTTTGTTGGAATAAACCAAAAGAGCTAACATTAGCATGCAAAATTTAATTTAATTGAAAAAATTCGTATAAAATTTTTGATAAGTTCGAAAGACAATTATTTGCTGTGTTAAATTTTTAAGAAATAAATAAAAATTAAAAAACGATTTTTTTCTAATCCTGAACATTTCATATATCATGAGTTTTTTACGAAAATCCAAGTATTATATTACAAAAAAGTAAAAGTTTGCCTGGAAATAATATTATTCTGTGATAAAAAGATACTTTA
>NW_019379459.1:1698974-1712782 GCF_000648655.2 Copidosoma floridanum | reverse complement strand
ATTTATATAATTTATAAAATGAAAATAGGTACAATTTTGGACGCATTTTTTTCTTTATTTTCACGTATTGGAAAAAACGCTCCGAAAAACTCTCAATTTTTATTATTTGTTTACACTTTTTTTTTCAATAATGCCCATCGGTTGCGATTCTAGTCCACTTGGTAGTAAAATTTTGTTTTTCATCACTCTCACTCTTAATAACTGACGCGTTCTCGCATTCTCGCAATAATTTTTATCTTCGCTCGTCCTCGCACTCCTTCAGACAAATTCTCACGCAATTTTTTCGCCGATTTCTCCTCGAATCATTATATTTTCTCGCCATTCTACGACACTCGCCTTTGCCACCATTTAATAATTCTTATAAGACCTTAATTTTAATGTGAACCTCCGCTGTGGCTTCCGCTTGTTCGGTCGATTT
The DNA here is from genome assembly GCF_000648655.2 of Copidosoma floridanum. The sequence continues at coordinate 1,712,364 of NW_019379459.1, read as the reverse complement.
TCGATTTATGAAATTTACATATATATGTTTCGTGGGTTTCTTGCCGGATTGTACCAAATACAGGTTTCGATCATTCGCGCAGAGCGGCGCGAAATAATATTTATGCGGTTATTTACAATGTGTTTGAGTTTTCCTCATTTTTTTTTTTTTTAACTTTTTTTTTTTTTTTTTTTTTTTTTTTTTGTAAAATCGAAAGAAAGTTACGATTTTATTTTAAATACAAAAAGTGATCCGCTGGCGACCAAACAATGAAGCCGAAGCCACTCGAGGAGGCTCTAAAAATTTTCTCTTATGACTAGAATAAATTTGTCGTTTTACATTTTTTTTTCTCACATATTCGTTCAACATTTTTTTTTCAACTTCGCGTGAATCTCAACGCGTATGGTGGCTACTGTATTTATTAAAAATCTTTTATTTTCGTACAAGCCTAAAAACATTGCCTAGGGGAAAATTTTTATACACATGGCGCTGTTTTTTTTCTCTCCTTTTATGGCTATCGTTATTTATTCCGTTATTTTCATCGCCTTCTATTTACATCGAACAAGGGGTCCTGAAGTGTTACGAAAAATCCCTTTTTTTTTTTGACAGTCTCTTGACTTTTTTGTTTTTTTATTTATTTGGTCGAAATCATTGTGTACGTAATGTTTTAACACGCGCATGGCGTGCGAAGAATTGCGAAAAAAGCTCGCGACGATGCATAGGTTTTTTCATTTTTTTTTGTTCCTTTTTTCAGTTAGGAAAGGTCGCTTACGCTTTGGAACCCAACGATTCGCCCTTCATATAAATTACGTGGTGTCCTTGAAGTTTTTTTTTTTTTTTTTTTAATAATCAATCTCTCACGTCATATATGCATACTCGTATCATTTGGATAATCCGGGTTATAACTGCACTCGTCATTTTAACACTTTCATTAGTGGTATTGCCTGAAAATTTTTGTTTTCATCAAATATTCTTGACTTTAAAATTCTACACTTGCGGAACTGTGGCTCGTAACCGAAAGAGACTGAATTATCAAATGTACGCACATCGTAACTATACGTATCTCCGTGCTATACTTCGCTCTCCCTCTTTATTATTTTTTTTACTTTTACTTCTTTTAAAGCGCCGTTAAAAGATTACAGTTTATTGTGATGGATGAATTTTTATTTTAAATGTATTGATTTATCATCTTCAATTAAAATGTACTTAATCTGCGATACCTATTGTTACTTAGATATTATTTAAAATCAATTGGATCGCACCATTTTTACTTTTCATTGAATTCATCTGGTAAACATACTTTAATTTGTACTTTGGAAATAAATCTGTTTTTTGTCTTTCTCACAGATCAATTCAACAATCAATGTTTGGAAAAAATCCAGACTCTTATGTATGAAATATTCATCACAACTGTCGAAAATCTTTTTACAGCGCTCGTCGACTATACCATTAAATTTAAAGATTCATACAAATTTTCTTACTTCCTCCCTCGTTATAAATCCCTTTTATTATTTTTTTTTTCATTTTCATGAAAAAATCTTATGCGTCTACAGGTTTTAACTGTTTTAAAAATTTGCGATTGTACATTTTCCTGCCTTCCGCGTTTTTTACTTTGATCAATCATATTAATTGATTTTCATTTGTCAACGCGAGAAAAAGAAAAAGTTCTAGTTCTCGCCGATTACTCTTTTATTCAAGATATTAACGTGGATCAACGCAAGTTGTGTCAAAATAACACACTTTTTCAAACAGTCACCTCGCTTTCGGCCGAAACACGATTGATGTAGATTTTTGGGGATCAATTTATTTCATAAATTCAGTCAGTCAACTGATCAAAAGCGATAACTAATAATTGACAATAATAATATTAATATCAATAGAAATTACAATAATAGAAATAGCAATAATAATAACTAACTGTAACTAATAGCAATAACTAATAATAATAATTAATTGACGCATCGAGAGCTCGAGGAGTTTCATCAGTTATTATTTTTTCTCTCAACAAATATCCGTCATTTTGGATGAGTATCAATACGGTAATTTTTTTAAATTATTCATTCGCCGTGAGGGTGAATACAAAAGAAAAGTGAGTCGCTGTATCATCCGATGTAAAATTTACAATCGTGAGGTGATTTTTTTTTTCTCACAAATAATCTCAACTACAAAGTGTCCTAATCCTTCCAAGATGTATATATTTTTTTTTGTATACGCATTGCCTAAAGTTATGATTCCGTACGTAATATTTTTTTCGCTAATCTCTCTCGTGATTACCACATTTTTATTAATTTACCATACTTTTGCTTACTCAACGTCGATTTAACTATACAATAATCATCGTCAAATATCGTTGCGACTCGAGAACAATATTTATTATCGTCATTTGCGTCAGTCCTGAATATAGATACAATAATCTTCTGTTTTACAATACATACTTTTCACATAATAGTTTTATCGGTCTGAAAGGTCATCGCATATCTATATATATATATATTTATATATTTATATAATTTANATATATAAATCATGGTAAAACTAATTCACTCTTTTTTTTATAAATACCATAACAATGAGTTAAACGCATTTCCTAAAACATATTTTGAACTGGAAGTACAACAAACTTATGTTTCTTTGTCAAAACCATCTCGAACCCTCGATGCAGTCAATTCAATAGCGTTAACGATATAATGTTTAATAAATGCACGTGTCCTAAATTTCGTACGACAACCTTCAGCGTATTTTAAAGATATTTATTCTTCAACAATCGATGTCTTTATCGCCATTTTCACGTATGAATGGAACCAGCTCGTTTGATTTTTTTTTTTTTTTTTCAAAAATGTAAAGGACATGTTTCTCTACGAAAAAAGGTAAGTTCCATGGGAACGATGATACTTACACGTAACTAGAAATATCACATCAAGTAAATAAAACAAAAATCGAGAAAAAGCATACATATACACGCATAAAAACCGAAACCGGTAAAGAATTTATACTCTCAACTAGCAAGTAGCACGTAAAGCAGTAGCTTGTGTCCATTGTACATAAATTAATTTTTCACGACGTGTTAACATAAATTGAAACGATGTTATCATGCAACTGAAAAACAGGCACTATAAAGTTATTTCAGCCATTGACTTGTACAAAAGAAAAACAAATTTATTAAAGTTTGATAACGCATGATTACAGTGAATAATATTGTAATAATAGCAATAAAAATAATAATATGAATAAACATATTGATAATATCAATGATAATTGTAATAGTAATAATCATAAGGTAAGAAATCAACGTACCATTTTTACGCCGATCGTGACGCGCGCGCGATACTTTCTACCAGAATAGTAACTTAAGAACCGTAGTATTTACGCTCAGGCTCGATGCAGATCGGTCTTGATTTATGTCTTTATAATTAATTAAAATTACACAAAGAGAAAAATTAATAAGAAATAGTTATAATGATAAATTGTAGATGAGTAATTTTTCCGTAAAGATTTCGATTAAATTTAAAACCAATTCTGACTAGCAAGCAAAGCGTAGGAATTCGTTCGTCAACTTCGTCGACACCTTCTACTTTTCGCGAAAATGGGAGGTTTTTTTTTTTGCTTTTTTTTTCGAATCAATCATTTTTTACGCATTCGCTTTTTTGCCTTGAATCTCTAAGTATAGGAACTTTTCGTGCGAACGGATCGACGCAACCTGGCGAACGAATTTCGAGAGCGCGAATAAAAAAAATTCTAAACTACTTTTCTAAAAAAAATAAAATAAAAAAAAAAAAAAATTAAGACACCTTGTACCAAATTGTCGCCCGCGAGAAAACATGTGAAATAAAAATTTAAAAAATAAATAAACGTCAAACAGAGAAGCCAAATGATTTTAATTAATGAAAAGTTTAGACAATTAATTTCTTTAGCTGCTTCTTAAGAAATATTGTTAACGAGCAAAATTCAATCTTACATTCAGTCGTGTCTACGCATACGCTACTACGCGTCACAAAAAAACACCTTCAACGTCAACAATAACCGATTAGAATTAATTAATTAACACTAATACGAGCATATAAAAAAAATGTAACTTACAACCTTACAGAGCTAATAAAATTAATAATCAATGTCCTTTGCGGTTTCATGTACATAAATATTAATCGTAATATAATATGGATAATATATATTGAATATAAAAAAAATATCTAAAAAACACGTGGCTTTCTCTCTCAACTCTCAACTCTGGCTCCGACAACAATTTCCATCTCTTCAACCTTTCAAGCTTTAAATACCGTTTTTTTTTCTTAACAAGCATGGACGATTAGAGCAAACTTTATTTGACTGAAATTCAATTCCCGTGTAATTGAATCTTGATTTCTGTAAAATACGCCTTCAATTGCCTTATTATAGTTTTAAAAATGAAAAAATTATAAGGATGGGTACCCTACAATAGTTGACCGTGGTATCGAACATCAGTCCGGCATTTGGACGGATTTTCGCTAACATTTTGAAAATAAATCCAACCGATGCGAGAATCCGTGCAAAGACAAACAAAAAGATAAATCAAGCCCGCGATTTAAAAAGCGATGTATGGGTCATACAGAAGTTTTCATCGAACACAAGCTTTGAAAGATTCATTCACACTGTACATCCATTTGAAAGAGTCGCTTTTACTTATACAGGGATCGACTGATCGACCGATCGCGATATTGAAAATTCGATCGATCGACGTTGATGCAAAGAAAAGAGGCTATTTTTATTTTTTTTTCTTTTTTTTATAACGCTGATATTATACATCGCTCTTGATTTTGCAAGTAGACGGATGATTCCTTCAAATTATTGATTTTTTTTTTTTTTTAAGAACTTCCCTTAGTGAAACTCTGATTGTGTGCTTTTTTCCTCTTCGCGCGTTAGATAAAAAAAAATACTAAGTACCGATCTCTCGCTTTGTACCGTTTTTGACTAGAATACAATTTCGTTCGGAAGCTCACTTTTGCTTAATGTCTCAAAACAACCAAGAAAAAACGCAGCCATGAATTCTAATGACGCCTTGCTTTGAATTTTTTTTTTCTTTTTTCTTTTTTTAACTCAAATTGAAGGAATCGTATCCAGCTGGGCTTGCGCAAACAAGGCGAAAATGCGTTGGTGTGTTTGCCCAAAAGGGGACTTCGATGAAACTCAATCGATACCATTAATGCCGGTCGAATTCCTAGTATTGCTTTGCTCGATATAATATCTCATGGATCTCCTTACCGCCATCAGCTGTAAAACCTTTGCTATATCGCTTACAGAACAATACGAGGATTTTTCGACCTTACGAAATCAACAATAAACTGTACTTGTAATACATGGTAACTAACTGTACGTAAATGTTTGAAGTTTGAAACGTAATGTTAGATTCCAGTATCGACTGTTTGGATCGACAATGTATTTCCATCTTATCACCCAAGATCTTGCAAATTTAATACGTATCCCTCACCCTAAAACAATTGTTTTGATCAAATCATCAAACATTTAATTTGTCATCACGTGGGAAATGCAATTATCGATCTCGACACGTCGATACTCAACTCAAAAATTCACGAAGAAAGTTCAAAACAACGCGTTTTTGTTTAATTTGTGAGATTGAAGGGAGTACTTGGAACGGGGGGGGTTGCTGCTTATTTTTCTGGATTCGTTTGAGGGGATCCTGAGGGGGGTTGGGCGGTTTGTGGGAGGTTTGCATTGTGTTTTCATTTATAAAAGTAACTTCATAAGTGAAAGAACTCAAGGTTGCTCCTGTCAAAAAGTTGAACGAAAAACGGGACACCCACACACGGAGCTCACCCCTTTCTTGACTCGAGAATGTCATGGACGATGGACTTCATCAACATTGGTTTCATTGACGGTAAAAAGCAATTTGCTTACTACTTACTCGGGGATCAAGAACAGCGGGTTTCTCGCGTGTGCGGATACCCTCCGATTCGCGTCCGGATGCCGAGTGGTGTCAGAAGTGGGCTTTATCTTTGAATAAATGCCTCTGCCGCAGTAAGTGCCTCCGCGTATTGTTGCGCGCGATGTTATGATCGCGCGTTATTACTGTATTGAATTTTTTTGTATTGATACTTATTAAACACTGTTTATTCTTGAGATACGATGATTAATAGTTAAGATAGTTTATGCATGTATTTATTTTTGTGGTTAACTAACAATATCAACTTGGCTGCTGCTGTTTGAACTCTTGTAGAAAAGAGCCTGTACGAGCAGTTTTATTACGGATAATTAAATCTATTGGTGTGTTTCAAGTTTTTTTTTAATAAAATTGGCTCGATCGGCGCCTTATCTCCCACCTACACTCGAAGTACATTACATCGTACTTTGACTCTAAACTACCAACACTTAGTTACACTTATTTATTGATAAATTACTCGTTACATGTGTGGAAATTCCCGCGTGACTTGTGTGCGTTGGTCTTGTTTTCATTTGGCAAAGGAGCACACGGGAAAGTGGATTATGCTATTGGAATTTTTTTTGTATTTTTTTCAATTTTTTGTTGCTGGGCAGGAGTTCAGGAACTTGGTGTTCAAATCAATGGCGGAAGAACGAGGGACGTATCCAAAGGACGTGGGGTTTTTTGGTTTTTAACTCTGGAAGTACGTGTAAATTTGTTGCGTTTGTTGTTGGTCGTACAATGCGAGATATAACGTCAGGAGCGCGAAGACTCAATTTCGAAGGAAGATGACGCGGATCAGTGGTACACAATTATTAGCTGAGGTATTTTCTGTAAATAATGTTAATGTGTATATATATATACGTTAATAGGTTATGATAATAATCGTCGCACCCTTTAACAAACTGCGCGATTGCGTAATACACGACGAGCAGACACTGAGAAAGACGTGCTTTCTGTTACAAATTGTTTATATTTATTTAACTGTGATACACTTTTGTAATTACTGCTTTGTATTTTTCTACTTGCACTACTAATTGTTTGTGGCTTATATTTAAGGAAAAATCTTTAGTTTATACTGTAACGCAAAAACCCGTACAGAGGCACCCACTTCACGGCTCATTGTTAAACTACATGTAGCACACTCATTACTTGTACATTTTCATAATGAAGTTTTATCCATAAATTAAATGAAATGTATAATATTCTACAAATTCTAATTGCATGTCTTGTTTGACAAAAAATTTGGCAATATATGGTTTTTAAAAAATTGTGTTACAGCTCGGACATCGTATCGGACTCGCATGCGGAGGGTCAAATCTTTGGGGTAGTTGGGGCTGAAGAAAATATATTCCCATGAACTGAAACCTTGGAGAATATTTTGAGGTGCCACGTTGGCCGAGGGAAGGTGGCTCACTCCGGAAATCGGCAAATCTCCAGGATGGCTTCCATCGGCCAGCGTCGCGCGGTAAGTCCTTCACCTTGTTGCAGTTGTTTTATCCAATTATATTTTTCGAAACATCGATTTTGCCACATCAACACGATAATTGTTTTTAGTTTGCTACTCTAGCCGAAATTGAAAAAGATCGTACATTTGGGGTTGAAGGTAATTTTCAAGCCAAAATTGGTGCGATTTTTTGGGTAGAAATTCCGGTCAGGCTCAGGACGATTTTACCGCCTTAAAAACTATTGGCTCCCATTTTTCATGGACATTTAAACAACTTATTCCGGTTTTTAATCACGGAGGCCCGGACTGTGATCCGCACACGCTTTATTTTTTTTTTTTTATCACGCGTGCAGACACGCCGAGGCACTCGCACTGCTAGACTGTCGGTTTTTTTTGTTTGCTGCGCATTATTACGGTTTCGCGGACGCGCGGTTGGGGTGACCGCGCGCGCGTCCGCTGTTTACTGCAAGATTATTTCATTAAAAAATTAAAACCCGATCGAAAACAAACAAACTTTCTTTGCTCGAGTAAAGCCGACCACTTTTTTTTTTGTTCGGGGCTGGCTTTACCGCGTTATTTATTTTTATTCATACTATCTTTTTAGTACCTTATTTTTTTTTTTTATTGATTTAAAAGCCCGACTCTGCATCAGCGGTGCGACGCATTTAATAATAATCGCCTCCTTGTTATTTATTAATTTTTTTTATCTGCGTCACACCGCGTCTCTATTATCTGTCGTCTTGTCGGCTTCCTTATTTGTTTTTGCCTCTTTAACTTTTATAGTCAGGGATGTTATGGGTTGCTTGATAGAGCAGTGATATTCTGCTCTACTACTGTCATAATCCGTGAGTGTCATGATCCGGGGGTTGTTGTTGTTGATGTGTATGTCGGTATTTATGAAGTGTTACCGATATGTGATTGGTCGTGTCCAGGTGTTGTTGTTGTTGCTGTTGTTTGAAGTATTTCTTTTTTTTTTTTTTTATCTTTCTAAATGACTTTTTTTCCTCCTGTGCATCCAAACAGAGGCCGCGAATTCGCCGTTGAATATAAATGTTCCTCTTGAAACGTACGAAGAGTTTTTCACGATTAATTTTGCTCCTCCAACGCGTCCGATCGGCGTTCGACGTTGGCGGAGCGACACTCGACCCTCACGGTAACTCGTCACGCCGCTTGATAAGAAAACTTGAATTGTCCTACCAATGGGCGCTCAGTTGCCGCGCAAAGTCGAGGGCTTCTGATTTGCCGGGTCTTTCGATTGAACGGCAACGCCAAACGCCGTCGTTTTCACAAAACATAAAATGTATCAGCCAAACGTACATTTTCCTCTACATTACAAGGTTTCAGGCAATTTACAAAATCAATTGGCTTTACATATCCGTAGCGTGCGTGTATCGTTTTTTCCTTTTTAATCTTAAAATGTGTGTGTCGAGCGTGTAATTGTTGAGTGTAGCGTGTTGTGAGATCGCGCTCGCGCGCGCTCCCGTGTATGCAATTGTGCGAGAATGAGAAGGTTGAAGGGGCACGCGCCCCTTCCGCCTTAAAAATCCGAAAAATCCAGGGCTTACTTTATTTTTGGTATTTTATTAAACTTTTTTTTGTTTTTAATCCGGTCGGTCCGTGACGCCGGCGTGGGCGTAACCGCGCCCGGACCGTTCATACTGTGTGTATATTGGAATGGCATATATTGAATGTCATGTATCGTTGTTGGCTTATATATTTGGAAAATATATAATATTGACGTCTGTGATGGGCTCGGCCGGCGATCACCAATTTCGCCGCCGAGGCCCTTGACGGCGCGCCATCATCGAACCGCTACGAGAGCCGATCCCTCGCTGGGCGCCGTCAATTTATTTTTATAAAGTTCGAGTCGTATTTGTGAATGTGTATGCGCTGGGAGTATACACCAGCGCATCCGGGCTATGGCATTTTTTTTAGATTAATAAACATTTAGGCAAATTTACATGAAGTAGATTAAGATTATTGGGCAGGGTCGGCTTTGCAGGTTACCGAGGGGCACATCTGTTTTACATGTATATGAAAAAAAAAATTTTCCCTCCATTCGTCCTAGCCTATATGACACCAAATCGTCCATTTAATCCTAGATCGCTCAAGTCGGCTGGCTTCGCTCGCCTACGTAAATACGCGCTGACGCTTGCACTTCGGCGATGTCGCGTTTGTATATCTCTCGTTGATCGCTCGGACGGGGGAGTCGCCTTTTTGAGTTAGGAGGCATCTGTAGGGGACTTCCGCGCGTCTGACTATTCTCGCCGCTGACTACTTGCCGGGCAGCTTTGACGATCGCGCGAAGGCGTCCGCGTTTGTTTAGGCGCTGCTCGAAGTTTTCCGCTTTTTTTTTCCTTTTTTCAGCTCGAAACGTCTCTCCTCGTTTTCTGCGCCGCTGGCCCTCTTACAAGTTACGGGCATATGTAAATCAATATATTTGTAAATTTTTTTTGTGCTTTTTTGCGTCTCGGTGCACTGCGAGGCGTTGCGCGCTCACCTCCTTTCGCAAAGGACTTAGCTCCGACGACCGCCGCGCGCCGGTACGGCCGTCGGTGGGTGGCTCTGCGCTCGTTTCCCGTGACACCTCGACGTGATTTTTTTTTTCTTTTTCTTTTAAGTATTCCCATTATTTAATTATTAATTACTTCGTTACTTAACTGCTTACGTTACACACGTTTCCTTAAAGAATCGTCGCGGATTAACTTTCAATCGATTACAGAACATACACTACGAGCTATTTGTTAATTGTGCTTCTCCCTTTGTTTTTGTTTACCAACTTTTTTTTCTCTCTCTCTTTCTCCTGTCTTCCTTTTAGAGTTTTTAAAAAAGAGAATTTCATCGTTCGTTTACATTATTGTACACGTTCGCGGGGCACGGCTCGTATTTACGGGCGAATTCGGTTTTTGGTAAATCATGTCTTATGTGTGTGTGTGTCTTTAATTTTGAAAGAATTTGATTTTATTTTTTTCGTTATTTTTATTACAGCCGAATGTTGGAAAAGTCGGCCTGCGTTGTTTCAACGCATGAGGATGCACCAAATCTTTGCCAATTACGTTACTTTGAATTTTTTTTGTTTTTTTTATATATCATGGTCAAAATGGTCCAAGTCAATGATGGTCTGTTAAGGAATCGTCCTCAACATGTTTTTTTTGTTTTTGTACTTGGATGTTAATGTGTTAATGTTGTATGTTTTGTTTATATTACTGAGTGTCAACACATATTCTCGTCTAATTTTTTTTAAAAGGGACCAAAAAAAGAAAGCAATTTTTCATAAAAATTTTAAAAGCTTTTAGCTTATAACTTTTATTTTTAAAAGTTCTCACGTCCGGTTTTTCACTTGGTTTTACTCTTTGAAAGAACTCTTCTTTCTGGCTTGCATCGAAAGCGAAATCAGGATCACCTGTACGCGATGTAATTTTGTTTTTATCTCTAGGATCGTATAGTGCGAAAAGCATCGTCTGCCGAGTTTTTTTTTTTTTTTAATTACGAAGGAAATACACCAGAAGGGGTCTATTATGGTAAAAGAAAAAGTTCACGAATGTGGAAGTAGCTTTTGCACTCTTTTGTACCAAAAAAAACAAAAAAAAAACAAAAAAAAAACGAGAAATAATCTTAATGTGGTAATAATGTGGTCCCTTGGTATAGCTTTGACATGTGAATGCTGTGTGCTGTTTTTTCATTGTAGTGAGTGTAGGCATGTGAGTGTATGTTTGTCAGTATGAATGATGTAGGCATGTTTATATAGTGGTAAACCGCGTGTCGCATTTTTGCATTTCAATGTTTTTTTTTGCTGTATCATAATATATCACCACTTGTCGCAAAAAGAAAAAAAAAAAACTAGAATTTTCTCGATCAAAGCCGCTTGGCCTGTTGACGTTGACAAATGCGCCACCATCGAATATTTGGATAATTTACTTTTTGCAATTGTTTGCATCAAATATACATCTAAAATTCTATCGAGGCGCGTTGTCTCGTCCGAGTAATATATCTTGTGTAGCCGGAGATAAATTCGAAACGTATATATATTCAGTTGCCCGCGCGAATCGACGCACAAAACAGAAGCTCTGGTCGATAAAAGTATATTATCGTTTGGTTACGCGGCCGAGGGTACGCACTCGGCGCCGCGCTTTAGGTATTTACATGGAAAAACTAACCCTATTGCATTATGTACTGATTTTTTTTCATTATTTATTTTTTTTTTTTTAAGTTAACTGTAAATTCTTTATGCTTGCGTGAATATCAAGAGGTTTTGTGTGGCTGTGTGTGTATGTACATACTACTTAATCCGAGGAAAAAACTCTCTGTAACGAAAAAACCTGTTGCTCCTGCTTCTGGGGGCTGTGAGAAATACACCGTTTGATAATCCTGTTAAATTAAAACCGACGAATAATCATACACGTTAATGTAAACGACTTAAAAACCGACCATCGATCGACGCCCGTGCACCGTGGCTCGTTTGATTTTCATTTTATTTTTTTATTTTTTTGATATTCCGATTGTAAGGTAATTTTTTAATTTTCAAAAACTTTATTTTAAATCAAATGTGTTTTTAATTTATTTCGAATAATCAAATTTGGTGAATCAAATTCATGATATGAACATCAAACGAGTCGTGCGACGAAGCGGGGCCGATCTTTTAAAATGTAGCTCTGACGATTAATCCTTTAGCGATCGTTTAAAAATTTTCCTTTTTTCATCCCGTTAATGAAAAGATCCTGGGCGACGCGGTTATTTAATTTTACGTTTTTTTTTTTTTTTCTACCGAACAAGGCTTCTGAGACCCGAAAATAGTTTAAACCGGTAACTTAGAATTATCATAATTGTCCCGAAAATCAGAAATTTGATTCCAACTCGATAGTTTTTCTCTTTTTAATTATTCAACAAAAAGGATGAGAGTTCGAAAATTAATTTTGTTATCTTTAAAAAATTCTTATCTCTATTTTTCATCATGATAATTTTTTTTTGAAATTCGCATTTTTAAAATCGAAAAAAAAAAGAAAAAAAAACTTGACACCGAGTTTCGACGTATTTCCGGTCTACAGCTACCTTTTTCTCTCAACATTTTTGTTTGCTTTTTGGGTGCATGGTGTGGTTTTTCCCCTCCGTTTTATCGTCTGGACTCGTCGAAAGGTATTCCCATCGAAAGCGCGAACGACCACGACTCTTAAAAGGGTTGGGCACGAGCTATCAATAAACGGCCGACGCTTGGCCGACCCATTTATCAACGGATCGCGAGACTCGACGACCCTTTTAATTTTTACTTCGTTAGAACCTATAACGGACCCTCCTTTACTATTTTTTGTGCCATCGTTTTACAAAACCCATACTTTTTGCTCCCTTTCTCCCCCTCCAACAATTATATTCCCCAAGTACGAAATCGACGATAGCTCTCGATCGTTTGTTGGTTTTTTTTTTTTTTGACTTGATAACCCTTTCGAAAAACCCATCCGTCCTACACTTGTTTCCGTATCATTTTTAAACTCTGCCTTTTCCCTAACAGTATTGCGAGAACGTAACGGTATATATTGCAAGTAAAAAGTTCGAAACGACGCAAAATTTGATTACGCGTTTACTTATTCGGAAATAAAAAAATATTTCGCTTAGTAACGATCACAGGACCTCAGATTACGCTCAATCACGCCCGCGTATGGTTCGCAGAAAAAATTTGCGCTCCCTTTCATCGCGTTGCCGCACAATCATACGCACACCTTTTTTATTTGTTTTTACGCATTTCACGCTCGCGTAAATTCATCTTTTTTGTATATATATATATTTATCATTTACACCCTCAGTCGTTTGCAACATTCACGCGCGCAAAATTATCATCACCATAATATTTATTATTCTTTAAATTTATTTATACACAATCTCTCTCTTTTATATAATTCTCACTCGCGTTTATCTCTTTCGCCTAAATATGCTAGTCTCATAGACCCTATATTCAATTATTTATAATATATATATAATATTTAGCATTTAGATTTTTTTTCATTATCATTTTTCATAAAAATTTTAAAAGCTTTTAGCTTATAACTTTTATTTTTAAAAGT
>NW_019379459.1:1571635-1698821 GCF_000648655.2 Copidosoma floridanum | reverse complement strand
TTTTTTTTTTTTTTTTTTTTTTTTTTTTTTTTTTTTTTTTTTTTTTTTTTACTTATACGTATAAGAGTATGTTTGTTGTGTATGTGTGTTTACATGTTTCAATCATCGTGTATATTTAATAAAAAACGCACGAGTCGCATCGATGCGTTTTTTTTTTTTAATGATTAAAATGTATACTTGTGTTTTCGGGGAAAGGGACGGGGGATGTATATGTACATTACAGGCACACACGCGCGTAAGCGCAATACGCGTTGCATCGCGCATAAACACACCCACGCGCGAGCGTGCCATTTTAGTGTAAAATCGTCAGTCAGTCTAGCGTCACGTCTTATTATTTTTATATTCACCGATAGTCATCCTTTTATTAAAAATCACGCGTCCACGCGCGACGCTTCGCGTTTGTCCTGCTCGGCTTCGGCTATTATATACTTAAATATTATTAATTCCCAAGCGCCCGTACATCATTATCGTGTCCATTCTCATTACCGAATAAACATCCATTGGCGGGCGCTCGTTTCAATTTTTTTGTACCGATAATACACGAAAACGTCGCGCGTCGCGTTATTTTATTTTATTTTTTTCTCCTTCTTCCTCCGTTTTATCATACACGCTTATCATTGTAATATTTATATGTATGTATAAACAACTCGCGATTTTTGCTCCCACGAATTGGGAAAAAAATCCGGGGGAACCCTACAATGTGTGTCCTCTATACAATTTATATCATCGCTATCGTTCAGCTGTAACACACAATAACGTGTATTATGCACACCCAACGAGCTGATAATATGATTAAGCTTAAAGAGTTTAGCATCGAGTTTGTGCTGAGCCTCCCACGGGGTACGGGGGGAGTCCCCCCTGATCCCGCGACCATCACCATTAGCTACCGGGTTTTTTCTCACCAGTGGAAAGCCTCGAGAGAGGCCTTTTCGCAACTGGTGGAACATAAGCGGTGCAGCAACGCGTGCTTGTGGCTCTAGTGTTAATTATTATGGCACGTTTGCATGGGCTGTACACAGGCCGATGGGAATACCCACCGACCTGTCCGCCCCACAACGGGTTACATTAATTTTTTTTTTCATTCCTATATTTTTCACGCGTACACATCGAATTCAGGGACAGCGTCGTGTCGGCTGCCGAGTGACCCGGAGATCGCTCACCGATTTCCGAGTTACTCCGACAGCAGGCACCTTCGGATCTCGCGCGCGACTTTGCCTCCGTAATCGTTATCCTTATGTGTACTTTTTTCTTTTCTTTGTTTTTTTTTTTTTTACATATGTATACTCTATATATATTTAATCGCACGTCGTAACAGCATATTGTACAATATTCATACGTATACACGTGTCCGCGTCCGCGCGCTCAATCTTCCGTGTGCGGACGATGTGGCTGTTACCGTTGGTACGGAATCGACGTTGCCTTTCGTGAAAAATACCCGAGCTGAGCGTAATGAACCCCAGCTCGGACGGTATAATGTTCATCTTGATGCTTGTTACAACATATGGTCATAACAGCAGTGGTTGTGGTATATTGAGGGAATTTTGTTTTGTTATGTTCGTACTAGCTGAGACAATGAGTGATTTAGAATTGACCTCTCACTTGGACGCTTCCGCCGAGGGCGGCGTCGAGGAGCTCGGTAGGGCACCTACGCGTTCTCGACGACGTTACCGCTCATCTCGTCGGCCTTCCTCTTGACGCCGCGCTGCTGCTCGTCGTGGCCGATCTGCGGAATCGTCAGCTTCACGCCCCCCTGCTGCTGTTGTTGCTCGTTACTCAATGTAATCTGCTGGTGCAACTGCTGTAGCATTTGTTGCTGCTGTTGCTGCAATTGTTGTTGTTGTTGCTGCTGTTGCTGCTGCTGCTGCAGAGTGTCCATCGAGTTGACGGTAGAGGAGGCGGTCGCCGCGTTGGTGTTGTCCTGCGCCCAGGAGGTCCACTCGTCTCAGTAGTAACCAAATTTTCATGGTTGCTGGTTGTTCTGCTGGTTGACCACGTGCTGGAGAGTGAAGCTCAGGGCCCGGGGATCGCTGTGGAGCCTGAGGGCGTGCTCCAGTCTCTGCTCGGTGCTCAGTTGTTGAAGGCGCAGGGCTTCTTAGCATAAGAAACAACAACAAAAGCATCAGTTGTGCCGTGCTATTTTGGGTTGTCCCGCCGTTCGCGAGCAGTGACTTTTTTTTTTTTTTCAATTCCAAACGCGCTCACCTATGTCGGGGGAGAGCTGGTCCTGCTGGGACAGCTGCTGGTTGGTGTGGTGTCCGGGTATGCCGGTCGCCCCGCCGCCATTGTGCTGGCCCAGGTGATGTCGCATGTCGTTCGCCGAGCTCGCCGCTGCCGCAGCTGCCTGGGATACCTGTTCATACGCACAAATTGTGTCCATTACTGTACCCACAAATCAATTCTGGTTCTTATCTCCCGATCGATCGACAACCACGTATACCCGGACCGTGAACATCGATAAACAATGGCGAGACCCCTGTTATTCAAAAGCAAAACGCGAACGACGAAGCATCGATGAATCATTTCTTCTACATGGGTACGTGCTATCTTCCCAGGACATCGCGACAT
This sequence comes from Copidosoma floridanum, assembly GCF_000648655.2. The sequence continues at coordinate 1,696,256 of NW_019379459.1, read as the reverse complement.
TGAAAATACACGAGCAGGTGTTGGAGGTATGGGGAAGGGGAGAAGGGCCCCACCAAACCACGGAGGTTAATCGAGTCTTTTGCGTTTACGGCGACGAAGGTGCGAAATTAATTAACACCCGGCAAAAATGTCCCCACGGCCCGTAAGACCCTCCGCCGCTTGAGCCCTAATTAGAGGCTGCGTAGCAAGAGAGCGCCCCTGGGTAAGCGAGGGGGAGGGGCGGGAGAAAAGTGAAGAGGAGCTACATAGTGGTATGGGGGGGTTTCAGAGAGGGAGGGTATATGTTTATATTTACCGCGAGCCTGATGGCGTGCTCCGCTTGGGAGCGCAGCAGAGCCTCGGCCTGAGAGCGCAGGAGGGTGTCCGTGCCCGAGGATTGGACGCCCTGCTGCTGGCCCGGGCCGCCCGTCGAGCCCTGTCCCGTGCCGCTCATGTCCCCGTTGTTGCCCATCCTCATCGCCGCTGCCAGGGACGCGACGTCGGCTGGTGACAGGTTGGGCGACACCGAGTTTTGCAGCCCTGAAAATTCATTTTTATTCCTCGTTACGCCTTGTCTTTCCAATTACCGCTGTTTTTGACAAAAGAAGCATTTGTTTTTGGGGAAAAATATATCGAGACATATAAATTGTTGCATCCACGAAATCTTGAAACTTTGGCGAAACCCTTTCCATGTATATTTCAACAAAAGATGAAAGCACATTTATTTGCTCTTTCTCCGCTGGTAAGAACTGACAAAGAGAGAGAGAGAGAGAAGAAAAGACTGTTGGGTCATGCACACTCGAGGTACCGCGATAAATATTAACGCGCGTGTATAAATAAGTGCGTGAAACGCAATTGTAAATCATCGATTGGCCGATACCGCGCGTGCGAGTAATTGGAACGGCGCGATCTTTCTGTACCCCTCGAGCATCGGAGCTTTCTCTCCTTGGGTGATGATACGTATACACATCTCGACCACTTATCTCTTCTCTCTCTCACGAAGAGTACCTATATTATAATGTACTTATCGCTGCGTAATAACGCCACGACGCCTTTTTTTTGTTCCTTCGATAAGTAGCGACTGACCGATATTTTTCCTCAATCTTTGTACGGCTGTACAGTCCTCTTTTCGTGCATCTTCCGCGAAACAAAAACAATGCCTTACCTGCTGAAACGGCGGCTGCCATGACGGCCATTCGCTGCTGTTGCGTCTGCATCTCGTCGTGGTACTGCTGGGCGGTCGTCTGTTGGTTACCGGCCCTGAGCATCTCGCTGAGCTTGTTGCCGCTCGGCCCCGGCGAGGCCATGTTGTTGTTGTTGTTATTGTTGTTGTTGTTGTTCAACAAACCGGCGCCTGCGTAAAAATCTGCTCTCGTCAGTACAAGTAAACGTGAGTGACTCGGCTTTCACCGTATCCCGACTCTTATGTGGGGTATTTTTTATAATATGCATAATAATAAAAATAACTAAAGTATACACCACAATACGATGAATAAAAACATCCGTACCAGGTTCGCTGCCGGCCGACGATAATCGGCCGTTGCCGCTGCTGCTGTCGGAGTGGGCTGACGGCGACGGGCACATGGGTGGCTGCTGCAGGTTCTGGGGCCCTCCCATCTGGCTCCCGAGGACGCCCAATCCGGTCCCCGAACACGAGAGGTAACGTTCTGCCCGGCGCGTCAACGTTAACATTAGATCGTTGCAAATTTTTTTTTTTTTTTTTTTTTTGTTTTTTTGTTTTTTGTTCATCGTTCCCCTCCCTTTGCGTTTCTAGCTATTGTTGTTAATAAAACTTACCCAGACTCGTACCTGCGAGGAGCTCGCGTTCCCGCCTCTCCGCGGCGGCCCGGCTCAGGACGTACTGTGCCGCGAACTGGTGCTTCGGGTCCATCCTCATGTGCTCCATGTGCGTGAGTAGGCCTGTACAATGTCGACCCATCGTTACAATGATTTACTCAATGGAAAAAAAAAACGGTATGTTGGACACTCACCACTTTCGTTCGTAAAAACGGATTGGCAAACGGAGCACGGCCACATCCTCAGGCTCGTGCTGAGCTGGCTGGTCTCCGGGTGGCAGGCGAGGTGTTTCCTGAGACTGCCCTCGTTGACGTAGTGCTTGCCACAGACGGGGCACGGGTGGTTTGCGGTGCGACGCTTTGCTAAGTAAACCCCGGCAACGGAGGTCGTGCAGTCAGCAGTGGGAACAATAGGGCGACACATAGGTCGAGGTCAATGCCAAGCAGGTTAAAGCGTACGTACCCCCGTAGAATATATATCATCTCTCCACCACCACCACCACCACCATATTACCCCCAAAAATGTATTTATAGACACCAGAGCGAGCAAGCGCGTCAAATCATCATGTCTCATTTGACAGTATATAATATAGCCAAGGCGTTGTGATTTTGATTCGCTGCCAACTCGCGCGTGCTCGCGTCCTTGTGTATCTCACATGTCTCTCCCACGCATTCGACACTCGTCGATCAAACGCATACATACTCGCGAACTCCTGTGTTTTTTGTGACTTTGCTCATTTATTTCCTATTTTTTAATCGAAATTTGTATAGTTTTTTTTTTTTTACTATTCCCCTCGTAAAAGATTACACACGCATAAATAATCAGTGGTATTTTCAGCGCGAAACAAATGCTTCCAGGAATAAGAACAGCACCGCTCGTGCTTCGGTTTCTTTACTTATTTATAGTCCCAATGTAATTCTTTAAGCGCAACCACGGATAATCCAGAGCTCGTGATTGCATGATTTTTGCTCTCTATATTTTTATATATATATCATGTCCACGACGGCCAAGTGCCCGTAACGCTGTAATCGCCGTATTTAAAAAGTCACTCGATTAGACCGACTTGCCGATCGCGAGAATGTATTATTGGAAAAGTGAAAAGTTAGGTTTTTGATCAAATTTTCGGATTTTTAACTCCATCTCGCTTCAAAGTGTCAAAAGTAGCACAGTAGTTCTTCTTCATCACTCACACTAACACACACATACAGTTTGTATACACCTTCTTCCACCGTAGTTATACATTAGATTTCGATCAAATTTCAGGCAACGTGAACGATGTGTTAGTAAGTTTTGACCCGTTAGTCGAGGAGTCCGTATGTATAGGCATGACAGTGGGTGCAATGAAAAATCTCGAGAAAAGAGACCAAAAGATACAAGTAGACGAGCACGAGAAGTGAAGTAGATACATGCATGCCGATAGATGTGTTTTTGCCCGCGCCAAAAGCGATTTTGGGACTCACAGTGTACTAATATATCTAAGATCTTATCGATAATACGCGATAGGTCATCCCGTTAACCGCACGGGCCGCGCCACTTTCTCTAGCTTCTCGTGTGTATGTGTGCACATAATATACACCCAAAAATTACCGCAACCTTGTTAAGATGGCAGAATTGTGTTACCCCAATGAGAGCAGTCGATGGGAAGACGTGTAGAGCGCGAGAGACTTATATATTTTGGGTTTGAAGATTCATGCATTATCAAGTATGGTTTTTTTTATTCATCATAAAATTCGAAGATACCCAAAATATAGCAGATAGATGCGATCGCGATACGAAGCTGTATATGATGAACGAAGCTTGAGAAAGTAGCTATTAAACTTTCATACAATAACCATCGGATCGGTGGTAAAGTTATACATGTACATAATATCGGTGATAAAATATGGACCTTCCCGTGTCCAAAGAGTTGCAAAGAGGAGTCGTAACGAGGATCCAAAGGGTGCAAGGATCGTCGTCCGGCAGCTCGATCTTTCCGAGACGTGCCTCTCGGGCTGGCATACTTACTGGCTACGCCCGACGCGTTGGGGTCCTTGTGCGTGACCTTCATGTGCTCCATGAGGGCCTCGCCGCCCAGACAGAGCTTGTGGCACACCGGACAGCTGGTGGCACTCGGGCCGCCGATGAGTGAGTTGTGTTGCTGGAACACGACACGCTGTTGCAGCTCCTTTTTTGCCGGTTTTGGTTTTTTTAGTAGAAGACAGTAGCGGTAGCAGTAGCAGTAGCAGACAGAGACAAGAGACGGGACAGTGGACGCGCCGTTTTTTTTTCACCACCACCAATGATTACCATCACCATGGGTTATTGTTAAGGATGAGAGGTTCGCGTGGACGGCAGAGTAGTAGAAGATGATCCGCAGTTTGGTTTTGCCGATTGGACGGAGAAGCGCAAGCGATGACGGCACACGGGATTGTTGCGTTGCCGGGCGCCGGGCGACAGCACATAACACAAGTACACGACATACCAGGGTCAGACCTTTTGTGTATACGAGCATCCTCGGAGTACGCCACCTATTGGCGCTACGCCTTGCACATATGGGGGAGGGCAAGGTGTGGTCTGATTTGGAGGTCATGGGTTTCGGAGGGACATTTTGGGACGTTTGGGTGAGGCCATTATAGATTTTCGCGCTGCGAGAAAAATTGACGATCTTGTTTGTCTAGTACAGACTACAAGACATTTCGAGCTTGGCAAATTTTATAACAAAAAAGCAAACAGAGGTTGAATGCGTATGTGGTATGTAACCAATGAGATAAAACATAATAATGACCAAAGAGACGTAATGGGCGGATATGATTGAGATTTCGGGATAGAAGTAGAATGCCAAGATTGAGGTGAACGAAAACTCAGAGTCACTATATGATGGTCAATATGTGCAATATTCGAATGAGACAAAGATTATGGGGATGTGATGGAAAATTATTATGTGCAAAGCATAGAACCAATGATTGGCTGTTGTTTACTTTTTTTCTTTTTTTACCTTATTTAATTATATTGGTATTAACATGTAAAATAATACACAAAATCAGACGTCCTTTTGATAACAACGTGTTTTCTGTTTTTTTTTAAATTTTCTTCTAGTACTACTTAATATTTTGTTGTTAGTGGTGCAGTGTGTTGTGTTGAAAAACAAAAACAAAAAACATAGCGAAAAAAACAAACCAAGGAAAAGATAAGAAATGCGACAGTACTGACATTGAAAAGAACACTACGGGCATGTTGGCTCGCGATCCGTAAAAAGTACGCGTGTTTCCTCTCTTATCGCCTATGTGAATTGTATACGTGTATACTGTACGAGTACGCACAGAGACAGAGAGAGCTTCTTTCTCCCTTTTTTTTATTCCCCCCCCCCTCGTTTGCATTGTCGAAGGACACGCGAGTCGTGGCACGCCCGGGGTGTCCTTGTGATTTATCGAGATCTTTTTTATTTCCCATTTGTTTTAAAACTCGATTAACGCGAGCCTCCGAAAGTATTAATCGAAAAACGCAGCTAAACTGGCCTACCCCAACGCGCGAATTCCACTACTCGGTCTTCCCTAAAAATAAGCTTGCGAGCGAGGGGGCTAAAATAAGAATCGGCGGCAACGACCCGAAAGTCTGGCAGTGTCCTTTGATGTTTTCCAACCTTCGAATTGCCCCCTCCCCCACTTTTTTTTTTTGTTCAATTCTCCGTGGATAAGCAAAGTTGCAAGCGCGAGGAGAAAGGCAGCGAGCGAGTGGCCTCAGTTTTTCTCCCGCACACGCGCTCGCCCCCTCCTCCTCCTCTGACTTTTTTTTTCCCCGGACCTAGGGCAAGCCGGCGCGGAAAGAAGAAGTAGGAGGAGGGAGAAAGAAGAGCATCAGCAGCAAGTTATTCTCGGAGAGAAGTTGGTCTCCCTCGTTCTCTTACACGCTTCCAGGCTTGTACGTGCATGCACGCTCCTCCGACGAGGTCCAAGGCACGAGAGGAAGGTTCGACGCCCCGACCTGGCCCAAGTGGAAAAAACCGGTTTCTTCCTGCGAGAGCACCGAGAGAGCGCGGGCGCACTCTTTATTCCTCGATTTTTCAGCCTTTTCTTTTTCCCCCGCGCCTCCACCTCCTCCGTTCGCTCGCGCACTACTCCCCGGCAGCAGCATCCTCACGGGACTCTTTTTGCAGCTCTCCTCTCCTGGTCCTCCCTCCCCCCCCCCTGTATATCCTTTAAGGATGCGTGCCTTTCTCTCCCCGGGAGAAACGCGTGGGCGAGGATGCATGCAAGCGCGCAGAAAAAGAGAGAGAGCGGCAAATTCATCTCGCGTGTGCGTTTCTCCTCTCTAGCTATATGGCCCTTTTATTTTACCTCTCGCTCGGTTTTTCAAGCCGCCTCACCGCCCTCGGGGACCCTGTTTTGTATACGCGTCTTCGACTTTATTCCCCGCGTCCTTTCTTTCCTGTACGCAACACGCCAGAGTCGAAGCTCTCCATTTTTCCCGTCCCTCTCGGACTGGCCTCAGAGTTAATAAATTTCCTTACCTCCCCGTTTATTTTTCTAAACGACTCGTTTGGTGGTGCATACGCAATGAGAAATTCCACACGGTCGCGCCAGCTCGGGTGTCCCACAAAAAGAAACGCGCCACGGCAGTGATGTCCGACGTACTTTATGCTGGCGCGTGGAGCGCAAAAAAAAAGAAAAAAAGTAAAAGTCAAACTAGTGCCCGTGTATGAAAACCACAGCGTGCAGTCGCATGTAGAGAGAGAGAGAGAGAGAGAGAACAACGGCAACTGTACATACGCAGCGGCTTATCAAAACACTGGATCATCTCGTGCAACAACAGCAGCTAGGAGGGATTTCTCGGAGAGACTAAACATCCCCGGCACGAATTGAGCCTCGCGGAAAAGCTCTTCCTCCCTTTTCTTTCGAGCTCCCTTTTCTCCGATTCTATATTTACGATTCCTTACTTCCTGCTGCGCGCCAAAGCTCCAACTGATTTAGAACGGCGAGCGGCTCGCTTTCTTGAGTACATTATTTATCGTCATTAGGTGACCCCCCCCCCCATCGCCTCTCGCTCCGTTCGATCTTTCCGCGTCGAATAATCGGACCAGTACGCGCTTATCGAGTTGGTTTATTGCTGGAAGCTCTAGGATATCCTTGGACAGGAGAGAAAAAAAGAAAGGGTTTAAACGAACCCGGCGCGTGCAAAAACAACGAGGGGAGGGAGAAAAAACAACAGCAACAACAGAGCGCAATAATGTGTATATAGTTAATTGAGTATAATATGTATGTGCTAGTGAGCGTTACAGATGGCCCGAAAAGTTAATCGGCGGCCCGCGATCGCGTGACCGGGGACTCACGCACGCGTGTGTTATGGGAACAAACGTAACGAGCAAAACGGGGTTTAGCGAAATGGAAAAAAAAAAAAAGACGGATAAAAAAAAAATCCCGTGCACGCAGGCTCTCTCTAGCGTGGATCCTAGAGCGAAAGAGGAGGTGGAGGTAGTCGCTGCATCAGGGAGTGGCGTAAAAAGGAAGTGGGTGTGAGCAGACGCGTAGCGGTGCGTGACGCGCTTGTTTATAGGTACCACGGGTGCTTACTCGCTCGCTTGCTTGCTCACTTACTTGTCCTGTATATTTTGTAATGCATATACTTGTATACGTATATGCTATAGCTGCTCGTCCCTGTGTGGCCATTTTGCTATACCCGAGCTGAGCAAGAAGGTAAATTGCCTCTTTTAATGGCGTGGCTATAATGAGCAGAGTTTAATCCGACCGATTGATTTTACGCTACTTTTTTACATCACCGAAAAGGCCATAGAGGAATTTCATTGTCCTAACGAAAGAGGTATAATGTACATATGAACATTCACGTAAGAGTCGAAACGTTTTGCGAAAGACATAAGTGCGAGCTGTGTGTATACGACACGAACAAGGGAAACGACTATTGAAGCGCGCGAGAGTTCTAGGACACCGAGTAATAGAAAACCTTTGTACGGAGTACATTATAGGTAACCAAGTGTATATCTATTTGGCACGCGTTGACATGCACGTACGTAATAATGCTCCTTTTTTTTTTTTTTTTTATCTGTACAGTAGCTTTTGGTCAAAAATGCATTCCACCTCCTGTTTGAAACATGGTAAAGCACGTCAAGGCCGTACGTAATAATGTTTTTTTTTTTTTTTTTTGCGCCCACATGTACCTATTCCGTGAGGTACTCTTTCTCCGCGTCTCATAAATGAAAGAAGCTCTCTTATGTACGAGTTACATGCATTACGTATAGAGTTCGATCCCGTTTCGAGGATTCGTATGTATACATACACGACGCGCGTATGTAGAGATTGCACGTGTGTATATATACATTAAACGAGAGATAGAAAGAGCAAAGAGGGAACGTATAACGGTTTGGTACTACTAGTTGCTTGTGCTCGCGCGGGAAAGAGCCGGGAATAGGAGAGGAGGCGGAGGAGGTGGGGGTGGAGAGAGAGAGAGAAGAAGTTAATGGTTCGATAAGCGATTTTTTCGCGATTATAATTAACTCGGCGTGCCTTGTTTTTCTCCACCAGCGCGCAGTGTGTGTGTGTTCATTTTATTTTCCTCGCTTCTCCCTCTTGGTTTCTTTTTTGGCTGCTGCTGTAGGGCCTGCGTACATGTACGTATAGCGGTCGCCCCCCTTTGCCGATCTTGTCGGCGCGGAGTGAAAATAGATTGTTGCAATTAGCTCGCTCGCCGCACGAGATTCGAGGATGGGGCCTCTCTTGGTTTTTTTTTTTTTTTTTTTTTTTTTCATCGTTCGTTTGCTTTTTCGATTTCAATTTTAGATTATTGTCCGATGAATGAACAAGGCTCTCTCTCATTATTTTTTTTTTTTTTTTTTTTTTCATCAACAAATAATTTATCGACTCTTTAGGTAGTTCAACATTTGCATGATCGTTTTAAGCCTTCCAGTGGATCGATTTCCAATAGAGTTCGTCACAATTCTCAATAATTTTTTCGTAAAAATCAACCCCTACGATTGGGAAATTTTTCGATCAGCCGAACCTTCCTGCCGTGGTTTTTCAACGAGAGCTCCTTCGCTGCTTCGAGAAACGAAAAAAAAAAATAATAATAATAAAATAAAAGAGAGAGCCGGAAGCCGAAGGGCAGCGAGAAAAAAAGACTGCGCGCTGAAGGAGATCTCCCTCGCTGGCCTCTTCTTTCAAACGTATACATCAAGGCAGGGAGAGAGAGGCCCCCGTCGCGCCGATAAGTCCGAAGGATTTTTCTCCCCGTCGGTCCCTCTATTTTTTCCGCGCCGGCCTCCCGCTTTTTTTGCTCGTTTGCGCGGCCCCGCGAGCTGCAGACGCAGGGTAACCTTCACCACCACTGCCGCTCCTCCACCTCTTTCTCTCTCTCTCTCTCTCTCTCGTTCCATATACGAGATATACAGACTCTCCGGTGCATCAGAAGGAGCTCCTTTTTTTCACGAGACGTGGAGTGGATACTCCAGGAACGGCGAATCCTTTTGTCATTACTGACACTCGCCTTGTTTTACGAGCTTGCTGCCGGCTATACCCCCCTCCTTTTCTTTACCCGCGTTACAGTGTTTTTTGCCACGATCGTCCCGGCTTCTCGTGATTGACAGTAAGAGCCTGCAGTCGTTACGCTTCAGTTTGTTACGTCTTTAAAGTACGCTCTGCTCGACTTTTTTCTTCCCCCAACCCCCATGCTTGGGAGATTTATTTTCTTCCGCTTGCTATGTGTTGTTGTCGCATATATTTTTTCTTCTAATTGATTCGTGCGACGATTTTTTCGTCACGGTAGGTACCTCGAGCTCGTCGGGAAATCTTTTGCCGGTTCCTATACGTGGCCCTGATGAGGTTTGAGAAAGAAAGGGAAACAAAAAAAAAAACAGCCCCTCCGAGAACGTTAATTATTCCGAGTCAGCCGGCGTGATGACATTGGCAAGTTCATTCGTTAAAATGTCACGCTGACACCGTCAATTACGAAATGACTCAATTTGTCGTCGCGTACATGTTATACATATATAGGTGTGCGACGTGATGCGCGTACCGAGTGGAAACAAAAAAAAACCCGCCCGACGACACAAGACCCGTTCGCACGATCCCGCGAATTTTTTGTCCACCTCCCCGTGAACGTGTACCTACGCGCTTGTATACCTACTTGCGTTTTTTGCCCCCCCCCCCTCCCCGTCGACCAATAATAATTTCATTGAGTCCGCATTGTGCGCGATTCAACCCCTTTGACGCTCTCTCCGTGTCCGTCGTTATTAACGCGACGACGAACTTCCGCAGTGACTCGACTAATCCCTTGCATCGTCGATTAATGAACACCGAGTTTCGCCCCCGATGTGTGTGTACACACGGGCGCAAAAAAAAAAACCAGCCCCCCGGATGTGTATCATGCCCGTTGCGGGGGGGGGAAAAAAGGGAGCTTGCGAGGGACGTATGGCAAAAAATTTGCCATGACACCGCGCGACGCTTCGAAATAATCGCCGATAGGTGCGTGCACGGCTGGCGAAAAAAAGGTGGAGCGGAGAGTTTACAATGGGGGGGAAAGGTAACTGGGGTGTGAGTCGGGGACTGGTACGCGTTGTAGGGGAAGGGCGACGGAGAGTGGCAGAGTAGCGAAAAAAAAGCCGAGGGCGGAGTCGAGGGTAAAAAAAAAAAAAAAAAAAGCCGGAGTGTGGTACTTTGCTTGTGAATTGAATCGTCCCCCCCCATAACGCGTACAGGGACTTTTTTTTTTTTCAGTTCGCTGTTGTTTACCGTGACGACTTTACGAGGGTGTCATGGGAACCTTTTGTCTCTCAATTCTTTCGGACCGGAGCTCCAATTTTAGATCCGCAGCTTTTAATTTAATATCAATAATACGCTCGCGTGTACGTATATGAATTTTAATCGCGGCTGTGATTTTTGTTTCCTCGTCTCTGCAACACGAGTCGTAGCTTGATCGATTTATTGGAAGTGTAAATATTTATTAAATTCCGCGGCAGTCGCGCGCACGCCATGTTTTTTTCCACGAGAACCAAAAAGAGAAAAACAAAAAAAAAACAAAAAAAAGATTGGATTCTTGATTAATCGAAGTCTCGCGAGCAGAAACAAACTCACCCGCGGAGCTATTAATTAGCCGAGCTAACGTGAAATTTCGACCGACCGCGCATTCGAGCGGGCCCGCGGTGCTTTGTAGGATGGAGCGAAGCGGTGGAGGGTAAAATGCACAAAAAAACACACACACAAGAGATAGGGAGAGAATGAGTTTTCTTGGAGACGCGAATGTAATCGCATCGGATGCAGCCGGAGGGGAGAAAGGGCAGCGACGCCGGTAGTTCTCATTATAAATACTCCGGCACGGGCGAGTGCTATTAGCGCGTGCGATATTCCCTCGCGTGATGCAGGCAAGAAGTTTATGGAGATGGTGGAGGAGCAGGAAAAAAGCGGAGAAACTATCTTTCTGGCGCTGCAGGAGTGGGCTGAGATTTAGATACACGCGCTAGGACGAATGAAGGAGAGAAGCGGCGTAATGAACGCGGAAAGAGTCTTTTTCTCTCTCTCTCTCTCGTGTAAAAATTACCGTTGAACTTATGATGAAATTCATGCACGCGGTTGTCAGAAATATCTTCACGTGGCTCGTACTGGCGATCAAGAGTGGAACGAAGGAAAAAAAAAAAAAGAGTTAAAGTCTTTTCGATTAGTCGAGGTGAAAAATATACTCTTGACTGCGCGCGAGTTGCAATTTATCCGTGCTAAACGAAACGTCCCGACCGCGAAAGGCCGTCCCACTTATCTATTTTAAAATGCGGCGCGAAAAGGGAAAGACAAAGAGCCCAGAGAAAAGGGGAGCAGGGAAGGAGAGAGAGAGAGTCTCCTCTTCTGGAGTTAAGCCAGCCGTCGATGTTTGCAGCCGCTCGCACACGAGAGAATTTGCTCTCTTATATACTTAGGTAAGAGGTGTACCTACTCGGGTAGGCTAATTGGGAGAAACGGTTAATGGGCTGGCGCGAGCCCGATTGATTCGGCTCTCTTTCTTGCGTTGTTCCCGATTAAGCTGGTGCGATTTTTTTATTTATTTTTTTTCTACTTGGATTGTGGTGATGATGCGACATGATAACAATGATGGTTGCGGGAAAGAGGCGATATTAGATGTTTAAGGAGGATGACATACAGGTTAGATTAAAACAAGCTCGTCGAGGTAAACAAATGCAAACGAGGATTTTTCAACAAGATATTAGATGGAGAAAATAAAAAAAAAATTCATGGGTTGCAAAAAAGTAAATAAACATTGTGAAAACAAAACATAAACGAAAAGTAAGAAAAAAATAAAAATAAAAATTTGTTTTAGTTTATGATTAAAGTATTATATAACTCACCCGAATGTCAACTTGATTCGGCAGTAATTGTGACGGAAGTAGCATTTGGCAATGATTCTAAACAAAATCAGAAACACACTCTTCTGAAGTTTAAAAAAAAAACAATCGACGACATTATTGTTTTTTTTTTTTTTTTGGAGTAAAAAAATTTTTTAGATTTTTTTCTTCCATTATTTTATGATGTATGCAAAATCCGATAACGTCCAAATGATTTAAAATATCATCAAGTAAATGAAAAATCAAAGATTGTGTATTATGCATATACATGTGTTTCTTGGAGGGAAAAAAAAGAAAAAAAAAAAAAAAAAACCAAAACATATACATAAATGGTTCGTTTGGTATAAAATAAAGACATATATCGTGTGGATGGAATTTTCGCACTTTAATTTAATAACCTCGAGAATGTGATATCGATAACTCGATGAAGCTCGTCTGATCGCATAAAGAAGCCACTGCGTATCCAACGAATCGGCAAATATTTAATTTAGAGAAGGTCCCTATTCAGTAGACTGCAAAGCATACGCGCGTGTCAAAAGAATCTAAAAACAAAAACAATAAAAAAAACAACAAAGTGCTGGCTATCAACTTTTTCATCACCAAGCTAGAGGCAATTTTCTCAAACATCATCGTGCGTAATTGAAGATACAGAATACTGCATTCCTATCCCCTTGGAGATAAAAAGGAAAAAAAAAAATGAACAACCAAATAAGATAAAACACGGGTGTATATATCGACGCAAACTCATGAATCATGAAAAAATCGTAGTAAGTATAATAACAGTTATGGGGGGACACATGGATCGGGTCTTTGGCCTTTTTCTTCCTCCCCTCACCCCCTGGCCCTCGTTCCACATTTCACAGACACGCAAACCGTACGCACAGACGGTCGCGACATTACGTACAATCAAGACACCCCGAATGGCCCATCATCGGGTGATTAAGTTTTTCATATTTAGCCGCGAAACCAGCCATCAGCCGGCTACGCGTACAGCCTGAGAAAATAAATCCGAGGCACGGGCAGGGGGTTAACGAGTTTTTACGGGGCGCGCAGGCGCCTCCGAGGGCAATTAAGGGGTCAGAAGCAGCGGCAGCCACCGAGAATGGGAGAAAGGGTTGCCGAAGAAACAGAGAGAAAAGGGGGGGGGGGCTGTATCACGACACCCGAACTATTAGCCCTCGGTTAAGTGTGTATACACGAGAAAAGTTTCCCAAGCGACGGAAAATTTGCTAGACGACGACGATGATTTCTCTCTTCTGTTTACCTTCTTTCGTCCCAGTGCAGGGGATGGGCTATCGCGATGATGTATACTCTTTTCATTTCTCATTACGGAGCATCCAATTATGCGTTTAATTTAAAAAAAAAGGAAAAAAAAAGTCCTCTGCTGGCCACAAAAGTGAAAAATAGTTTAAAAAAAAGATCCGCAGTCTTTCGCCTGGTATAAATTGGTATGATAGCGCGGCGAAAATAAATAAAGCACGTAGAGAGAGAGAGAGAGAGAGAGAGAGATGCTATCGGGGCGATTCTTTAGCTCGGAATTCCAGCGTATTTTTCTCCCCCCGGCCAAGAGAGTGGGTATACACGGCCAAAGAAAGAAAAGGGGGAGGAGGAGGAGCGCGCACACATAGACACACGGGCCCGCGCGGCGGTACAAAACAAGCGTGCGCTAAATTAGGTTATTCCCTTTTATCTCCCGGAATACCGTTCCATCGGAAAAGAGGAGGAGGATGCGGAAGGACGCAATTCGGGTGGCGCGCGCGCGTGTACCTATATACTTATACGTACGTGTCCAGAAAATAGGCGAAATAAAGTAAAAAGGGAAGAGGATCCGAAACAAAGGAAAGTAAGTACGAGAAAGAGGGGGTAGTGGGGGGGAAAGAGGATAGGAGCGAGAAACAAGGGCAGTAAGTGGCCGTGGTCTATTACGACGGAGGCCCGCGCGCGCGTGTGCGTTATGTGTATCTCTCCCGCTGATGGTCTACATATCGCGCTCCCGCATCCGAAGGCGCCGTTTCTATTATAATATTCGATTTCCCCAGGCGCTCTCTTTTTGTACGTATACCAGGGACGCCGTGTATTGCCTTTCTATGTTATACCTGTACGGCCACCGAGTTGGGCGCAAGAAAGATAATGTTTCGCCGACACGCTATATGGCCCGAGCGCGCGGGGGGTGGTTTGAGGGACGGCGCGAGAGCTATTTCTTTTTATTTCTCCAAAGAGCCGTGCGTATAACTACTTATTGTTGCCTATTTTAATCGCACGAAATGTACAAAACGCTCGGGAGGCACGGGTAGGATAAAAATTAATGAAAAAAAAAAAAAAAAAAAAAAAAAAAAAAAAAAAAAAAAAAAAAAAAAAAAAAAANCACATAACAAGTAGTAATACGCTATGTACTTGCAAGAGTGCATGTGTATATCTTGATCGATGCTCGTGCAGTATAATATATATAATACACACATGTAGAAATTTTGCGGCGAAAAGAGGATTTATGTATATATAAAGTATAGTACGCTCGACGACGCGGGCGGAGGTGCAATAACCACCGCGTCGTCGGGCATGTTTGGAAGCCATCGTGAGTTGAAGGGTCTTGGATCGGCTTTTAGATCGTGGCTGTACCTCTTCTGTACACGTTGCCATGGTCCGGGTGACACGGATTCTTGGGAACCCTCGGGATGGCGGCGAGCTTGTCCTCGGCCCTTTTGTCCGAGCTATCGCAAGTTTGCCCGAGTTTTGTGCCTGGTGCTGTTGGGCCTATTACTTTGGGGCATCGTGTACTCCATCATGGGCTCTGATGCAGCTCCCGGTGGGCCCTTGTTTGGGTTGGCTTGTCTCGCAATCGCGGCGCACTTTGCAGGCTGGTTATTCACTGTTTTCTCGATGCCTGCCCTCATCGGGATGCTCCTCTGTGGCATCCTATTGCAAAACCTCGGCCTTGTCTCCATCGACGCGCGTTACGGGCCAGTTGTCTCTGACCTCAGGTACGTACCCGCTAACATATATTATACATACAGACATGTACAATTTTACATTCGACTTAGGTGCTTTCTGTTTATTTATTTATTATTTCATCGCCGTCGCGTACCTTTGAGCGTGCACCTGACCTTCTGTTTACTGAATGCGCGATCGTGACTTACTTACCAAAGACAACGACGAGTGATTTTCGAATTACACGTGTCCATCAGAGATATACGTATACGTATATATTAATACACCTAAAACGTTTTGGCTCATCGAAAGATCGCACGCGCGTGACGCTTTTCTGCGATTCTGTTGACTACTTTTTCTCCTACGACGTTTACAGCCTGCACACTGCGCGTGGGTGTGCACAAAAACAAAACAACAAAAACACTGATCGTCAAGTCCCATTAGCACGTGCATTGTTTTTTTTTTTTTTTTTTTTTCTTTTGGCCGGCGCTCTCTCTCTCTCTCTCTCGTTTTTATCGTATACTCATGTACGGTGTATATATACGTGGACAGGTGCGTACGCGAGTTTACGTGTATGAGGTACATCCTCTGTCCACCGTCAATTAAAATCGCATTAATAATAGAGAAAAAGGGAGGAAGAGAGGGCAAGGAGAGGCTCCGTTGGAAAACACAGTGCGTTTGCTTTCTTATTATCGGCTGGCTTTTCATAATTAACGAGCCCTGGGTGGAAAAACAGTATACGCATTTCCGCTGAAAAGTGTATATTTCTGGAGCCGCTCTATTATCTCGTCCCTCCTCGCGTATGGGTATAGGTGTGTATATACTGCTCCTATCAGCTATTCGGTTCTATTGTACGAGGTCTCAACCACGATTGGCTATAATTCTTGTATTTCGCTGTATACGCGTGTTACGATTCTACCCATACAATACCGATGGATTTCTGTTATCTGGAAATTCTCCCCTGTACCCCTTTTCCAGGTACATCAGGACCCGAGAATGGTAAATGTTTCATGACGACCATTGTCTATGGGGAAAAGTTTTGGTAGCGCAAGTGTATGCACGAAAAAAAAGCTTTCGTCGCGTCGCAGTGCTGTAGCTGTTGTTTTTTTTTTCCTCGTGTATTGGCATCACGAAAATCGTAATAGACCTCAATCAACGGCGAAACTTTCCAACCCCTCGACATTATCGGGGCGAGCAAAACCATTAGCCGGCACTTACGAAAAGCTCTGCCGGCAATTTTATTAAACGCGTTCTTACACGCCTACTTTCAACCTGACTTCTGTAATAATGTGTGTGTGTGTGTGTGTGTGTGTGTGTAAGTGAGCTCGACGAGTGCGGAGAGAGCATAAATGCCGGTGTTCAACGTATATCAGTAGTACACACACGACCGTACAATATGCACACTCGTCAAGCTCCCCTTGCACCTGTACACGAATGGGTTGTACTGTTTTAGCGAGAGGTTGCTTTTCTCTCGGAACAAAGTCCGTGCCAACTTCCTCTACTTGCGCTCATCTTTCCTCGACTGATCGGCTCCACTTTAACTTTTAATCTGTTGTGTGTTTGAGGCTAAAGAGAAACACACAGAAGTTACGCGCGCGCGTTTCTTTATGTAAAATTAAAGTGTGGATGATTGCTGTTGCGCCGAAGCGTTTACGAGCACGCGAGACGAATTTGCAGCAGAGTGATTTCTTTTTTTTTTTTTTTTTTTTTTTTTTTTTTTTTTTGAGTCTTCTCTTCTACATATAGTTGTTCTGTTGAGCTAGTTTGTTTTGCTTGGGGATTGGATTTGGTTGTAAAGACGTGAATTTTTCTAAGTGAGAGAATGAGGGAGTTTGCGGGATAATCTACGGGTTAGTCATCTATATTTGTTTTTAGATGAGGGAAAATGTATTTTCATGAGTTTTCTTTACATTTTTAGGTGTTTGTTCCATGTCGGCTGGTGTAGCACGGTCTCGCGATTATGTGTCTCGATGAATAGTTTCAAATTTGGTTCAAGAAACTTGTACTCTTTGCCAACACTTGATATAATTTGTAAAAAGGAGTTGTGTACGATAAAAAATGACGCTCATGTATCAGTCATGGATGAAAAATATTGTAAATTTCTTGGTGTTAAATAATGAAATAATATTTAAACTTGTTTTTTTGCATCATAAAACATCGATAAGCCATTGTTTAGTCTCGTATATTCACTTGATATTATTTATTCAAATTTAAGATTGTACACTATAAATTTAACTAAAGCTTTGTTTTCAATACCTTTAATTTATTATGTATAAACACACGGCTACAAGAAAAATAATAGATACTAAAAAAGAAGGAAAAGACAATCTTTGTTCACATTGTCCCTTCTTCAATTAATCGACAATTGAGAGGGTGAAAAAAAAAATCTTCGTAAGCGCATCGTAGCGAAAAATTGAATATATTCTATACTCTTGGGCAATGTATATGTATACATAAAATGATTGTACCAGGACGATAGCAATAATTGGCTGCGCGTGGCCGGCGGGCAAGAGTTGGATGAAAAAGAATTATTAAATTTAAAATCTTGCGTGCCGCCCGGATGAGACGCTAGACTGACGGGGTTGTAGTAGGAGAATTAAGAACAGAAAAAAAAAAGAAAGAAAGAAGAAGCGCCGAAGAGTATAGATACGGAGGCTGGCAGATATTAAAGAGAGAATCTCGGCGACCCCCTTTTTTTTCTCCACCCGAAGTTCGTGTCTCTGTCGTGCCAGCCGAGTATTACGAATTGGAAGGAACTTTTTGATGAATCGGTGCAGTAACCCTTTAAATTCGCCCTCGACCCTTTCGACGTTCAACTTTTTTTTCTCTTGTTTTATTTCCTCAACCTCTCGTGAAATTCTTTCTGCAACCGATAACCAATAGTATCTTAGCGGCACAGTTGTTACGTCGACCCGAATCGAAGGCTAGTAGGCTAAAAAAATTGTGTACAATCTAAAAAATTGTGTACAATCTATCGATGCACCTTTACGAATACCATTATTTGTCGGTACAACATTGTAATGAATTTAATATTGATATTCCAACAAAAGCTTTAGAAATTTATTTCAGTCAATTCTTAACGTTTGAAATACAAAATCATACTCTGTCTACTAATTTACTAAAAAAAAAAGGTACGAATGAATGACAGCCCTATAAAATAACAGATTGATTCGACGTGAGAGGAAAAGCCAACGAGATAAGTATACATAATTATATGATGAAAAAAAAAGAAGCCAGATACGTAAAAGCAACGTGTATACGTGTACCTGTGGGATCGATACGAAGTTCTATACGGGATTTGCAGATCGAAGCAATGGATAGCTAATTGTTGCAAGTGCAGATTAAACTCTAATTAGGCAAATGCATCTTGTTTTCCGCGTAGGTTTTGTGTGTATATATCTTTCCTATGTTTTTCTTGGATTTTTTTTTTTTTTTTTCATCCCTTGTCCATCCGAGTGGTGCACTACTCGCTTCGTAATGGCATACGTTTCCATTTTAATCTACAATATAATTACACGCGCAAATACACCGATCGGCTGTCTATTTAGTATTATTAATTTGCCGTGCACAAGGTATCCATAACCCGTGTGCAACGCAATGCTCATTAGCCCTCTTTGTACTCGATTACAATGATCTAATTCTAACAAAGTACGCACATGTACAACATGATTTCCATTCGCGAACCAACTCGAAAATGTTAATTAGCTAAAAACGACTGCAATAATTCGTCATCCAAGCTGAATATCGCACAATACATTCGTATATACCTTAACAGTAGCAACCTGACCAGTGCACCTCCGGTTCCGGGGGAAAACGTGTCCCCCGTGTCCCTGGGAAAAAGAGCGCGAGTCGATCTGCCGGGCGAAACGAGGAAAACAATTTCGAGAAATCTGCGCTCGCTCCGCGCGGGCAATTCGATTAGTCCCGTGCCGAGATGGGCTCTCTCTCTCCCCCTCGGTTCGTTTTATATTTTCCCTAGAAAACGCGGGGCACGGCCTCCTCTCTTTTTCACCCGCCCCTTGTGCATTTAACTCTCCTCACCTTTGCACCGGCAACTACAGCTCCAGCCTTGTTTTAATTACGCCCGAGAGTCGCGCTTGTGTATATATACACGGGAACGCGATACTTTATTTCTGCGGTAATCCAGCGAAGAGGAGCGTCGTGTCGCCAGTAAAGAAACTAATTTTAAAAGCTGCTGGATATACATCTCCCGAAAATGGACCCGGCTAACGACTCCCGGCAATCTCCCGGCCCTTGGGGCTTTTTCCAGCGTTTTGCGTTGTCCTGCATACTGTACGTATATACACCCCGTTTGTGTATACAAAACTCTCCCTTGAAAGATGGGGATAAACGGAGTTTTTTTTTTTTTTTTTTCTAAACTATAATCTCAATCGAGGGCTCATTTGCATGATTTTAGATGATCGCCCCGTACTTCCAAAACCCCTTGGTTTAATCGGGAAAATCGAGGCGGGTCGCTGCGAGGAAGGGGGTAAAAATTGCCGCAAATTGCAGGAAGCTTCGACAAAAGCCGCACGAACATGTAAAACGAGCGCCGAAAGAAGCACACCGGCGACTCCCCCCTCGGTTCGTGTCGAGGCGCCATCGGGGACCCCCCTGATGCTGTTGTTGCAGGAAAATCTTGGCACACCCGTCGAAAAAGATTGATCTATAGACGCGGCGCGGGAGGGAGGCGTATAAGTGGCTGAGGCAGATTAGCGCGGCCGAGGATTTATCATCGCCGGTGGGCGAAAACCAAACGGGCGAGGCTTTAAGCCACGGATTAGGTTTCAATTAGGAGGATCTAGAAGAGGGCCACCGCTACCACGGATGTACGGTTTTGCGTGCACCGCCGAGAGATATTTATTGCCCGAAGATCGGTGGACGTTGAAAGAACCGCTTCTTCGTTTTGCTCCTTCCCCGCGTCTACCGTAAACGTTACGTTATACGACGTACCTATTTTTCACGGGGTCAAAAATGCACGACAGGGCGATACTCTGTAGAGGCAATTTTCGAGTTTGTTGCAGCTCTATACATGAGAGGAAAAGAGAGAGGGAAACGTTATTTGTGCAGGGACTGGGTCGTAAACGAAAAATTGTACTTTTAGCGCATGTGAAAAATGCAATGAAAAAAAAAGTTAAATAATGCGATACGGTATACCCAACAACAACGGCTCTTGAGGAGTGAAAAAAAGAAGACCCGAATCCAGAGGCAAGATCGTACCTCCGCAGGATGATTTGCGCTTGGCCCGGCTCCCGAGGATTAAAATTAAACGATCGTGCGAAGAGAGAGGCAGGAGGAGGGAAGAAGAATGAAGGGAAGGAAGGAGAGAGAGAGAGAGAGAGATCTCTCGGAAGGCATCTGTCCGTTTCCCCTGGCTTTTTTCTTCGGCTGCTCTTCTCTCTCTTTCTCTCCCGAGACATGTGCCGGGCGAGAAAGAAAGCGAAAGGGTCGACAGGGAGAGAAAGAGATTTTCGGTTGGCCAGCAGCAGCTAGCCGAGAGAGCAAAAAAAAAAGGTCCGAGATTCCCGGGCCCTATTGTTCAAAGGGGGTGAATTTGATTAGAGGCCCCTTATATGCATATACACACACACGACACGCCGAGAGCGCGCGGTCTTTTCCTTCCCTCCTCGTTTGCTCCTTCTTGCGCCACGCTGTGTGTGTGTGTACGGCGTAATTTTTTTTTTTTTTTTTTTTTGGGCCCGATTCTTTATATTATTTCGCTCTTTTTTTTGCCTTCCTTCCTTCCTCCCTACTCCTCGAGTCGGCTTTCTTCGCTCTGCCAAACGTTAAGGGCCTCCCCCCCCTGCGAGCTCTAACGTAACGAGCGCACAGCGCACCACAATACCGGTATTGCTCCCCCCCTCCTCTCTCTCTCTCTCTCTCCGTGTGTGTATACACTGTACCGGTGTAACGATAATCCATTTAAGGACACCGGACTAGAAGACGGGCGCGTTCGCACGCTTATTCCCTCCCGTTCCTGCGACCCTTTGTTTTTGGATTTTTCTCCGTTCCCTCGTTTAATGATACGGGTGTATACTTGATTATCCTCGATTTTACGGGGTTCCTTTCGAGGGTATATAGAAATATTTACTGATTTCCATTGCATGTTCAAACAGTTATCACAATAATAATTGTGCTCGTGAGGTGCGATATTTGTTTTGATGATGCGAGACTGACACCGTTTCAAAGCTCATCCATATATTGTGTGTATATATATGATGTTATTTAACATATACGTGTACATAAGAACAGATTGATTCGACGTGAGAGGAAAAGCCAACGAGATAAGTATACATAATTATATGATGATGATATAATGATATAGCAATGTGTCACTGATTAATTTTACACAGTGTTATAAATAATATATGTACAAATTTTGCGTGAAAGCGTGAACAACCACCACCGCGATAAAACTTATGTATATATATATAGGCATTATATGTAAAATGTGCAACGCGAGTTGTTTATTAATTTGTATCGTCGTTTAACTTTGGCACAAGTTCACAACTAACGACAAACTTGCCTTGCACACGATATGAGTACAGGTACGCGTATACGTTATATATGCATATACATAAATATACGTCGACTCGTGTTTTACCTTATCTGGCCAGATTAGTTTGACACCGTGAAAACGTACACGCGCGTGTCTCGTGGTTTACGGTGACTTAAAATCGCGCATTTGTGTATATGATGCGTGTTATCATGTGCGTGTCTGATTGGTAAGTGTTGAATTAGTAGTCGTAGATACGAACGCGGAAAGAGCGATACAGAGCGTTACTTACATCAAATGCAACGTGTGGCCCAGAAAAAAGGTGTATAATGTGCACTCACTGCACTTGTATAATGCATCCATGCTTTGATTGCGAAAATTTACCTTCAGCCCGCCGTGCATTTGGTGCAAGAGTGACGTGTAGCATGACATTACTCCAATGACGCGTCAATATTGTTCATTGAATTGGCCACGCGCGCCACTTGTAACCGAGGAGGAGAATAAAAAAAACAAAACAACCCCCGGTGTGGTTGTACTCCGCAAATTTATCGGGCTTTTTTTTTTTATCGAACCATTAGGCGTTCTCCCACGCGCTCCCATGAGACATAGAAAAACTTTCGAAATCTGTGATCGTACGATTGTTCATAAATCCCTTGATCGAAAACGCGCGTCTACGAAAACACGTATTAATGGTAAACAAAAAAGGAAGTAGTAATAGTAGTAGTTGTAAGTAGTAGCAGTAGTAGAAGTAGTAATGATGATTGTAAAATAATAAATCATGGACGTCGGATTTGGTACATACATGACTGACCTTGGACGTGTGGGTCCTGAGGCTGGACTCCGTGGCGAAGCCCTTGCCGCAAATGTTGCAGTGGAACGGCCGGTTCTTCGCGCGCTCCACCTGCGCGTCGTGATTCCTTAGGTGCTGCTGGAGATTCGACAGCTGGATGAAGGCCCGCCCGCAATCGGGTAGGTGGCACTTGTACGGCCGTTCACCTGTGACCATACGATTATTTTTTTATTTTTTTGATTTTTCTCTTTTCTTGGTTGTAATATATTATATACATCACGTATGTATGAAGTATACAAATTGCAGCTCTTTGATAAAATATGTAAAGTATAATTAAGGTAAGTTGGAGTATACAGTGAGTGTCGAGTCGAAGGGGTTAATGTTCTACGTGGGCGTAAGTTCAGTGAACTCGGGCAGATGTTGTTTTCGGGTAATGCTCTTCCTCTCGTACCTATTTCATGCAACCTTGACATTACAAACGAGTTTATCGTACACGCTTTGCTAATAAAAATTTACCACCCTTTACTCTGTCGTGCAATCGTCCGTGCTTGGGACGATTTTTTAATCATTATTTTTTTCACAAAAATGACGATTTCTCATTTTTATTTTTTTCCGTTGTAACACCAGCATTTTTCACGTATACATCATTAAAAATGGATGGATAGATATACTGTAGGTATCATGTGAAATGTTTCGACTACGAAAAAGCGCCTGTTAAAAGGTTAAATTTATAAATCTAGTTATCAAAGGGTTTCAGGTAAATTGAGCTACACGTGTTGATTATTAATTTTGTTCATCGCCGTACCACGTACGTTTCTCACGCGATCTTCATTGCCAAGGTATATTTCATTGTTCCAATGGTCATTTTTGCTCCTGATTATTCTCGGCTACCAGCGGGTCCTTGGTTCCGATCAAATAATGGATTTTACTCGCGCGAACAAAATTGCAATTTTTCTCATCAATCCATCACAGTTGAACAAACTTTGCACACCAGGTCACCCTCATCTAACGGTCCATCATGGCTCTCCAACGCGTGTACATCCCCCCCCCTTTTTTTTTACTTTCCGCTACAGAAGAGTTTTTCCTCATCCCTCCCAAAGTACCGCGCGCGTCTATTGTGATTTCCACGGGCGATTGGCTCAATTTAACTTTTATTAATATCGACATTCTTCCCTGCCTTTTTACCCGTCGTCGCTCGCGTGCACGTATATACCCACAGCCGCCTCGAGCTGCGGGAATAACGAAAGAAAAGAAAAAAAAAAAAAAAAAAAAAACGGCAGAAGAAGAGCCCAAGCGATGCGCCGATTTTATGTTTTATTCAATTGCCTCCCAACGATTCATCGAAGATCGGAGCGCTCGAATTTAATAAAAATAGCTTTCCTCTACCTTCAGCTCGTTTCGTCCAATTTTTTTTTTTTTTTCTACGTCGTAGCGATACGCGCCTCTTGATATTTTAAATCGAATCAGAAAAAGATGTTTCATAAAGTGATGAAAATAAATTTTTTCTCCTTTATTGAGTATTGCCATATG
This sequence comes from Copidosoma floridanum, assembly GCF_000648655.2. The sequence continues at coordinate 1,672,427 of NW_019379459.1, read as the reverse complement.
TTCGTTTACAACGACGATGGACAGAAGGTACGAATATTCTACCCTTTCCCATGCACTACTCGTATCGAAGAAAAAAGCGTTTGACCCCATTGAGTATTTAAAAAACGATGGACGCGATCGATAGTAAAAAAAAAAAAAAAAAAAAAAACAGCCTCCTCTCGCGTTATAACGAACCCTTTGTGGCACACACTCACAAAACATCCTTCCCCAGACAGACAGTCGGACACTGGCACAATCCATTTTCTCAATAGCCATGGCGCACGACATGTACATTATAGTATATTGTATAGGAGAGCACACACGCACGCGTTTTCCTTAGCGTTGTGTACAAAAGGCACCGCGAATCCAAAGCCAATAAGGTGGGAGATGAGGCCAAGATAAAAGGGGGGAAACGAAAAAGGAAGGAAGGAAGGAAGGAAGAGGAGAAGAAGAAGAAATAGTGGAAGCCACCCGCGCCGCGCGGGCAGGAAGAGGTCAATACGTGTCGAAGACCCCGAATAACAATGAGCGGAGGAGCAGAAGAGAAGAAGCAGCCCAAGCGCCGAGCAATTACTTATTTAGCCGCCACCACCACAGCCGCATCGATATATTACGGTGTGGGATACACTCCCTCGCCTTTTTTTTTTTTTTTTTTCTTTTGGCCGGCGCTCTCTCTCTCTCTCTCTCGTTTTTATCGTATACTCATGTACGGTGTATATATACGTGGACAGGTGCGTACGCGAGTTTACGTGTATGAGGTACATCCTCTGTCCACCGTCAATTAAAATCGCATTAATAATAGAGAAAAAGGGAGGAAGAGAGGGCAAGGAGAGGCTCCGTTGGAAAACACAGTGCGTTTGCTTTCTTATTATCGGCTGGCTTTTCATAATTAACGAGCCCTGGGTGGAAAAACAGTATACGCATTTCCGCTGAAAAGTGTATATTTCTGGAGCCGCTCTATTATCTCGTCCCTCCTCGCGTATGGGTATAGGTGTGTATATACTGCTCCTATCAGCTATTCGGTTCTATTGTACGAGGTCTCAACCACGATTGGCTATAATTCTTGTATTTCGCTGTATACGCGTGTTACGATTCTACCCATACAATACCGATGGATTTCTGTTATCTGGAAATTCTCCCCTGTACCCCTTTTCCAGGTACATCAGGACCCGAGAATGGTAAATGTTTCATGACGACCATTGTCTATGGGGAAAAGTTTTGGTAGCGCAAGTGTATGCACGAAAAAAAAGCTTTCGTCGCGTCGCAGTGCTGTAGCTGTTGTTTTTTTTTTCCTCGTGTATTGGCATCACGAAAATCGTAATAGACCTCAATCAACGGCGAAACTTTCCAACCCCTCGACATTATCGGGGCGAGCAAAACCATTAGCCGGCACTTACGAAAAGCTCTGCCGGCAATTTTATTAAACGCGTTCTTACACGCCTACTTTCAACCTGACTTCTGTAATAATGTGTGTGTGTGTGTGTGTGTGTGTGTGTAAGTGAGCTCGACGAGTGCGGAGAGAGCATAAATGCCGGTGTTCAACGTATATCAGTAGTACACACACGACCGTACAATATGCACACTCGTCAAGCTCCCCTTGCACCTGTACACGAATGGGTTGTACTGTTTTAGCGAGAGGTTGCTTTTCTCTCGGAACAAAGTCCGTGCCAACTTCCTCTACTTGCGCTCATCTTTCCTCGACTGATCGGCTCCACTTTAACTTTTAATCTGTTGTGTGTTTGAGGCTAAAGAGAAACACACAGAAGTTACGCGCGCGCGTTTCTTTATGTAAAATTAAAGTGTGGATGATTGCTGTTGCGCCGAAGCGTTTACGAGCACGCGAGACGAATTTGCAGCAGAGTGATTTCTTTTTTTTTTTTTTTTTTTTTTTTTTTTTTTTTTTGAGTCTTCTCTTCTACATATAGTTGTTCTGTTGAGCTAGTTTGTTTTGCTTGGGGATTGGATTTGGTTGTAAAGACGTGAATTTTTCTAAGTGAGAGAATGAGGGAGTTTGCGGGATAATCTACGGGTTAGTCATCTATATTTGTTTTTAGATGAGGGAAAATGTATTTTCATGAGTTTTCTTTACATTTTTAGGTGTTTGTTCCATGTCGGCTGGTGTAGCACGGTCTCGCGATTATGTGTCTCGATGAATAGTTTCAAATTTGGTTCAAGAAACTTGTACTCTTTGCCAACACTTGATATAATTTGTAAAAAGGAGTTGTGTACGATAAAAAATGACGCTCATGTATCAGTCATGGATGAAAAATATTGTAAATTTCTTGGTGTTAAATAATGAAATAATATTTAAACTTGTTTTTTTGCATCATAAAACATCGATAAGCCATTGTTTAGTCTCGTATATTCACTTGATATTATTTATTCAAATTTAAGATTGTACACTATAAATTTAACTAAAGCTTTGTTTTCAATACCTTTAATTTATTATGTATAAACACACGGCTACAAGAAAAATAATAGATACTAAAAAAGAAGGAAAAGACAATCTTTGTTCACATTGTCCCTTCTTCAATTAATCGACAATTGAGAGGGTGAAAAAAAAAATCTTCGTAAGCGCATCGTAGCGAAAAATTGAATATATTCTATACTCTTGGGCAATGTATATGTATACATAAAATGATTGTACCAGGACGATAGCAATAATTGGCTGCGCGTGGCCGGCGGGCAAGAGTTGGATGAAAAAGAATTATTAAATTTAAAATCTTGCGTGCCGCCCGGATGAGACGCTAGACTGACGGGGTTGTAGTAGGAGAATTAAGAACAGAAAAAAAAAAGAAAGAAAGAAGAAGCGCCGAAGAGTATAGATACGGAGGCTGGCAGATATTAAAGAGAGAATCTCGGCGACCCCCTTTTTTTTCTCCACCCGAAGTTCGTGTCTCTGTCGTGCCAGCCGAGTATTACGAATTGGAAGGAACTTTTTGATGAATCGGTGCAGTAACCCTTTAAATTCGCCCTCGACCCTTTCGACGTTCAACTTTTTTTTCTCTTGTTTTATTTCCTCAACCTCTCGTGAAATTCTTTCTGCAACCGATAACCAATAGTATCTTAGCGGCACAGTTGTTACGTCGACCCGAATCGAAGGCTAGTAGGCTAAAAAAATTGTGTACAATCTAAAAAATTGTGTACAATCTATCGATGCACCTTTACGAATACCATTATTTGTCGGTACAACATTGTAATGAATTTAATATTGATATTCCAACAAAAGCTTTAGAAATTTATTTCAGTCAATTCTTAACGTTTGAAATACAAAATCATACTCTGTCTACTAATTTACTAAAAAAAAAAGGTACGAATGAATGACAGCCCTATAAAATTGAATGATATGTTTTTTTTTTTTTTTTTTTTATAAAGCTTTTTCTGTTACAAAAACCATCATTGGCAAACAATATTATTATAAACCGAGCTTTGTCGTATTTAACATTAACATTCTAAATACTCCAAATACCTAATTAAAATTTTCCTATTTTGTGCATATACTCGGTTCAGGTAGTAAAGAGATGAGCTTGAGTAGGCTAGGTAAGCTTCGTTCGCGTCTCAGTCTGTTCGAAGGCTTACGTGTGCTCCTATCTAGTGTTAACAGTACCAAAGTATTGCCCACGCATATAAATTACTGAATTATACATCTGTTGTGAATTTTCTCGTAGTCAGTTGTGAAACATAGAGATTTTTTTTTTCGTGTTTAAAACTCAAAACACAAAATTGTACGCGCATCTACGAATTAATACGTTAAAAAACGCCCGAAAGCTCTCCAGTATTCAACAATATTATCTGTAAGTACGTACAAAGGATTTTCGCCGTTCTATGGGGAGTCGCGCAACACTGGCCCCGTATCCTTCGAGCTCCGTCCGCTCCGCTAATCGATAATCCTCCTCCTCTCCACCTCTGATCGACACCCACGCACCTTAGAGTCATCGAAAGCTAGCCTCGTTTTCTCTTGCTCTGAAATCCCCGAAAAGTCATAATCTGGCGTTTGCTCTACACCCGACGAATCCACACAAGTATCCCAGCAACCAACCACGCGAGCAGAAAAAAAGCTCCTTCTCGTCCACTCGTCAAAATCACCGGCGGAAAAAAGCTCGCGTGGCGCGCAGGAGCAGCACACGTGTGCCCATCGAGCAGCAACGCACGTCCAAGGAGAAAAAGCACGAGAGGATAAAGATAGAGGAGGGTATATAGGAGGAGGGGCGATCCACACCATCCCCCGCAAGCTTTCCCTTGGCTCCCTACTCCTGCCCCATTCCAATACACCACTATACGTGTCGCACTCGTTGTAGTCGGGCAGCACTCGGTGCACCCTCTCGGCAGGCTATATATATATACCCGTGCACGCGGCCCACTCCACGTCCGCGCCAGAAAATTAATGTCCCCTGCAATCCATGTATAATGCATTCGCATTTCGTTCCCTCCTCGGCCCTTCTCGCCCGCTCGTTCGTTCGTTCTCGCAGGAACGAGTGCAGAGGTCTAGGATACACCGGCGCAACGCACTGCCCTGTAAAATTTACGCGAAACTCTCTCTCTCTCTCTCTCTCCCTGCGTGCGTGCGTGTTTCCCCGTATCCTTCGCTCCTGCGCCGTCACAGAGACGACAACGAGTGCCTACTCTCCTATATCCTCGTTCGTATAAATAAATATACATACACACACACACACACACAAACACACACGCACATTAAAATGTGGCACGATCGAGTGCAACAGCAGGAGCGTCATTGGGGGAGGATCGGAGAGGAGGAGGAAGAGGAAAGCTGGTGCACAACCCCGGCGTCATCGAAATTCCAGCTTGAAAATCATTAAACTGCACCCCCACCCCCCCTCTCCCAACGCTTTGCTCGACCGCTGCTGCAGCTTGCACACACACACATACACACACATTTGTGCTCACAGTATGTGTTTTAGCTGGAGATAGATAGAGAGTAAAGGCCTCTCTCGCCCCCTGAACAGGAGCTGAAGCGGCGCTATCGACTCGAGCCCGTATAGCACACGTGCACGGGGATGACGCGCACACATACTAGCGTAAACTTAGTGTACGGAGGGTGCGTCGGTGTGCTAGGACAACCCTTTTTTTCTCAATGCGTATGGGCTGCTCAGGGAATATTTTGTTGTCGTCGTTGTTGATTTCGCGAAAACAACGCGAAAATCCAGGCGGGGCTCGTGTATAGGGTTGAGGCATATTTTTTCAGCAACGCCCCGTGCACAACCAGGGTTCGATGACTTTTGCTTGTGTGTGCGATGATGCAGGTGCTCTCTCTCTCTCTGTTATTTTTCCATTTCCTCTTTTGGATAACGAATACGCGCCGTGCGAGCGGAGGGTGGTCTTTTTTTTGTCTCGATGACTTCGGGCCCGGATATTGTATACGTGCGCGCAAAATCATCTCTCCGTGTGTGCTCTCGTTGATGATTTTCAAACAAACGGAAGGGAAAATCGTGAATTTTGGTCATGAAAAAAGTATGTTTTTTTTTTTTCCTTTTTTTGATCCCTGATAAAGTATGCCCGTGCACACGGGGATAAAACCAAATGGAAAATTCACAAGAGCGAGCGCGTAGAATTTTCAATAAAGCCCCAGGCGTTTGATGATTTCGGGGAGTAGAGCTTTTTTTTTCGATGACCGAGGGCTCCCCTGCTTTGAGCCTTTGTGCGCTGCACGGATTTTCGCTTCGGGCGTGCTACACTACCGTGCGATGATTAAAATGACACAACCAAAGGAGGGTGCACACACGCGCCAACGCGGCTTGGAATATATATTACGTATACTGCACATATACGATTGATTTCAGAAGAGACTTTGTACTCTCTCGGTGCGTCGCGTTAATCAGGTGGCTCGAGTGGACCTCCCACCGTTGGTTGATGTTTGAAGAGGCCTCGTTCATGAATTCACAATGACTTTCTAGTCCAAACATACCGTACCCGCTTGTTTTAGATGCACGCTGACACGAGCTTTCGCTGATTTTATTAAAGCCTGCACACGCTGCTTTGGTCATTTGTTTAATTTTATTTTACTTTTTTTTTTCTCCAAGTCACAGTTTTACCGAGCGCAATCACCCTATTTTGTACGAGTGCACTCGAGCCTCAGCGTAGACGTCTCAATTTCCTTTTTCCTCGCAATAAAAAGCCAATATCCCCGGCCGGCTGGAAGTTTTCTCGGACGAGCGTCTCGGGATTTTTGCAGCTATACACAGCCCTGCTCGACCCATCCCGCAACTGTGTACCCATTATACGTTACTCCTCTCGCACCATCCATACGTATACATATACATGATGCAGCAGCGTCGGCGGTGTTGTACATACACCAACTATGTATAATGCACGTAGCCTCTTCTCCTTATGCAGGACGTGTTTTAAGGGGGCGAGCTAGCGGGAGGAGTCGTCGTCCGCGAGATGCTTGCATACACTACACACGTATAGGCGAGCAGAGAGAGAGAGAGAGAGAGAGAGAGAGCGCGAAAGGGGAGGCGGAGCGGATAGTAAAGAATTTTTTTTTTCGAAACCAGTTTTGACTCTCTCCGCGCGCGTACACACCAGAGATCGCAGCCCGGATTGCTCGGGAGAGCTGCGATAAGTTCACGGTTACATAAGCCGCGATTTTACCATGCGAGGAGGAGGATGCTGAATCGGGAGATCGGCTGTACGCGGAAGAGCCGCTCTAATTAGACAATATTCCTATCTATCGACTCTCTCCCGATGCAGTTTGGCTCCTTGTTCGCTACGGCTACCGTCTACGCGGGTGCCTCGCCCGTATACTTTACCACGGGCTTGTATGTTCGCTTAGTATCGGTACCATTTTCCGTTTCGCCGTTTTTGTTATTTGCGCAGACGTCAATAGGAATAATTAAATCCTTGCACAAAACACCTTAAGAATTATCAAAGTTTATTAGCTAACGTTTGGGAGAAGGGCGAAGAAGTACTTGGCAAAGGAAAAAAAAAACAAAAGATGCTCACACGGTAAAGCTCGAGTCTGTAATTCTCGCGCTTACGGGCCCGGCAAAAAACATAATTACAATTTTACAACGGTGCCCACGTCAGTTTGTTGCACCTCTGAGCCCGTGAACGTACATACATGTATACGCCGTGAGACTAAAAGCGGTGCAGCGTGTTTTGATTGGCCCCAGTTGCACCACCGCGAAACGTGTAGATTTTTAAGCCATTTAAAATTTCCCCCCGACGCGTAAAATTATACATGTTAAATGTACTTTTTTTTTTTTCTTTGTACATAATATATCCATACGGTTAACACGCGCGTGCGTTTTTCGTTAAAAATAACCTTTCCCTCGCCCCTGACCCGCGTTTTATTTCAACTAACGACTATTATATACCCAAACGAGCGAGCGAGCGGGAATATTGTTCTCCGGCCTCGTAAACTCGCGAAAAACACGTCGTTCCCCGTGAATAACATACAAATTCACTCTAACGGCTGGAAAAAAGGTAAAAAAAAGTAAAAAAAAAAACAGCGTAACCATCCTCCAGCTGTACGTAGCTTTTCCTCCATAAAATCAAGCTAGATTTACAGCCGGGAATAAAAGTCCGAACAATTTGTCGATGACTAACAAGACTCCCCCTTAATGACCTCGGCTGCGCTCGGACACCCCCACCCCCCTCGACGATATACGTAGCTCGTATAGGGGGGGAGGACGAAAAAAATATTATATATAACGCGAATGTATATGCATATACCTGGGTATCATAACGGGTGGAGGCTCTGGATTTCGCTGAAAAACATCATCGTTATCGCGCCGCTGCCACCACCACCACCGGGGCTGCAATGACAAAATCACCGATGCAGCGCCCACATAACACACGTGCGCGAGGATAAGGGAGCAAAATCATGGCGTCCGGAGGCAGGACGTACGTATATATGTATGTTACCTATACGTAGAGCGAGAAAGAGCGCTGGCCACGGAATATATTAAATCCTCCCCTGGTGTAGCGGCCGCCGAGGGAGAGAGGCTTTGCGAAAAAGAAAAGTGCACGTACACAAGCACTTTGTGCGCATGCATCGCGCGTACGCTCGTTGCGCACACACGTTGGGCTCGCTAACGTAATTTTCAGGGAAAGAGAAAGGGGCTGGCGAGGGTAAACGAGGGAGAGGAAAACAGATGATACTCTCCGAGTAAGTACCTAAATATACGTTAGTTCCAGTGCACTGCGAGTGCAGATATACAAACACACGCGAGCACGTACACGTACGTGGTGGTGGTGGTAGGCAGCGCCCGATACACCGGAGCGTTTCACGCATGCATGGAAATCATTAAAATAAAATGGCCGATAACAAATGACTGTTGCAAAGAGGAAGTAGGAGAGAGGGACGACGACTGCCGGTGGTGGAGGGAAGAGCCCTCGTATGCAGCTATGGTCGTCGGCCATCTTGGAACCACGTGACCGTCATCCGGGCAACACTACACGCAGACCGGGCCTTCTCTCTTCTCCCCCCCCCCACGCCACGCCCATTTAATGATTTCTACCCCCTGGTGAATGTGCACTCCACGTGTGTACACGTATATGTACACACGTACGTATATACACGAGTGCCTGAGTTCCCCGTTTGCGGAAGTGCTAGCGTGCAAAATTTCGCTCGTGTGTGCGCGCCTGGTACAGTCATCATCAGTAGGGGTGGTGGCGGTGGCAGCGGTGGTGGTCGAGTGCAGCCTCCCCACATGCATGCATCGAGTCCAGGCGTCGTCGTTGCTGCTTTCCGCCACTCCATACGACTCCCTGCACCCTCCCCCCCCCCTCCCCAACGCCCCCATCGGTCTTTGGGGGCGAGCGTCCGGGGAATTTTAGCGAGAAATTTATGGTCGAATTCGTACACGGAATTTTCGCTTGAATTAACGTGATGCCGTAATTTCGAGAGAAATTTCGAGCCCCTCTCCCTGTTATCCCCCGGGGGTAGATTGATGACGCCTTTTTTTCGCCATTTTTCGAAATACCGATGATCTTCCATCGCCCCGGAAGGTAGATTTCTTTTGCAACCCCTACCCCCCTTCCCACCTCACAATGGATGATGGCGGATGTAGAGTATTTCATAGAGGCATAGTCTCCATCGCTGTTGTTTTTTTATTACCATTGTTGCTCGTGGATGCGTGACTTCAATACGTAGGCACATTATTTAATTACCACGTGCATTAACTTGAACGATGAGTTTTTCCAAATAAACTCACAAGTGTCTACGAAATAGAGAGAGAGAGAGAGAGAGAGAGAGAAAAGGAACTATAAAAATAATTGAGACAGTACTAACTTTTATCGTAACCAACCATGATTTTTGACAAATTCGTTTCATCCCCCGGTGTAAAAGCCGTTCGGAAAATGTCGGTCATCATAAGCGCGAGTTGATTAACCAAATGGATGTACCCGTTTCACCGTAACCATACTCGTCGAGTCGCATAACAATATACAATATACACGTATAATTCGATCTTCGCGCGAGAGAAAACAACAAACGCGACCATGTCGAGTGCACACGTACCGCATCATCTGTCGCAAACATAATATACGTACTAAAATTCACCGATGCGCCATACAATAGTGCCGATGCTGCAGAGGACACCTGTGATATGTGTGTGGTACGGGTGTATATTTTACAAGCTGAGCTTTTAATCTGGCGAGCACATCGCGGATCTACCGGCCTCGGGACGTAGCAGATATCGATAGGGAGGGGGTGGGGAAGGGCTTGCGAACCGATGAATTTCGGAGCCCCGTGCCACATACATCAGTATCCGGTGCAAGGGTATTTTTCGGTTTGGACATTTTATCAGGCGACCCGGCCTTTGGTAGCGCGACCGAGCATTAATTTGGGACACGGCACTACGCCCTTCGTATAATACATGATGTCGCGTGTAATTAGATCTTACGAAAAAACCCTTTGAAAAACACGAGGGCAAATTCAATCTAGGGGTCGTACAACTTGATTCCTAGTATTTGCTCTGGATTTAACCCGATTGGAGAAGGATGGATCATCGATTACACGATAATTCGAGACACTCGACGAGTTGTTACCGCCACGGCTCCGCGGAGCAAAAAATAAATTAGCCTCACCACCAACGTGACGACGCGATCAGATAGAGAAAAAGGGGAGAACGAGCACAAAAAAAAAGTCTTGGGCATAAACATATCGCTATGTGTACCCTCTCCGATGCACCATCTATATAAATGCGCGCAACGAAGAGAGGAGCGAGAGATTTTTGGGCGATACAGCGCACCCGGACTTCCGTTTCTGAGCGCGATGGGCACAAGACGCGAGGAGTCAGCCGTGTGCAGTTCGAAGGTGCAGCGCGCGGGTGGATATCGCCACGCATACGGAGCATATGGCCCGGCTCCCTCCGTACATACATACACCTGCTTGGAGCGGGTTATTTTTCTTTTCTCTCTGCTCCTGTAATATATCTGCTTGCTTCGCTTTGTTTAACCTCCCCTCCCGTTTTTTTTTTGTTTTTTTTTTTTTTAATGCGATGCATGCGCTTATTTGTTCGGTATTTGTTTCGCCCTGCATCGACCCCGAACGAGGCGGTGATTATGGTAATGGTTCTTCAAATGAGCTCGAATTTATCTGTTTATTCGTCGTGGTGGCTGTCGTTGAGAAGTGTTTTCTTTATTCTTTCTTTCTTTCTTTCTTTCTTTTTTTTTCTTCAAAGATTCACTTATTGTAAAATGAGGCTCGTTAAAGTGCAATTACTCGTACGCTTCGCTTGCGAATGGATAATGACTGTCGATTTTGTTGAGCGAACGATACGCGCAAAATGAGATGATCGGCGCGTTTATTTTATTTTTTTCCGTTTCGTTTTGTCTTACCCAATTGAATGTATGTATATACTTCGACAAACGGAAAATGATTCTATTACGGAGTTATATTATACTCGTATATAAATAATGAAGATACATTACCACGAAAGTATAGGTATACACGTTGTTTTTATACTTTCTATAAATTAATTATAGAGGACATGTACCTGTGAAAAATCCATTACCGCAAGCATGAATGCGAATAAACTTTATTGTTCATTTTTATTTTCTGCTTCAAAGTCATTGTACACGCAAGTGCCAATAAATTTCGTTACCACCTCACCCTCGCATCTTCTGCATCCTCCCGAAATACTCTCGAGCTCAAGGGGCTGCCAGCAGCAATAATCGACAGGCCCCCATCGGGCGTCCTAGACAGCTACGCGCGTACGAAAACCTCACCCCTGCCCCGCGAAAAACCACCCCTAGCTAGTGACGCGGTGGGGGAAAAAAACTGCCAAAAAAGCCCCTCCAGAGGAGTCATCGTCGGCACTATGCATTTTCATTTTGCATTCTTGTACTGGACGCAAGACACGCACATGCAGAGACCGAACAAGCGAGGGAGAGATAGAGGCACAGAGCAAGGCTGCAGCGAGAGAACCTATGATGCACATGCACGGGCGCGCTGCTGCGCTCGGCCGCTGACCCCGGGGGCTATGGCTCGGCACTCGCTTCCTGCCCTCGCCATGCTGCTGTATGCCTGTACAAGTGTACACACCGCATATATACATATATACATTTACGTATGTATGTATGTATACATATATATATATATGTACACGCGTAGGAGGCGATGCATGCGAGCGAGCGAGAGAGGGCCGAGGGCATGAGCAACGCGTGTGCGCTGCTCTCTCGCACGTATACCTGAGTATATAAATGTATATACCTGCATATGTTTTACCTATACTCCTTCTCGGTTGCAACGGCACATGCCGAGGGAAAAGAGCCTCTTCGGGGGCGATGAACCTTTTAATTTGAAAATTTTGCCGACGATCAGCTCTCTGCGAGTTACTTATTTATCGTCCGAAGGGTGCGGGGATGAGCCGTGTTTTTTTTTCCAGGCGTATTTGTAATTTTTTCATTTTTTCACCAGTTTTTACTTAGGAAAACAAATTTTTATACATTTCCCGTGAAGACTGCTTGAAATATCATATTTTTGAAATGAAAGAGGTAACATCCATAAAATAAAGAGGTTTAAAAAAATCGCGTAAAAGCAAGATCCCAGCAGAGGGGTGGTCAAAGATTTTCACGGCTTTCGTCCGAGTGGAGGTACGTGGCGAGGCTGGGAATTCAAATCGGTGGGGGTGGAGGCCTCGATACCTCGGCAATGCATCTCCGACCACCATACGAGAGAGGCAGCCCTGGTTTATTCATCAATGCGCTCGAGCAGTGAAAATTAGCTGGTAAATATTACAAGCTAATGCAGGCCACCCTCACCCAACGTGACCGATCTCGCCTTTACGGTGTCATGAATATGCAAATCGAACAATTATTGGCACACTGCATGAACAATGTGTAAAAAAAAAAAAAATTATGTAAAAAAAAAGCTACACGAGCCCTCGTACCTACATGCATATATGTACGGTTAACGTTAATTATCGGGCGTGCCTCTCCCCCTTTCCATTTTCTTTCTTCCGACCGTACGATTTTCTTAGGCCTACGGGGTCCGGAGAGCGTGCGAATAAAGAAACTCGTTCCCTCCCCCTTTTTTTTTTCTCCATCCCACACGCAGATGGCACGCCGCGGAACATCCTAGAGAACAGGGACGGGGAGGAAAAGATCGTTAGAGAAGAGTCGCGGACACGCACATAGGTATATACGTATATACACGTATACACGAGCTCGAAAGCCAGACTCGATCATTTTTCTCGACGGCGGGCGCGAGGGAGAGAGAGAGAGAGAGTAATTTATTCCCGATCCCTGATGAGACCCATTGTGAGGAGCCGGCCGCTTTGTCCTTAGATGTGCGCCGCGACCGCGAAAAAGGGGGACAGCCTTGAGGAAAAAGGGTCAGGAATATGGGAGTGAGCAAGGAGGGAGAGAAGAAAAAAAAAAAAAAAAAGAAAACGAGCGCCTACTCGCGAAAGACAACCAGCTCCGGGTGATGAATAAAAAGAGTCGACGTCGGAGCTGTCATTGTAAGACTCGTGCTGATGTTGAAGGGGTGACGCTAGAGTGGCAAAAGGGTAAAGCGCTAGTAAAACACGAATGTAGGCTATTCTTCGTTTTTTTTTGCGTTTCGCATTTTTTTTTTCTCGCATTTCTTTATTATTGTAGGACATCGCGTGGCTTTTCGCACATGTGCACACGGGGGGAGGGGTGTGAGGGGTATGAATGAATTTCTATGCATCATCTCGTGGTCTGTAATTTGCGCGTCGTGCAAAACCAATATTATCCTTTCATCGAGTCAGACACGCACTCCGGCCGCCTTGTTCTTTTGTTACCCCTCCTTTTTTTTTCCTCACTCGAAAAGTCGTGCCTCGTGAAAAATAAATCAAAAGGAGTCATTGGGGTGCGGGGGGGAAAAAAAGTCGTCCTGATCGTTTTATTCCCACTTTCGAGCCCCGGGAGTAGGTAGGCGTAATAACGATCGTCGACGTCGCGGCGATGCCTCATCTTTCCCGAGCACATTTATTTGGTTCCCCCCTTTTTCTTTCTCCGCTGCTGTACCATCGCTGCGTACCCTCAACCCTTTCGGTATCGTTTCGTTAAGTCGTTACAGTCGTTCCGGGGATCCTTTGCCACTTAACGAGGAAGGGCATCTTTGCATTCTTACGGCCATGTACCGAAAATCGACCGATTCCTAAAATCGCAGGATATCCCATACTTATTGTTATGTAAATTTTCAAAGATCACTTTTTTTTTGTCACACTTACAAGTTCAATCGTTGTCCCAATGTGACGCAGTGGGAAAAAAAGGAGACACTTTGCGGGTAAGAAAAGGGGCAGATGAGAAAGTGCACGGGAGAGAAGTTGGCGTTCGGGTCATTAGGCAGTGGAGCGCGGGGGTCGATGAGTAAGAGCGAACGGGTTAAAAAAAAGAGGATCGTTGGGGCAGGGGGGGGGGCTAAAAATTAATGTCTCAGAACGAATGTTCGCGTATATAATACTTTTTTACGATTTTTCCTCGCGAGCCATTTGTCTGGCCACGGCTGATGTTTATCGGGGGATGAATATCACCCAAGTGTATACTGCTACACATTACAGAGCTATCGGTGACGATTATGGTACTTTTTACTTTTCGCGGATACCAAAGATCGAACGGTAACTGCTACCCTCTTCATTTACAAGTATTCAATGACAAACGCTTTGTTTCCTTTTTACAAGGAAAAAAAAGCGCCCAACTCGTGAAGCAAATATAATATACCGCACGCAAATGAAAATATCAATGGAGACGATTCATCAGAGCCCCGAATGGCACGCGAGTCCCGAAATAGTCCCACCCTTGACACGCGGCGTTCCCCCGAATTTCGTGTAAAATATTAAATCACTCGGATACGGAGAGCCAATAAATCCTAGGACAGCAGTATACCGGCTGCATCAAGTTCACACCGCGTAAATCATTGCATCCGAGGGCTCTCTGTGCATGCAAAATTTCCCCGCTCGCTCGCAACATGGGCACGAAAGAATTAAGGCGCCATAGAAAAGGAAAGAAAGTTAATTAAGAGGGTCCGCTCGAATTTGCCTTCTTATAGTACACACACGCGAAAGGCCATTCGCTGATGTACGGGTGTACATGAGTCGCGCGAGCGCGGGTACGTAGAGTAACGTGAGGATCCATCACTGGTAGCTGACGTCGCTGCACTTCTTTTTCTCGCTCCGCGTGCCTTCTTTTGAGATTGATCATCGGCCACCTCACCCCCCAACCCCTGTACCTTTCCGCCGGTGCGATCGTAGATACCTTTTCCTTCGTCTTCGTACTTCTTATTTTCCTCGCTTTACTCGCGTAATTTAGACGGACGCTTTTAAAACGGGCGGCTCGGCCTCGCTCCGGCAAAGTTATTGCCTCCGCGTCGTTTTCTAGGGACATTTGTTTACTCGCGAGGGTGTGTCCTTGCGACCCAAACGTTTGTGTGGATACTCGGGGAAAAGGATGCAAAATTTTTAATAAACGCGAGAGAGTCCCTCGGAAGTCGCTTATTTCGCGCGGAGGAGTATAAATAATTTTAACGCGATTCAAAGCGCGGCCAATGCGATTCTTTACTACCGATGCTGTCGTCTTATCGGATAATACACCGGAATCGGCTCCAAATGTCTTGAATATGGTTTGCTTCTAGTCGACGAAAATACGCGTGGGTTACAGAGTAAAAAAAAATCGAGATTTCTCGTTTTCCCTCTATTTTCCCCTCTCGGCTGGAAATGACGTAAAACCTCATTGAATATCAATCGCTCGAGTCCCAATAAATAGGACAACCGGAGCGAGGGGTGATGAAAAACACCGACAATCAGCGTTTAATTGAAATCAAACGATGGCCCATCAATTTCAGCATCATCAAAATAAAGACGGAGCAACGGAGACGTGTAAAAATAAAAACCTGTCCCCGCTGGTGGCGTCTCTGTGTGCCATTATAAAAGTAGAACTAGCTCGCGTAAAAGTTGTCCGCCGGGTATACAGAGAGAAAAACGAGCACGTACAACTACACACGCGTACATAATTAATTCTTTCAAATTTATCATCCCACAGAGCCAGCCCACATTTCCTCTTCAACTGATGGAGCGTAGCTCGCTGTCGCGCTAGGTCTCTATAGTCCGAAACGCGTCATCCAGTCCACGAAGTTTTCTTCCTCTAGTCCGAGAAATCGGTCTACCTCCATGGGGTCGGTCTATCCTTATACGTACGCAGGCGTTTTCGACGCGACGCCGCACTTTCGTTTAATTAATAATAACTTTCCTTTCGAGCCAGTACGCGCGTGTATGCTCTTCTCTCGTCACTCAACTCCGACGGTAATATTCGCGCGTGTCTCGTGAAATAAACTCGAGTCGATGTACGCGCGCGTGTATGGGTAAAAAATATTTTTTCCTCCCCGATACAGCCGGTCGTCCGCGGGTTTGATGTCCGTGTAAATCAAGGGGCCTCATTACGCTCGAATTTCATGCTAATGAGTCCATTTGTTTTGCGCTACTTGCTGTACGCGTATACCAACCTACGCGTAGGTACGGCTGTACTCTCCGCGGGACGAGTAATTAAAACGGAAAAACAACTCCCGGCAGCCGATGTACAAATTTATAATCGACGGACGCTCGGACGGTGCGGATCGTTATCTTATCTGAATTTTAATTCTACAAGCACCGCCGACGCGAGGAAAGAAGTTTTCCGAGCCCCAAAGTACTTGCACCGGTTTTAATTACCCTCGTATCGCGTGCCGGTTCGGTCCGTCTTTTTGAAATGATGCTTGCAGCCTCGCGCATTTGAGCACCGAAACCAAGACCGGATTTACCAAAGAGGAGAGCAAGTGGAGAAAAATATATGCGAAATAATAATAATAATAATAATAATAATAATAATAATAATAATAATAATAATAATAATAATAGTATACAATAAACGCGCAGACACGCAGGAGAAAAGATTGACGACTCCCACGCGGGTAGGTCCTGCCTCCTTGCATAGAAAGTCCGAAGAGAGATGGAAATCTATATCTTATTTTACTACCTCGCCGTATACTTACAACAACCGCTCGCGGGAGGATATTGAGTTCGTACATGCACGGGGTTCTGGGTGATAAAAGCGCCGCGCTTATAAATCTCGACGTCCTTTCTCTCGGTACTGTACGAGGGACAACTATTTTTCTTTTTCCTATGTACCTAACATGTCTGTGCATATGTGCGTGTGACTTGGCCCTTTACGCGCTTTCTTGACAAGCACCTCTAACTCGTATGCTAATACATTTTAAGCATCGCCTTTCTCTGTACAGATACGTTATGAATATATGTATTTCGGTTAATTGTAAAAACAATCGCAACAAGAGCTATAAATCGCGACGAGTGCCCCTGCTGGTACATAGGTGCGGGCTCAAAAGCCGTAACCTACTGACCGGTACTGACCGGTTCGGAAAGACCCTCGCCTGTATATTGGGTTAAAGACGACTCTGGCTCATACCAACACACTCATGGATACATTGTAACGCGGGGATAACTCTCTCTTCAGGTTTTTAGAAATCGTCCGCTAGATGGCTCATTACTTTTTAATCTCGCAAGTACTCGAATCTCATGCTAGGTAGTATATAATTATTTCATATAAAATTTTGTACGATCGATATAAATATTTCAAAATCCATTTGCCATGTATCGAACGTTTTCTACTACTTTTTGGGGTAGTCTTGTTTGTATGAGGTCATTTTTACAATACATTACTTGCTCAATGTGAGATTTGGTAAGTATTTGTTGAAGAACATTTTGAATGGCTGGTTGTTGGGTGAGAAAAAGTATCCGCAAAATGTGCATAAGTGCCTATTCGTGTACACACCAGCGCACAAGAAACGCGAATTCGCCCAAGTCGATTAGAAAGTTGCCCGGATGGCACCCCACATTTTAATCTCTTTTTCTCCCGCGCGTGAAAACTCGCAGACATCGAGGTCATTATATACTTATACGCAACACGTACACAAAACCTTCGCAGCCTCTTTCATCGCTCTACATGTGTACATGTATACATATACAAGATTCCCGTGAGCTGTGTAATATAGGTGAGTGGACTCGCTTATATAGTTACACTCTCGGCGCTCTGTGTTCTGTTTACAGCGTGCGAAATAACGAGCGCCATAAATACAGGCTAGACGCTCCGGAGCTAGAGGCCAAGGTAGAAATCTACGACGCACCGGTTCTGTGTCTTGACGTTAAAAAAAAAAAAATTATTTTTATGTTTTTTCGTTTCAATCCACCGAATCTAAGATATAAAAGATCCATGCAATTAGTTATTTGGCTGATTAGGTATTTCCTGATTTATCGAGAGCAGCGGGCGTTAAATTCGGTGCAAGTGCAAGCCGTTCCAAGCTATCGATCCCCGATACCAATCTCGAAAAAGGTGCAAGACAAATCGACCAAGCCTCACCCATGTACACACAGAGCCTGGGGGCTACAGCCCCGCCAGAGATCAAAGCCGAGTTAGCCATCGAGAGCTTTTAGCGGGCGAGCACACACGTACCTACACGCGAACAATGATTCATCCCATCGAGCGTGTACTGGATGTAAGAGTGTATAGAGGAGATTCGAACTTATCCGAGCAATAAACTCTCTCTTTGCTCTCGGAGTCGCGGCGCGTACTATGTATTATTATATAAGTAGGTGCACGCAGAGCGCGTGGTGTGATGGCGAGGCTTTTCCGACCCACCGATACTACTAAGTTTAATTATGTTAGTCACGGGGCCCGTCCCAACTGCATCGTGCACGTGTGTGTGTGGGAAAAACCGAGAGGAGCCAACGAACGTAGAGCACTTGCAGGCTATAGACACACACCTATTATATATTACATGCATCGAGAGAGCACTGGTCATACCCTACTCCTTACGCAGGCGTGTCGGTGCGTTCTTTATTTCATACGCCCGGCCCCGGCACACCTCTAAGGAGACTCGAGACGCTCCAGGACGAGTGCCTCTCTCTGGTGTACGTGTGTGGGCCAGCAAGAGAGCGAGAGATGGTAGATGTGTGTGTGTGTGTGTGTGTGTGTGTATGTATAGGTGCGAGATAAGGATCGCGGAAACCGAGGCTCTCCCTCCTTCGACCGCGAGGAGAAATTAAAGACGAGAGAGTGAAGATACGCGTGTACAAAGGCTACATCCAAAGCTCAAGACATGCCGAGAAAATACGTATGCGCGCTCGTTAAAGTGTCCGAGCTCGGCGAGGAAATTTCGGAGGAGGAGTTTGTTCTTTCCTTTTTTTTTTTTTCATTTGGTGGAGGCTCTCTTTTTTCGGGAAAGGACTTTTCGGTAAGTAAGTCAGTAATGTGAGGGTGGGAGAAGGTTTGGCGAACCCTTTTTTCCATCGGAAGACAAAGGCTCGACTAGATTTTTTTTTCATCTCCATTTTCCGTAACGATAACAAGCGGCTTGGGTCCTTTACTCCTCAAAAGATCGATTTTTTTGCTCGCCGACTTAGTTTTTACAGTAAAAGGTAATTGCACACTTATTATTCATGTTGTGGTCTTCCAGAGTAAGTCTTGGGAAGTCTGCTCGCATTTTTACATCTGATTTCTTCTCGGTACAACCTTAATTTTGAAAATCCCTACTTGGCTGATGAAAAAAAAAAAAAAAAAAAAGGCACTACCTGCGTCCTGCAACGCCTTCAATTACCGTGTCCATCAAACTGTGGACGTGCAGTAGCGAGGTCTGCTTACGTTGGTCAGTGTACCCATACACAATTACGTCGAGACCTTGAAAACGACGCGAAAAGGAAGCAGCGCCCAGATCCGCGGAACCGACGTCTAATGAGGCGGAAAAAGAGATACTCCAAGGCAAACATACAGATAATAAAGACCCAGTGCCAGTGTCGCGATTTCTCTTTTGTTTGTTATTCGCGACCTCGCGTCGAGGCCCAATGAGCGTTAAACATGTGTGTATTTGAAAAGTGACGTTTACACGAAAGTTTGAGCGATCGACAAAATAAAGAGCTATATATTTCTCTTGTAATCGAAACGATTCGTATACCTATACTCTTACGAAGCTGTCACTGCACACTCGCCTCCCCAGTAAGTAAACAGCGTATAGTAGTGTTTCGTTCACTTGTACCGGTATCGGCTGGAGATAAGATTGAGAGGAATTTGGTTAGAAAAAATGATGTGGGCAAATCGAGAGGAGCCGAGTTACGATGGATACGTATGAATTTATTTATACTATTGGTGCCGGGACGATAGTTCCAGCGTAAGGTGATGGTCGCGTGTCTGCACAATCCCAACGAGTACGGATAAAGAAAACGCCCGCGAGAGTCTGACTTTTTTCCACCGATCGACGCGGAATGATCGATCGGCTCGCCAATATACTCGACGGATAATTAATTATTACCATTGGGCCGATGATTCATGGGATCGATAAGCTGTTGCCCATTTTTTTTTCTCTCGTTAGAAACCTTATTTCAATTACTGCGATTGAAACAAGAGAGAGGGAAAAAAACCGGTCGTTAACTTCTAATCAGCACTGGGCTAATGAAAAGTGTACGAGCGGGACGATTCATCGGCCTGGATTTTGGCTCGGCTCGAATAGAAAAAATAAAAAAAACAAGTACCCAAGCCACCCTTCTAAATAGGGGGGAAAAAAAAAGTCCACGAAACGAGTCCCGTGAGTCCAGCTAACCGGTCCGCTGGCACGAGCCTCTAATTTAGAAGCAAGAGACTCGAGCACAAAGAATCGGTGGCTATTGTCGGACTTTTCGCCCCCCTTTTTTTTTTCCTGAACGCCTGGTGGAGGAGAAAAAAAAAATTGGAGTAAGAGAGCGGAGAAGCGCAGGAATGAGGAGAGAGAGAGACGTAGGCGTGTTGAGTGTACACATGTACCCGGGAGTCGCTTGTGATGCCAACGATGAGCGGACGGCCGATCGGAGCTATTCAAATTAACCCTCGCGGAAGGATAAAAAGAAAGGGGGGAAAGAAATAGTACAGCCGAGGGGGAAGAAGAAGGGTTGAGAGTAGGTTAGGTGCGTCTTACGGACGTCCGACTCAGTACTGTACCATTACACTTTACTAGCTCCTTTTTTTTTTTTCTTTTTTTTTCTTTTCACATGTGTCTGTCCGACTGTCTGTCTCGCGTAGTATGCGCACGGGAACAGTGGGTCGAGCAGAACCCCTCCATTAGCTCGAAACTACTGTACATAACGAAGAGCGTGTCACGAGCACGCATCCCATGTTTGTGCAGGGCAAAGAGTTTGGATATTAAAACGCGATTGTCGGATGGGAACTAAGTTTTCTTTTTTTTTNCCCTGCAAATATTCCTTGAGACTTCATTCCCGAAAGAAATCATTTGAAGGGTTATTATCTTAATAATAGTTTAACGAGATTTATATTTTTGAACACCACAGTACATGGAAAAAATGCAACTCGAGTACAACGAGGCGGCCAAGGAGGCGGGGGTTTTTATGAGAGAGTATTTTGATATTTATAGTGTAGGTTTTATACAAGACACACGAAGCGCAGGACGAACGTGGAATAAATACCAAAACGTAATTTTATGACATAGTTTTTTTTTTTTTTTTTTTTTTTTCAAAAAAAAAAAAAAGTTTTTTTTTTTTTTTTTTTTTTTTAAAACAAAAAAAAATTTTTTTTTTTTTTTTTTTTTTTTTTTTTTTTTTTTTTTCCTTCGTACAGTTGCTTGTTTGCACCACGCACACAAAGCACGTATCGCATCTAAAGGATCCGTTCGCGTGTGTATATAAATACATACATATATATGTACGGGTGGGGAAAAAAAAAGTTAATTGAATTTTCAGTGTAGCCTCTCGAAAAGTAAATTGAAAAAGTCCGAGTGGAAGAAAGGGAATTATTAATCAATCCGGGGATTGAGCATATTCCCTAATTCCATCCCGGCGTGTTTTTTTTAATCCGCGAGCGCGAGAAACGCTCTCGGGGAAAAGTGGATTACCCTCCCGAGTCGGTGCTGGGCCGGGGAAAGAGTTGGTAACGAGGTGAAAACCTCGAGAGCCCCGGCTCCCCGCGCAATATTCTTTCTTATTCATTCGGGTAAGGAAAGCGAGCGAGGAAAAGGGCGCGGGGGGGGGGGGTAAGCAGATCTGCAGCTGGCCTCTTTTTCTCCTTCGTTTTTCCGCCCCACCCCCCCATGGGAGGGGTAGATGTGTGTGTGTGTGTGTGTGTGTGTGTATGTATAGGTGCGAGATAAGGATCGCGGAAACCGAGGCTCTCCCTCCTTCGACCGCGAGGAGAAATTAAAGACGAGAGAGTGAAGATACGCGTGTACAAAGGCTACATCCAAAGNGGGGGGGGGGGGTAAGCAGATCTGCAGCTGGCCTCTTTTTCTCCTTCGTTTTTCCGCCCCACCCCCCCATGGGAGAAATGGGAGGTCCGACAAGTGCCGGAGGAAAATGTCACGAGTGCGCGCGCGCGCGGGTTTCCACTTTGTTTAATCTTTAATTCCGGGCCATTTGCGCGCGCGATAAAAAGAGCACGAAGGACGGAAACGTCTTTTTAACTGCAAGGCGGTATGACGTCAGGGGGGGGGTTTGCTTTGATTTTTCACTGGCATGAATTCCTCGAGCCCGGGAAATTAGCGAATTAAAACGCAGAGATGACGATTTTCTCGTTGCTTTTTCGAGCCAATTTGCGCGTGCTACCCTTTTTTTTCCTCCTTTACTTCTATCGCCGATCCTGGAAAGCTACCTTTGAAGTTTCTCATTACCAAAAGCGTTCCGCAGATGCGGTAATTTATTCATGTTTTTTTTTTCTCAGCTGC
The DNA here is from genome assembly GCF_000648655.2 of Copidosoma floridanum. The sequence continues at coordinate 1,650,268 of NW_019379459.1, read as the reverse complement.
CTAAGAGTAAAAAAAAAAAAAAAAAGACGAAGAAAAGGAGGACGCGATATCAAACGTAATATATTCCGCTTCTGGTGTAGTATATACCATGTACCCGAGGACGTAAGTGCCAAAAGTCGCGTGGCTTTCTTTATCGTTAACTTCCCGTCGTGGCGGTAATTTTTATTCATGCGACAACGAAGCGGCAATTTTTCTCAGCATTAAGTGAGCTTTAAAATTGTCCGGTCAATTTCGCGGCGAGGACGTGACGCTTTTTTCAAGCGAAAAGGGGTGACTCCGAACTGAAGAGGCACACGAGGTGCGGGGATGGGTCAAGGATTTTTCCCTTGTATAATCGAGCTTGCACTCGTTTTCGTGCGAGGAACCACCGAGCGACGACGTCGTTAGCATGAAAAGCCGAGTAAATTTATTTTTATGGCAAGTTCGCGTTTTTCCCCTGATAATGTCTCCGACACGAAAAAAAAACGGACGGGGGATCTTTAATGTTTTTTGCTCGTCCCCTGAAAATCAAACATTGACCCTCCAGCCCTACGCAATGTCACGAAAGTGCACCAACCGCACATCCCCTCGAGCCGCAAAGTCTCGACTTTTCTCTCCGCACCTCGACAGCTCGCTTGAATTTTGTATTTTCAATTCCACGCACGCACGCATCCGTATATACGATGCAGGGGATGCATCTGGGGCTGGGAAAACCGATTAAGAGCTCGCGTCCCCGTCATTAGATTTCGGCCAGGAGATTGAATTTTGCGTTCGAGGGGATAATCCCGGCCGATGCCGCAGCCCCGCGGTGCGCACGCACGAGTCTCCCCGTTATCGAGCGATGGGCCCCGACCGCGCGTTTAAAAAATTCCCGCGCTTTTTTGCCCCGAGAGTATAGGCAGAAGAGAGGGATCGGCCTGCACTTTCTCTCTCTCTCTTCCCCTTTTGTATAATATATATATATGTGGAGGGGTGGGTCCGATCGCGATTGGCCGGGAAAACGAGAGCTGCAGCGAAACCAAGAGAAGAGGGTGCGTGTGCATCCGGGCCGAGGGAGGGAGAGGGGCTGATACGCGTGTTTGGCCGGTGCAGTAGGTATATGCATGTGGGCTCGGGAGAGGGTGAAACAGCAGCCTTTATACACACATTGACCGGCTATCGATGCCGCGCCACTCGTCCCAGCCATTATTTTATACATACCTATAAAGCTCGGCTTGCATTATGCATGCGAGCGTGTGTAGGAGCGCGTTATCGGCCACCGAAAGCCCGGCCAGCTAAATTCGGGTTAATAAATTTTATATATATATATGTGTGCACCGGGGTATAAACATTATATAATGGAGGCCTCGTTCGGTCGGGCGCACATGGGAGGGTATGGTAGCGAGCTTGCTTTCTCCCTTGGCTGGATGAAGTGTCGCTTATTTTGCCGGTTAAAAGTGTTGAAGTTGCAAGTACAAAATTTCTTCGTTTACCGAGATCGTTTATCACGATAACAAGCATCCCCAAAAAATTGTACAACATCGATATCCGCGCCCCTAAATCTCGTAACAGATGAGCTATAGAATCAAGTGAGAGCCACAAACGACACATTCATTTCGTGCAAAATTCCAATTTCATTGCAGACCCATTTTGGTATTAGCCGAACTGTGTGTGTATAGGTAAACATAGCGCGACGATTTTGGTGGTATTTTCTCTGTAAACTGCTTGTTAATGTGATACAAATGATTTAGAACCCCTGCAGATTTTAGTGCGCAAATATTCGACCCTTTCCCTCCTTGTCGATCGGGGACCTTTCAATGGTATTAATTGTCCTTTGCGTGAATAATTTATCAAAAGCTCCAGTGCCTCGTCGTTAATTATTGTATCTTCCTCAAAAGCTCGAATTGTGTGTGTGTGTGTGTGTGTGTGTGTGTGTGTGTGTGTAATGACACTTTGCGTGCATCCGCGCCCCAAAGCTCGGTGTAATAGAGCGCACTGTGTGTAAATTAATTACATCACTTGGCCCGGACACTAGCTCCAAAACTGCTGCATGGGCTCGCTGTGCGCGACTGAAAAACACTAATTCTCCCTTTCCCGGGTTTGCCATTAATCGTCGATTAAATCATACCCTGCGCTCGGTTGCCTATCGCTGCACTGCTGCAGATTTTTACCTTAAATTACTACGTAGATGTAATTGCGCGTATACTGTGTTACGTAAAAAATATTTGTCATTGAAAATGATCAATGATTGTTTTCTTTATATATTTTACGGAGAGACGGTATAGAAAAAAGGGAAATCGCCCAGTAGGTACATGTACAGACCGGGTCTATATAGCCATTTTACGTGTAATATGGAACACGGAGCCGGCGATGAGAGCATGTCCACTTAACCCCAGAGCTACATATCCCCGGCGGATACACTTGCACGAGGGCTGGTAGCGCGTAGGTGTAGCTACTCCCATGGATCAGAGAGAAAGCATGGGAGGAGGGGTGGCAAAGGAGAAGGTGGCGGGGGTGGCTCTCGCTCTCTGTAATTGTCGGCCCTAATCGCCCGGAATCGCCTGCCTATATGCCCCTGCGAAATTGATTTCGCGGTTCCTGGCCTATCGGACGCGCGCGTGAGAATCGGTGTGTACCTGGAGGATGACGAGGTTGCGTGCAGGCGCGAGAGACCGGATATGATCGATCAAAGTTTTTTCCTTTCCCCCCCCCCATCTTTCGGATCGAGTTTGGGGTTACGTTGATTCGGTGGAAGGTGTGGATACAGGTGTCGGCTCGCGAGTCACGATTAGATTGGATAGATGCAGCGGAGAGGAGCTCCGATTTGGGTCGAGGGTGCTGCGGGTATCGAGTGATGCTCGAGCGATACTCGAGCCGTTGACAGGCGGGTTTTTTTTTCTTTTTTCTTCTTCTTCTGTGTATCCATCGCGCGGCGTAATGCGATAAGTATCGATTGGTTGGCACGAGGTACAAGTATATAGGTGTTTCTCGAAAACGAACGGATACGGTGTATTGTATGTGTAGCCTCGAGACTCCGTAATGCTTTTTCCATCTCGTCAATTATTCCGGCCAACTTTTTGAGTCCGACGTACTTCTTTTTTTTGTTGTCCATCGCCGAGCTAACTGTACGAGCAGCAACGTGATATTAAAAGTCAATTACGCGAAAAGGGGCATTTGTTTACCGGCGGCGACAACCACGTGGGTCTAACTTTTTCAACGACAACCTATAATAACCTGCCTCCGACAATAGTTCCCAGAAAAGAAAAAAGTGGGATATAGAGGTGGAGGAGGAGGGACGGAAGAATCGAGGAATTTGTGCTCCAACTTTGGAGGGGCCGATGATTATTAATGCAAGGGTGTTATTACACGGGGAGGGGGGCAGGCGCGTTTGTGCGAGCGACGCAGCCGCGTACGAAATCAATGCGCGCAACCCTTTCTCTTCGTTGGCCCGTGAAAGCGCAAGAGGCTCACGCACGTGCAGGCTCAGCTGTATTAAAAGGGCATTAAAACGTGCGTTTGATGAGGAAAGACGACGACGCGTGCGAGATCGGACGTGGAAGCAAAAAAGAAGCCGATGGAGAAACGGCTCGCCATTAACATCTTCCTCGGAGCAAATAATCGAAAGAGAACGAAAGACGGAGGGAACTTTAAAAAAGGGGGTATAGCCAAGTAAATTTGTTTTTTTTTTTTTTTTTCTTTACGGTAGCGTGTGGCGGTGAGGATGGGGAGAAAAAAAAACTTTGGCGATCCGAAAAGAGATCCCGGTACAACTCGCTTACAGATTAAATACTCGGGATTCCCGCGCGTGCCCTTTTCACCCACGCGAGCGAGCGAAAGAGAGAGAGAGATAAAGGTCGGCCAAAGTGAATTTTCACCGAGTGTGTTGCACGCGTAAAAGAGATTTCGGAGGGTCAGTGCGCGGGTGTAAGTAGCCCACGGTTTTTCGTGTACACAGCCTCGAGGCTCTCCTTTTTTTCGCCCCCCGTCCGGTGCTCGCGGCTAATCTTCGCTAACGCACTTTTCTTAATCCAAGGGATGAGGGATTCTTTCGGCCCCCGGTTGATTATTCAATTATTTACTTTTTTTTTTTTTTTTTAGGCATTTGTTTGTCGATGAAAACATTACTTCACGAGGAGCAAGAGGTTTGATGTCAATGTGATAAAAAGCAGCCACGGTGCGTACGTATGGAAATGCAAGGGTTGCGGGTACACATGCACGCGGGAAAGAGCGGAAAAAAAAACGCCCAAAGGAAAAGGGAGAAAGGCGCGCGCGAGCGGCTAATACCTTCCGAGTGACTACGCTCCTCATCCCTTAATGAAATTCTTTCCGCTTTTAATCCTTCTCCCCCTGACTACTCTTGGCTCGTGGAGGGAAAAAAAGAAGAAGCGCTAAGCAGAAAAGGCTACTTCTTAAAAAGCTCGAAAAGAGAGTGGGTTCGGGGTTGGGGGCAAAAGGGGAAGCTTTATATCTCTCGGCCTAGCTAAACAACGCGAGATATATGTGCGGCGCGCTATCACTTATCACGTATTTTCCACTCCTCCCTTGACACGCGAGAGAGAGAGAGAGAGCTTTTATCGCTATTCGCTACTCTTCGTGACTCTCTTACGTGTCCCTGAGTGAAAACTTTATAGGGAGAGGCACGCGCGTGTGGCCGTATATGTATGCACGGGCTCATAGTTTTTCGAGTGGCCAAGAATTTCGCTCGCGTATGCTAATTTCCGTGTCTTACGGAGCTCGTGGCTGTGGATGAATCGTATATCAGGCGGGAATGTCCTTTTATTGATTCGATGATTAACAACCGGGTTGATTAAAAATTCATCGATGTAGGTACATTATGCGACTCAATTCTTCTCGTTTGACTTTACACTCCTGGAATATTGTTGTACAGCACGCGTCATTACCAAGTTCCACTAGTATAGGTTAATGAATAATCTAGCAAAGTTCCAATTGTTGTTTGGCCTATACGTTAACTGCGCAGTATTGTCATGTGTTTTGTATGGATTGCAAAGAGCTGCAATTCGATTGCGGTATCGATAGTCCAAGTTGTAAAATGTTAAAATTGATTCAACTCAAAAAATTTACTTGCTACTATTTCTATGGCGTGATATTGTACATATAGGTACGTATGTATGTGACATGACGCTCAGAGTTGTGATAACACACCACAGAAAAGTTGTGCGAATAAACATTATACACAATGGTAATGATGATGTATATTAGGATACTCACCGGTGTGTAGCCTCGTGTGTTGCTGTACGTGGCTGAGCTGTTTGAACCTGCGATCGCAGTAGCTGCACTTGTACGGCTTCTCGCCGGTGTGGACCCTTATGTGCTGGACGAGCTGGTGATTGCTCGAGAAAGATTTGAGGCACTGCTGGCACTGGTGGGGCTTGACCTCGTTCCCGGTGATCATGCCCCCGGGCCCGACCCCGACCCCGAGGCCGCCGCCCAAGCCGCCGAGTCCGCCACCGACGCCCCCTGCGCCGCCTGGCCGACCGGCACCGAGACCCCCGGCCGCACTTAGTTCACGCGCGTGCATCTGCATCGCGTTCTTGTGCATGAAGATCTGCGAAATGAACTGTCGGGGTTAGTTGGTATGCTTAGCTCTTGTTCGGGTTTTCGGGACGGGCCGATTTTTTTTTTTTTTTCCAAATTTTCGTTGCAACATATATACATGTACATGCAGGGGTTATCGTGATACAAGCGTTCATTGTTCTTTGGAGCTGATGCTTTTTGCGCCTCAGCTCTATGCATAGTCTTCCAAAAAACAAGAGGCTCGGATCGACTATTTTTTTTTTTTTTTTTTTTGTCTATCCGTTGAAAAATACTGACATGCCAACGGTTTGAAGTATTTTTCATCAAGAGGTATGTATTGCAACTACCGCGACATAACATGCAAACATATATATATTATATTATATAACATGAGCACATTCACATGAAAAGACAACAGCTTGCAAGCCGTGCTTCAAACAATAGACTACAATCGTACAAAACAATTTGGTATTTTAGTAAAGTAATAACAATAACGTATGGTATAAAATATATCAATGAGCCGCACCAATAGAGTCCCTCGATTTGCCGATAAACTTCATTTTCGTCGTCGACACACCACCCACCCGAGGATTCAATGTTCGTCATTGTATATGTATAGGGACAACAAACTCGCGCACTCCCTTTGCGGGGCCCATACATACACTGAGGAGCCACCGCCGGCTCCCACGAAAGATCTCGCAAGACTGATCCTTCAGGACGAGCTTCGTATATAAAACGCGTTTGTAGGTACTTTATACGTACGCTCGTAGGAGTGTGTGGTTAATGAATAGCGGTAGCAGCGGAGGAAAACGAAGAAAAAAAAAAAAAAAAAAAAGGAGGGAGAGAGAGTACTCTTCCGCGGGCAAGTCGAACAGGTGTTTGCGGCGCGCGCCTCGGATTAGGCGGGGGTGTGGGGCACTGCTGCTACAGAAAGGGTTAGAAGCAGGGGACGAGAGCGTGGGCGCGGCGAGGGGGACGAAGGTTCGGCTTGGCTTGTGTACAAAGACTGGAGCCTTGTACTGCTGCTCAAATTTGTTTTTGAAGTCGGGGAGCTGGACGTTGATCGTTGATTATAAAAGTTGTGTAGGGAAAAAAAAATTGTACAAGTACATGCATTTTGGAACATACCACTATGTGATTTTTAGGCTGTACGAGTGAATCATGGCATTTTTTTTTAACAAACAGTACCAGTGACATAGTTTTTTTTTTTTTTTTTTTTGCTCTCCAAGCACCACTGAATTTTAATCGAATCGAATCCAAACGAGGGCGTCTCGTTAAAAGGTCACCGGGCCCAAGTATTGGTATCGCGGAAAACAGTGCGGATAATGAACTTACGCCCCCTAGTTTAGCGTGAAGAAAATAAAACCGATAGGGATATTTTCCCGATTCCCTTGGAAATCCAGTTGGAAAATCCTCCACTCGAGAGCTCTGAGAGCTCGGGCTCGTCGTACCGTGTAAGACCCTCAAAAAGAGCGAAAGAGCTGCGAGAGCGAGAGAAGGACGAGGAAGGATTTTATTAAAATATGTTAAAACTGTAATTAAAATCGAAAAATCCGGCGCTCTCGCCCGACTCCTCGGAGAAGTTTTAAGAATCTTAGCTCGCTCGCGAGAGAAAACGAGAGTCGGAAGGAGAAAAAGGAAGGAGCGAGCGACGACTCTCCCGCGAAAGAATTGAAATTGTCGCGGGAGCAAAAGGGTCCGCTCTCGAGTTTCATCCGAGGAAAGTCGAGCGCCAACCCTTCCCCTGCGCGCTCCCTGTGACGTAGCTTTCGTCTACTTTTTCTTTTTTTTCCTCGACTCCTTTGCGTTGCTTTTTTTCCTCCCTTTGGTCGATCCCACGGGAGAAAACGATTCTACGAAGAGAAAGGGTTGCGCGATCGGACATCCCCGTGACTCTTAATTCCCGTGAGAGAGAAAGCCTGTTCCTGATTTTATCCACGCCGTGGCTCTTTTTTTTTTTTTTTTTTTACTCGTAGGCATACATACGTACGTATCACCCGAGAAGAGTGTCCCGGTCGGTCCTTCTCTCCGCATGCGAGTGGAAGCTTGTTATCTACCCTGTGCTGTATAAACAGAGTTTTTTTTTTTCTTCTTTGGTCGGGCAAGGGGGCTCTCGTTGTTGTTTACACATGTAAGTGCGAGTGAGCTCCAAATGGAGTGTTCGTTACACCGGGGGTTTTCTTTTTATTGCGCGTCTCAATGACGAGGATCGCTATCCTGTTCCTTCTCGTGTTGTACACAAGTTGGTTGTACCGTTGGTCAGAAAATTTTCACGAATCACCCTTTTCGTTGTCGTTGGAAAATGTCCCATTACAGAAAAGCGGCTATAAGGAGCTGCATCGCTGCAGAGAGGGAGGGCCGGGTGCGATAGTGCAAACAGTTGATTGATCATTAGAGAGCCGTAGGGAGTGTATATACACAGCAGAGAGAGGGACCTTCGGAGCGATTAACTCGGCGCTCGGAATTTTTAACGAGACTCCCTCCTCTTCTTTCCCCCCTTGGAGTGCCTCGAGTCTCGAGTGGCTCTCCTCGACACTTTCGATGGCTTTTTCTTTCTTTCTCGCGCGCGTCGAAAGTACACCTTTGCCGTAACCTCGTTTGGATTTCTCCATGACCTCGAGACTCCGTTGGGTGTTGCAGTTGGCAGTGCACCGATTTTTGGCATTGGGGAGAAAAAGAAAAAAAAAAAATTGTTTTCCTTCCAACGCGGATTTTAATTACCAAGTAAAGTATGAAGCTCGATAAGCATCGAGGTCGTGAAAAACGCAAGGCCAGTCCTCGTTTTTGTTTTTTTTCTCGGATCTTTTAAGATAAAAAAAAAACGCGCTGTCGTCGCTTCCGCGATGCAACGAACCTTACGCCCAAGGCCATCAGCGGCGGCTCCCCTGTATTATACATCGCGTAGAGCTCGCGCCCGCATCAGTCGCGTGTCCATTAATCAAAATTTTTATCGTGCCGAGCCGCGGGGGTGGCCGCGAAAAATTAGCAAAGAGAACGGGTTTTCGGAATCTTACCTACCCCCCCTGATTTATCGTCCACTGCTGGTACAGGGGGGGCTGGAAAAAAATGAGCCTCGGAAGAGAAATGCCGCGGTGCCCAGACCACGGAAGTGGCTGCCTGTATGTGTATATAGAACGGGAGGAAAGAATCATAGCCCGGCCGCAGGCTGTTGCGGCTTAATGTCCTTAATAGTGTATGAAAGAATATATATATGTATCAAGTGACGGGCTCCGGATGTATGCTTTAAACTCGACAACGACTTTTTTTCTTCCTCGTCGCGGTTATTTCCGAGCCCTTACTTTTTTTGTCCTTTGATAATTACGCGATTGTGATGATTTACAAGGATTTTTTTTTTGTTTTTGTTGCAGATCTCTACCGAAATCAACGGATGCTGCTGATGAAAAAAAAAAAAAAGTGAAATTCAAAGCAGAGTCGAGCAGAGCGAACCAGCTCGTCCCTCTTGACAGCATCGTGCTCGTATGTGTACATACACGCATACCCAGATAAGACGCACAAAGGGAAGAGCGAGCATAAGAAAACGAAAAAAAAAGAGATCTCCGCATCAAGAGGTGCCCCTCGTGTTTTTTCCTCCATCTGCATGCGATAATCCTTCTTTCCCATACAAAACGTTTGACTCGAAGACGCAGCTACAGAGAGGGAGGGAGAGAAAAAGGGTATCGTTAGCATTTCGGTGAGGCCCTTTTATTCCGAGCCCCCGTTTTGCTCGCGCACGTGCGCGCACTAGCTCGGGCCCACTTTACGTACTCCCAGCACCATATACACCACAATACGACCCGGCAGGTATGTATTGCGTGTATATGATGATGTATACCCATGCGCCTGGTTACAAAGAGACGTCGCTCTCTCTCCCTCACCTGCGCCAGCCATATGCCTTCGCCTACACGCGCGTTTGATCGTAAGTAATCGCCTGTCCCCCACCCCCTTGTATCGTCCCTTTCTTTCTTTTTTTTTTTCAACCCTTTTTCCTTCAACTCCCCCGAACCCTTTCTTATTTATTTTTTCCTTCGCCTCCGTAGGGCTATATGATTCCCCGACGCACACTCAACTTTGCACTACCCTCTTTCATTCGAGTTCTCCAGTGTAAAAGATCGCATCTTTTTTTTTTTTTTTTTTTTTGTTTCCCTTTCCCCCCTCGTGAAACTACAATTAAAAAATCAGACAATTTTCGTTGTTAAACTTTCCCAGCAATGAATACATAGCAGTATAACGCGCGTACACGGAACATATATATATAAACAGGTTATACCCACCCGTTCCCCGAGCACTCACGTGTTCCTCCTCCCACGCGGCTATACCTATACAGCTACGCGTGCGTGTGCACTGCATACAGCAGAGACTTAATGCCTTACTACCCGAGGGCCTTATAATACCACCACCTCAGGCACGCTCGGGGGATCCCTCCTCGAATTAAGGGAAAGCGTTTACGTGTGCGCGGGGCTAAACAAGCATCGCCGGTGTACCTATACCTGTACTATGTGCGTACACGGGAGGCAGACAAATGGATATTATGGTCTCTTGAGCCTTTTTGAGCGCACAGCGCCCACAGAGGATCGAAGGACCTGCATCATTGGAAATTAACCCAAACACGCTCGAAAGGTCGCACACATGCAAGTTTTTGCGTCTAGTCGCGCTTCGGCTTCTCGGAAGCTCCTTTTTTCGATGGTCGAGCCAAAGGCGCGGTTCGAAGGCGCGCGAGAAATATTTATTCGCTTCTCCCGGTTGATTTACGTCGAGAGTGATTGTATACCTACACCCCGTTATCTCAATATTCCGCCGTTAATTAACTTTCACCGGCTGACTTTGTTGTTTCGAGAGTTTCTACCTCGGCGCTGCTAGCAAACACGGGCCCACGAACGTGTCGATTCGTATAAAAAAAAAACCCGAAACACCCTCGCACACGACCTCAGCGGCCGATTAATTTAAACAACGCCAATTATATATACCGATGCATTTACACCTATACTTATACATGTAGCGGAGAATTTCAGCAGCCAAACTCTCTCTCTCTCTCCTAATTGTAGCGCAACGTGCTTGCTGCTCGATCGACTTCCGGTATCGTTTTCTTTCTCGCTCGCCGATGCGCGAAAAATAACACCGGAGGCTCAATTAGTCCGGTCTATACGTCTGTTCGAGGGACGCGCGACTCGAGAGGGGTGGGCCTGTAAGTCAAGTGCGAGCTTGGACTCTCTCCGTAATCGGGCCCTTTTAGAACATACATGTAGCGTGTAGTCGATGGGTGCGCAATGTAATACAACGACAAAATGAATGACCACGGGTCAGTTGGACGAATAAATGGATGAGAAACTAAAAGTGTGTACGACGTGTCGTAGATGTCCCATGGAGAAGATATAGAGAGGAAAAAAAAAAAAAATCCAAACTCCTCGGATCCCCCGGTATTTCGCAAAGTACCGTAACTTCATAACGGACGCGCGACACTCGCGTAACCCGATACTCCGAGCATCTGCAGCGGCAAATAAAAGCAAATCGCGGTATAAAAGAGAGAGAGTTTCGAAAAGACGTCGTTGATCGTCTTCCACTTGCGGGGGGACTGTGCTTTTAGAAAAGAAAAAAAATACTAGATCTCCCCCTCCCCCTCGTCGTTCCATTTCTCGGCGTATCCCAACTGTGTAGTTGGATACCTAGTCACAAGTAGGTGTCCAGCGCCTTCTTTATCCGTATACACGTGCGGTTCTGGAGCACCGAGTGCGAGAGGGGCCGGGCTATCGTTTTCTGGGCCGGTGTCATTTTTCCCCGTGGATTATGTAAAACCGCGCTACACGCGGGACACGTACATATAGGCACACCCAGGCGGCCTTCGCTCTCTAAAGCAGCCGAGGGTATGGCATATACGATGGAGATGACGCGTGACTCCCTACGTACACCTCGTCTCGCTCTCTTCATCTTCTAGCCGTGAATTGCGCCATTGTCGTCCTCGCGGTGCATACCCATTGTTGAGGCTATAATGGATAAAAACGTACCCGTCTTTCTTTTTTTTTTTTTTTATAGGTATTATTGTGATTCTCGCGAGAGGGGTCGATTCATCGGTTGTCTTGTTTTTTCTTGATAGAGCCAAACGTATGAGAATACGTATGTAGGTACGAGTAGCAGAGAAAAAAAAAAAAAGGAAAGGCTTGCACGTGCAATGCGCGAACGGAAATACAACTGACCACCACCACCGCGAGCCATCGTTAATTATACTATCGATCGATTAAACGGAGGAACGCACCATCTGTCCCCCAAGTGGCTCCATGTATAATATGATCCCATCAGCGCGATGTACTGTACGTGCACAATATAATATATAATATACTTCTTTATTCCGCTCATTTTTTTTTTTTCGTTTTCAAAACGAAGAATGAAATTTTCTTTCGCCCCGCGCAACAATGGATCACTTCTTCGCCGCTCCTCCCGTGGCTTTTTTGTTTCCTCCTTCTTCCCTCTATCGGTACATCTCTTTATTATACGGCATGAATGGACAGTCTAGACATCGCTCCTACATGTATCGGCCCAGCGAGTGCCAATTTAATTTAGCGACGCTGGAAAAACACGCTCCAGAAAAATGAAAAGTCAGTGGGAGGGAGGGGCTCGTGCAACAAGTTGCTTCTTCCGCGCGGATCGAAAATTTATCCCCGTGTTAATTACCTGGTGGGGCGGCAAGTGGTGGTGGTGATGGGCTTGATGATACGTCGGCGGCACGTAGGTCGGCTGCTGTTGCTGGTGATTGTTACGCGGAGCCGACACCTGCTGGTGCGGCTCCCCTTCCCCCGGATGCTGCTCGTGCTGGTTGTTGTCGTGGTGGTGGTGGTGGTGGTGATTGGACACCAGCGGCTGGACCGGCGGTGCCGAGGCGGCCGGAGGCGGGGGTGTCCACGATCCCCCGTGGTTTTCGCTCGGCGTATACATTTTCACACACCACGAATGTTCAGTTCCACCGGGCAATTTTTTTGAGGGACGCGGAGCGAAAGAAGGAAAAAAACTATCAACTCCGATTCAGAACCGATGTAGCAGTGGTGGTGGTGGTAGAGAGAGAGAGAGAGAGAGGCTCGCTATTGTCTTCGGCAATTAATGGCAGAGTTTTCCCCGATGTCGCACTATCTTGCCTTATCTTCTCGGCTAATCTAGGCCTGCAGCCGTGGGGAGCGGCAAAAAATTTTCCATCGTTCCTACACGCGTTTTTTGCGCCTCTGGTGCGCGACGTCCCCGTCTCTTACGCGAAAGACGGCGGCGGCCACGTTTCGGTCCTTCATTTTCTCTTTGGCGCTTACGTAAGGGGACGAGATGAGGCGGTAACGGGTCGTTGCATAAGAGTCGCGGGCGTCCGGCCGTAGGATCGAAGAGCGGGAGATAATAGATGGCTATCGAAGTGTGCCGGATGTTGCAGGGCGAGGAGGCTCTTCCCGGGCCTTCTGCCAGCCGATGAAGACTCGGCTATTGTGCAACGCGGAGCCTCTCCCTCGCTTTTCCGATTCCCTTCGAGCCACACTCCGTCGTCACTGGTAAAACACTGCAGTCGATCGATCGGTACGAAAAAAAATAACCCGATCCCATGTTCCGCGAGGGACACTGACGCGCCAGCGGCGTCGGCTAGCGCGCAACTCGTGCTCGGACGCTCCAGCTGTGGTTTACGCCGGGGCGTAAAGAGCTCGAAAAAAAAAAAAAAAATCGGCAAAGCGAGCCATCGGGAGAGCGCTCGACTCGCTGATAAGAAGCTACAGCGATGGGGAGGGGAGGGGGAAGGAGGTCGGTATCGGGAAAAAAATCGGCCATATATCGTGTGCCGCGCGCATCGGCCGCCAGGCCAGCGCTCGAGAAGCGTATAATCCGGAAGAGCCGATACATCTTGTATCTCTCCCCTGTGCGCTGCGTGCACGCGTGTACATGGTGTGCGAGATGTTGCGGCTCCCTTTACCCTACCCCCTTTAACTTTCTCACTTGTGCGTAAAGTACCGCGGGGCTTGATGCGACATGACGCGACCACGCTTGCTTGCCCGGTGTCACGAGGGTGTATATACTTGTTACGCGCACACGGGCATTGGTCCCATATTCCGTTATTAACAAGTGTGGCTCGACTCCAAAAGCTTCGACCTTTTTATGCTCCTAAGATTGAGCCGTTGTGCTGAAAATATGTATGTACGTCCACTTTTTTGTTATCGTTTATTTTAATAGACCGATCGCAAAATGCTGCTGTCGTCGATAACAAGTGGCAGACGATGTGTTGTTTGTGCCAGTCGGATAGATAAAAAGCTTTCCTGATTCTTCTACTTCTACTTTCAACAGTGGCACTGGCTTGCACTGCATATTTTCATGATTTTTCGGTCTTATTGTATATATGTAGCTGATTTCCACGCCCCACAATGGTCCCCGTTGATTTGTTTGTCCGCGTGCGGCCGATACGAAGCGCAGATTCGTGTTATTTCAGGCGATCGAAGAGGAAATATACCGGTTCCTCGTGCGGGGCGCAAAAATAGACGCATCAGGTAAATGTTTTTTCGCTCCGGGAAAATTCGGGAGCTCCAAAGATAATAATCTAGCGCATTCTCGGGCTTCCCCCGTGTAAAAACATCATTGCCCGCCGCGCGCACAATATTATACAATCATCGGCACGAAAATGGTGGCGCGAGCCCAAGAAGCATCACTCCTAGCTCGCTCGGCTCGAAAATTATCTGGGGCGGAGTCTCGAGTGGAAGACGACTGCTGTCTATCCGTCATGGCTGCTCTTTATCAATGACGTCGCCGATAAGCGAGAGCACCAGCTTGCCCCGACACTTGATACTCGCGCGCTCTTGCAACGCTTGGAAACATACTTTTTTTTTTTTTTATTTTCCGTTTTTTCTTCGAACATCAAGAAAGCTTTTGTGTCTAATTACACACCAGGTGTAAAAATTCCATTACTCGGGCCAGTGCTCAACAGCCCCCCGAGATTTCCTCACTTTAGTGCTCTTATCCCTCGGCGTAACGAAAAAAAAGGTGCTCGAAACGAACAAAGAACCTCACCCTTGGGGTCAAAGGAAAGAATAGAGGCGCCAATGGCCCGTATACGAGGAACGAAAGTATCATAAAGCTCGCGGGTGGGGGGGGGGGTTGGAAAAAAGTAAGGTTGATCGGTTTTCCAGGAATAAATCACTCGGTACGTTGTTCCCGAGTATACGCTGATCTCGGGAGAGAGAGAGAGAGAGAAAAAAAGAGCGGAGCTGTGTGCCCCCTCCTCCTCCTCTGCGGAGTATAAATAAAGCTGCAAATAAAAACGAAAGGAGCGATCGGAGGAAAAGAAGCGCAGGGGCTAAGGACCGCGGGAAAAAAAAGGAGGAGCGCGCGAAGGCCGCCTCCCCCTCTCCTTTTCTCCTACTCTCGAAATTACTGACCATGGGCAACGAACGAGCGAGGTCTTTCTTCTTTTTTTTTTTTTCTCCTCCTCCTCCTCCTCCGCCCCTCCATTCTTTCTTTCTCTCCTCTTCTTCTTCTGTACACCCTCCGCCTTCTTTTTTCCTCCGTCTCGCAGTAAAAATAAACCACGGCTCCTCTTTCTTTTCCAGCTGCGGAGGCGGCGCGCTCGCCCCTCCCTTTTCCTCCCCCCGCGCCCGTGTTTATATGGAAAATGCGCACATAGTCAGCCCCGAGCTCGTACACGTACTTAAACACTCCGCCCATTGCTTTTTTCCTATAATTAAAGGGACCTCGCGTGCACGGCTTGTTTATTTTTCCCACCGCGAGATCTTATCTCTTTTCGAAACGTATATATATATATGGTGGTGGNAGAAAGGCGGCGACAACATATATATACACGCCTCCGCCGTAAAGAGAGAATTTCGAAATCCCGGGTACTGTTGCCTTGGGAGTAAAATCAAATTGCTTTATGAAGTCTTAAAACGCGTTTTTTTTTTTCTACCGCGTTAACGCCCGAGATCTCGGCCCTGATAGAGCCTCGTAAAATTTGACAAACCAGTGCGGGACTCAAACAGCGTGCATGTACGCGCCACCTTGAAAAAGAGAGATGGTGCGCGCACAGAGTCGCGGAGGAAAGAAAAAAAAAGGGAGCCGCATGCAGGAGGAGGAGGAGGAGGAGAGTTAAAAAAAAAGAGCTGCTCTCTTCTTCTTTCCTCGGCACTTTTTTTTTTTTCTTTTTTTCTCCGCGACGATCGAGAGGAGCGGGCCGCCGGAGACTGCAAGCAGCACCGCGAAAAAGAGAGGAAATAAAAAGTGCGCCGCCGGTAGTAGGCCTTGGCTGCAGGAGCGCCTGCGTTGCCAAGTCTCATTTGTTTATCATGTTACACGCGCGCGCGAGTCTCCGATGTGTGTGTGTGTGCACACACACGTTGGTGCGGCTTGTAAAAAAAGTAATATTAATAACGAAGGAAGGAGGGCGGGAGAAAGAAACTCTGAGGTTTTTGGTTTTTCCATCGGAGTGGATGTGTACCCACATATACATACCCGCGTAGATGAAATCGAGACTCCCGTTTGTTGTATGCAAAGTGACGTCTATACGTACGCGGAACGGGACGCTCTACTTGTCATCGATTTTTTTTTTTTTCATCTCGATTGCAGAGATATTCCACCAATTTTCCCGATTTGTATACTCGTAACGACGCATACACCTGCCAATAATTGGGAAAAAAAAACTTTGACTTTCCAGCCGACTCGAGCGTGACCGAGAAAATAAAATGGGGAAAAAATAGAGCCACGACGGAAAGTCGAACGCGGGACAAGTACCATTTATAGGAAAAGAAAGAGAGAGACATTCATTATGCAACAAGAGCTGCGTTCGCGTCAATATGGTACACACATCATCACGACTGGGAGGCGCGCGTGCCGGTGCTGTTACTGCTCTCTGGTAATACCTAATGCAAGGCTCGTGCACGCGAACGCGTACAATGCCGAGATGAGTCAGGAACGAGTTACGGAGAGGAGGAGACCCTCCCGGGAAAAGGTTTACAGGATGATCTTGTCCATCTCTATACTTGTTTTTTTTTTTTTTTTTTGTCGTATATGAGGAAAACCATTGACGGAAATAAAAAAAAAAAAAAAAAAAGGTACGGTTCACGAGTAGAGTGTGACAACTCGTTCCTAAACATCATGTGCAATATACGAGTACGTGTGAAATGAGCATCGATAGAGCAAACTAGATAGCGTGAAAAATTTTCCAGCGCGTCCGATAAGAGCGAGCGAGTTGAGGGTCGGGGGGAGGGAGGGGGGAGAAAAAAATAGGCAGCAGAGGAATCGCGAGATAACAGCGTGCGCGTGTTTGGTGTTTCGCGCAAACCGGAGAAAGACAGCAAGGACAAAGTTATCGACTGATAGAAACTCTTTTTTTTCATTCGCAAAATTTAGAAACAGGTGTAGATTGACTCGTGACACCTATGATGGTTAATTCATTGCAGCTCGGGAAAACAATAGTGATAAAATTCCGCGCCCCGATAAATCAGCGGGATTACAACAAAACGCCGGGTCGGATTGCGAAATGTATATATAAATTGTAGGCAAAATAACGAGGGTGAAGGAAAAAAAAAAAAAAAGGTTGTGCAGCTACGCGCGTTCTTAAAGGCACTCGTTTACGCGAGGAGGAGAAAGGAATAAAGAAAAGAGGAGGAACGTCTACGCCAGCGTTATTTATACGCGCACTTGCACCCAAGCGCACACGCACACACGCGATAAATGTAATGCATCCGAGCAAGCGCGCACATATATATATATATATATATATATATATATATATGTACATATACACATGGACGAGAACGCGAGACTGCCGGCGGGTATATAGTCTCTCTCGTTCTTTTTTCGCTGGGCCTCGCCAAATCCGCCAAAGCTTTTCCCGAGAGCACTCGCTCGCCCGTTCGTTCGGTCTCGCGGACGTAAAAATATAAATCGAGAAAACGCATCTGCCGCCGCTCTCCCGACCGCTCGGCTCTATTAATAGACGCGCGAGAAGCATACGCGGGCTTGTCGATTTTTCGAGGCTGACGTCTCGCGCCTGCAGCTTATTTTTGCCCCCCCCCCCTCCCCGGACCACCGCAAGTTTTCCCCCAACGGACGTTTATTTTTTACCTCGTTAAATCGACACTGCGATGAAAATAATTTTACATGTCGTTAAGTGTAATTGCGCCTCCCTCCGAGGATTATAAAATATAATAATCCCTATTGTTGACGCACGTAATGAGCTCCGTGTCCCCTTGTGCTCAGCTGCCCTCTCTCTCTCTCTCTATCCTAATGACCATTGCAAAAAAGGCCCCTTCCGCGAAGAGCATTAAGACTTTTACAGCTTCCCCGGAAGACGCAGGCGCCCCTTTTTTTTGCCTGTTCTATGATTTTTCGAGATGATGATTGTTTCCGACAAAACAACCCACCGATCAGTCCCTCGCTCTCCGAAGATAAATGTTTAATTGGAAGGGGGGGGGGGGGGAACGAACAACTTGCTCGTCAAATCAGTTTCTCGTCCCGTATGTACGAAGTAGCGGGGCTCGTTACGCGGCCGAGCTTTTTTGCTCCTCGAGAAAAAGCGGATATGGGTCCCAAAAGCTGTAGCCGCCGATGTAAATTTCCGTGTCGGTAATGGGCCGCTGTCGAGCCTCATCGGGGCTACACGTGTTGCCACCGAGTAAACACAGGCAATGAGAAAGGCGGCGACAACATCCGCGGAAATAATCGAGCGAGATTCGCGGGTGTGCACATTGTGTCGACGGGTTTCTTGTTGCTGTACCGCGGGAGGGATCTAACTGGCGCTTGCGTCGAGAACTGGTTTTGTCAGGGCGGAAGATAACTTTTTTCGGGTGTTTGGCGGTATGTAGGTCGCTCGCCTGCTGAATTATTCAAATGGAAGTCACCGGAGTTGACGATGATGGTGTTGCCGATGCTTTTTGCCGGACGATCGAGCTAGCGGTGTCCCCGCACTTTTATCGTTTTGCTCTTCTCAGCTCTTCTCACATACATACATATACACATATATATTGGGAGCGGGTTTTTGTCGGGCTCTCTCGACTGGAAACTTGATTCTCTCCTCCCCTCCCCCCCCCTTCGCCGTGAAGTGTGCCGGCATTGGCGTGTACAATCGATACTCGGACGCGTGTAATTTATCGCGGAGGCAAAAAGTAACGAGGTGTTTGTAGAACATGGGAAAACGCAAGTGTATTTATGAACTCGACACGCGATTGACGAGACGATGCCCATACGTCACATTCCCCGTGTATACGCGCTCGTCGGAACGGTATACGGTAATTGTTTTACGGCGTAATTGCCGGTCTGTCCGGCTGTAAGGAAGATTGAATCGATCGCGATTTTCCGCAACTCCTTATCTTATTGCCGATTTCTCGATGATGATCAACAACGTTTGACCAATTCATTGCGACTTTTTGCGATACTCCCTCGCGTGGACCCGATTGTAACTCCTAAAAATCGTACACGCAAATCACCAGGTTTATACCGATCGATCTGTTATACGGTAACTATAGGTGTATAGCTATCCTGCAAATGTTACGAAATTACCTTGCTGGATAAAAAAAAAAAAAAAAAAAAAAGTTTGCTTCGTGTTGCTTATGCAATAAATGTGTGCATGTATATATACGATGTAGATCGATCACCTATATCGTATCGGTTGTACATATATATCCCAGGGAAGGTTAGCACCGTTGCATGTCCGTATGGCAGCTCGCCTTTATTAATACCCGGCGTTTAAGCTTACCCCCATCCCTCCTGCCCCTGCCCCTATACTATATAGTCCTGTAAGAATAGCCCAAGGCGTTACATTCGCGGCAGAATGAAAATCTATTATTACGCTCCTCCAGATTACATTGGCGTACATATGCATGCAGGCAGAGATATAGGTGTACCTATCGAGTCTTGCACGTATATGTATGTATAGTGTGTACATGTATCTGGGCGTGTCTTAAATATACCTATACATATTATAGGGTGTACACTCGGTGGAATCGGCGCGACAATGACTCTCTCATCCTTAATGTTTCATTCATCGAAGCGCTTCTCGCGAGTCCGTTCAAAACAAAGAGCACGTCAATCGTCGCGACTCTTGTCCCACTAAGTATGCCTTTCTCTCTCTCTCTCTCTCTCTCTCGATCGGCTGGGCGCTGCAGTTTAATGATGTGAGCCGTTATTTTTGGCCGGCATCGGCGTTACGTAACCACGCGTGAATGGACGGCGGAGGAGGAAGGAAGGGTCCGAGAACGGCTCGTGAATGGGCGAGGATTTAAGCAACAGCGGGCCAGTGGTCTCCTTGGAGCTCATTTGTAGACTGACCCCGCGATTATCGAGGCACGACCGCGTGTTTATTAAAAATTGAGATCTGTCGTGTACAGTGCACGAAAGACGATTTCGATGATTGGTCGGAGAGGAAAGAGGTTGATTCGATAAAAAGACCGAGCAGGTACAGAGTTGGCACAATTAGTCGGTAATTTGTCCGATCAGTGGGCCGGATTATACGGGAGTATTGATTTGGCTTATGCATGGATCGAGACCCTCGATCGGCCTCGTTACTTATACCCAAGAGAACTGTAAGTGCAAGGGACGAAGTATATCGATTACATAATGATGAAATGAATGTCTCACTAACGAATTATGGGTTGAAAGTACAGATGTATTCTAACTTTTAAAACTCATTTTCCATTTGATTAGCTTTGAAGGAGAAAAAAACGAACACAATAAATAACAAGGATACATCCATAAGTAACAGTGCCGATTCGCAGGTACGGTACAGGAGTTCATAATAATTTGCAACTCGCGACTCCCATTTGTAAGCGTCTCTGCGCCTAATTGTTAACGTCATCGTTGGTCGTGAGAAAACAGCGGTCCACGTATCGCCGCATCAATGAAATCCCTCGCCGCGTCTAAGCATCCGACACGTCAACGACGGCTCGCGAGATGGAGAGAGAGCCGATTATTCACGGGCCCCCGCGCGTTGCGCGATCGACCCAACACCGTCGCCGCATCCACGTGCTTGTGCATGTGTGTATACACTCTCTCTGACTCAGACTCGGAAGAGCGTGTACACGTATACAAGACGCGTAACCTTGTGGCGGCTCAAGTTATTCTCCTCTCGCTCGCTCTCTGGCTCGTAAGTATTCGACCAGGTGAGAGACAATGCGTGAATTTGTCGCGCGGCCTCTCTCTCTCCGCGACGGAGGACGGCTCGCTCTTCTCTCTCTTTTTTTTTCCCACAGCTGCGCTTGAACTCGCGGGGTGAAGGTGACTCCTTGGTCGAGGTGATTATTTTTTTTTCCCCTCCCTCCCTCCCACTCTTCTTTCCCGCTCGACGATTGTTTTTCTCATTCTGCACTTTAAAAGGGGGGACGATCGATGATGACAGATTGGGTAATCTTACGACCTTTCTTTCGGCATCCAAGTAGTAAAATCCCGAATAGTCAGGCGAGAGGGAACCTCGACTACACTCTCGATCTTCACAAGTATCCGCTCGGTGTTACTGTAACACTTGGTAAATGTAAATTTTTGATACTAGCCGAATAAGGTTTTACCCCATGGACCAATAAGTATAATCTAATCTAATCTATATAAGATGTACGCATGGCGAAGAGAAACAAAGAGGTATATGGTGTCAAAGAGGAACCGCGCAGTTTCGCGAAAACAAAAAACAGAGAGTGACGCAAGAGTCGCGAGGTCAGAGCCCCGGAGGCGACGTGGTCGGGCAAATCTCTTTTGCGAAAAGAAGGAGGAGGGAGAGGAGGAGAAGAAAAAAAAAGAGAGGGGTCTTCGGACGGTGTGTGAGTGTGTGCAAAAAGAAGGCCTCGCATCGCAGAGAAAGAAAGACTGCGGACGGCCCGCTGCGCCGGCCTGATAATCTTTAATTTATTTTAATGACGTAGGAGCGTGACTCGGTGCAAGAGAGCCCGCTCGGTTTCCGACCGCGTGCGCGCGCGAGGAGAAGAATGCAGTCGCCGACTGCGTTGTCGGAGGTCAGGTTCAGCAGCCGCGCGAGAGGCTGTGTGTATACACGTCCGTACATACAGGCGGGCGACACGGCTGAGGTATACTCGCGAAAAGGGTGAGATAGGGTTGGATCGATGTTTTTTTTTTTTTTTTCCTCCCTACCCGACCATTAGATCGAGAGATACAGTGCTCTCCGGTGTGTCGACGATTAGCACTACACACGCAGATATGGATAGGGCGACGTGGCGCCTGCGGTCGCTATCAAACGGTGCTCGGGAGGGAAAAAATATGCCACTTTTCAGAGGCTGGAGATACTGGCTTCTTAGCTTTCGTAACACCCGTTGTTTTCATTTCGCTGTACCTATATATATGTAATTACATTGTAAGCGGCTCGATGCGGGGTCATAAATTTATATCGAGGAGAGCGAGAAAAATGGGCGATAAGCGCAAGGATTTTTGCGAGCCTCGCGTAAACAATCAATTAATCAACGCATATCGCCTCGGAGACAAAGTCAAAGGGGTTGAGGGGGGTCGGAGTGGTGAGACACAAAAATTCACGTATACGAAAGAATGGCCCAAATTTCTCCTTTAATGGTAAAAATGTTGAGTTTTACAAAGATTGATTGTGTCGTTACGATTGTTTTATCGCGACAAGCATACGAGAGACAGAAATGAAATCAATCGTCGGTGATAAACACTTGAAAAACCGCGGACTTTTCCACTCGAGGTTTAAACGGGAAAATAATGCGGCTCTCCCTGCCCCTCGAGCGCGTCATCAACAGCCTCGGAAGAGCCATCATCGTCGGCGATAAGAAAAATATGCCGTAAACAAATAAACAGCACCTCGTTTCTCCTCCGAAGCGCGCACTTGTAACGTATTTATCGTCAAATAAAGAAGCCCCTTTTGCACTGCTGTGTGTACATGTACCTACGATTAAAATGTTTATAGCTCGGTAGTTTTGCCACTGACGAAAGATTTACCTCCCATGTAACCTTAAAAACCAAGCGTGGACGTATACAATATAGTCTACACTCCTCGAGTGTCACGGCCAACGCGTCGCTAGCGCCTTTTTCCTCGTCTCTCTCTTACTCTCGTTACTTATTTTTTTAATTTTTTTTTTCTTTCGTTTTCTCTATGCTCTCCTCCCTCATTCTTTATTCATATACGCTGTGCACGAGTGTGCGCGCATATAAAAGAGGGACGACCCTCAGAGCGAGCCAGCGAAAGAAATCCGCTCCACTTCGGATGCTGGACGACGACGGGGAGAACCGCATCTTGCATGCATATACATATACCGTATACACACGTATATATATATAGATCGGTATAAGTATGTTTTATGTCAGAGAATCCGCACACTCGGTACATGGCATATATAATATTATACACACGTACACACGCACACACTGTGCTGGAGCGGCCACTCGGCGCAGTTGCCACGTCTTTCTTCTTTCCTCCTCCGCTGACTCCCCATTTCTTCTTTCCTCCACCCCCCCCGCATGTATCTCTCTTTCTCTTTTTTTTCGTATTTTCTTTTCCTCGCTCGCCCGCTCTTTTTCTCCATCCCTTCTTCTTCTTCTTCTTCCTCTGCATGCCTTGTGTACACACACTACTCCTTTTTCGCTCTCCTTCTCCTCGGGCCCAATGTGCGCGGTGATAATGATTAATACAAGTGGGATATAAAACGCCCAGCTAACGATTTATTTATCGAATTTATCTCACCGCTGCTTTATTTATGAATTCATTCGATTCGCCCGATCCTCCGATAAGTCCGGGGAAAAATTAAAAAAAAAAAAAAAGGGTAGGGGGGGGTCTTTTGATTTACAGTTCCCTTACTTGAAAAGAAAAGAGAGGCACATTTTCCATCTCGAGGAACAAGTATTGCATGGTGTGCCTATACAAAACCCAGTAGCCCTGAACTTTTTCCTGCAGTGCACCACCCACGCGAAGCTCCAAGGCAAGAATAAGAGATGCGCCGAGAGAGAGAGAGAGAGAGGGAAGAGTTCTCTCTCGACCGCTCGCTCTTGACACTTCAGCAAAATCCCGTCGCGCCTCCCCCGCTCGACGTGTACATGTACATATACACAGGGAGTCGTTGAACTCGGAAAAAGGGAGCTATAGCGCAGGGTATACCTTACAACGTAAAATCGCGAGGATGCGGGGGAGAGGATATTGTATCCATGTCTATGCGAAAAGACCGAGAGATGTGAGCTGACCAAATTGGCGTATTACGCGAGAGGGGGAACAAAAAAAAAAAAAAAAGGAGCCGCGAGGGAGAAGGGGAGTCGTGACTCACGCTCGGTCCATTGATCCTTGAATATTCGACTGCGCTTGGCGGGATAAAAACGAAAGTCTCGGAAACGGAGCTTTTCAAGGTCTCCTGCTTGCGGGCTTACTTTTTATTTCCAGTCGCCGCACGTAACTAAGTATTTATTTGTCGAGGCGACTTTGTGAAATTGTGTTCGGAAGTACCATTTTTTTGTTGCGAAAACTCATTGGCACCCAACCGATGGTCACTTTGTCCACAGAGAGCCCAAGATATTCCGACCACAGGCCATTCCGAAGGACAGAGGGGGAAAAAAAAAGCGAAAGCAGCAAGCCTCAATCCGCACTTCGTTGGAGTAGGTCGCGACGGTCTCTCTTTCTCCGTGGTTCGTTTTATCTCCTTTCGCTCGCAAACACATGTACGGACTGGGCCATCACGCGCGACTCTTTTTCCCCTCTCTCTTCTTTCATTTCTTTGTTGTAAGAAGCGCAAGCGTATACAAGTATGTAATACATAGTCCCCGTCCGTGCGTGTACGCGGTGTATTTTTAAAGATGCAGCAGTGCAAGTCCCCCCCACCCCCTCGCTGGTACCGATCGAACGTTTGTTTTCGCTCGTCGGGCGATGTATAGTCAATCGAGTGACGCGATTTTCGCGTAACTCTGTTATTATTCGGTTCGCCGATACCTCGTTTATCGCCCAATGCTCGCGTAATATTTTTTTCTCCCACGCAAACTTCCGGTAATACAACTTTTACAACTCTGCCATTTCATAGATACTATACACGTTTACACCAATGGTATAACGCGTCGCCCTAGTAACATCAGCCAAATGATTTCTCGGGCGATTTTTCACGGCCAGCATCAAATGGGCGATCACTAAACGCTCCTTTTCAGTGCCCGATATAAATGACACACGCGCATATGATGCGCCTGACCGCGAGAAATGCCCCTATTTCGTTTGGCGCGGTGTTGTCCTGCGCAACTTAAAAGGCACGGTTCAATCATTCGCTGGCCGCGCCACGCGTACACCTCCAATTAGTTCTCTCCCGGCCGGCTCATCCCTCGGCACGACCACTGGCTCCGGGGTTGGGGGGGAAAAAGGTCAGCGGGCAGGCCTCCTTCCCAGTGGCCGTGGAGGGAAGAAAAAAAGAGGGCCAGCCTCCCTCGAGCGAATGAGAGGAACGGAAGTAGCAGCGGATACCCCAACGTGGCTTCAGCAACAGGTGGGATCTAACAGGGCGGGTTTTTTCGAGCGTCGACGTTTTACCTACAGAAATTCGCCTACACCAACGGTCCTGTGCTGTACAGAGGAGCTATCGAGAGACTATGTACTTGCATTACACGACACGAGCTGCGTTACTCGTAGGTATGTGTTGGCGCGTTACACAGTCGTTCGTGCTCGGGGAAGCGCGTCGTCCTCGTTCCGGAATTCGCGACGCTCGAGCCGCAGACTGTAACGCCGGCGGTCGCCTTATAGGTGTTTCTCCTCCCCCTTGCAGTGTACGGGCGACACCGCGGCCGCTCGCTGCGATTTGCGGTTCGCATGGCGTAGGGCTCGTCGCTGCGCGGGGGAATATATGTCTGGAAAAGGCCGAGGAAACGGCACTTTCGAGAGAGAAAGTCTGCGTGTCTCTTTGCGCGACAGGTCCAATCGAGAAGTAAATGTTCGATGTATCAATCGGGAAGTTGGGTACCGAGTCGGCGCCGGCGTTGTAAATCACGGTAATTTATTAATGGGCGATTATTATCATCTCCGTGTTTGCTTTGCCGAGACGCCGATCGGTATCGTTAAACAGCAATACCCGGCACTCTGTCATCCATCACTCAGGTGTCGCGGGAAAGAAGAAAGAAAAAATGGCACTAATGATAACAATAATAACGGCGTTTGCGTGTATAGTATATGCATGTATCTTACCTGGACCCCGAATGGCAGATCGGAGACGCTGCACCCCAACAGAACAGTCGGAGTGTTATTGTATCACTCGGTAGGTTTTGATCACAGTACAGTGTCAATGTCACGGTGGCGAACGAGAACAACATCGAAAACAAGAACAACAACGAGAACGATGATCACACAAATATATGGCACACTGTTCTTCGAGTCCACCCGGCGCAGTGACAACGACAGCATCATCAGCTTGAGCATCAGCATGACCAACACCTGCGGCGTCATGGTTTGTACAACGGACCAAAGAGAAAAAAAAAAAAAAAAAGAAAATCCGCGTGGGTGTTTGTCGTTGCGAGCGCACACTTCACTCGATCTTCCTCTTCCGGCCTCGCGGCATTTCCCTCGTTATGCACTGCGGGCCGGCTCCTCCTCGCTTTCTTTCATTTGTCTCTGCTTCGCGAGCGACGCGAAACTGGCGCGAACTTTGAAAGCCCGAAAGAGCAGAGCCGGCAAGAGAACCCTGTCCTCGGCTGGGACGCCGATTTTTTACCATCGGCCGTAGCCGAGAGGAGCCTCCAGGTCGGCGCGGAGCGAACTCTCGGGAGAGAAAAAACTGTCTATCCGGCGGGCGCTCTCGCGCAACACAAAACACACATATACTTACTAGCCGCGGCGCGAGCCCGCTCGGGGTACACACCCGGTGCGGCCCTATTCAACGGTGGCATATACGCACGCACGCACACACACACACACACACGGTTTTCCTTCCCTCTCTCTTTCTCTCTTCCTTTTGGGCTCCCTCTCTTCTTTGCTCCACTGCAGTGGGTATATAACGTATAGGTATACAGCGTCGTCTGTCTTTTTTCTCTCTCTCCCCGTATATATACCCGCTCGCGTGCACAATTGCGTTCTGCGAGCCTTTACCGCACGCTCGCTCGCGGGACCAACTCCCGAGACGCTCTTTTCTCTCTCTCTCTCTCTCTCTCCTTGCAGTACTCGCGGCTTATCTCGCTCTCTTTCTCCAGCGGAGCCGGCGAGAGAGTAAGTAAGTACACACGCGGTCGCGTCGCTCGGTGGTCGAATAAGTATCGCGAGAGGGAGAGAGATCGGAAAGGAAAAGGGGCCTAGAGAGAGAGAGAGAAAAGAGGAGCAGGGCTGAAAGAAGTGGGAGGGCTCCCTCCCTCGCATCCTCCTCCTCCTCCGCGGCTTCCTCCTACTCCTGCCTCCTCTTTACCTCCACCCCCCCCACCCACCGTCACTTTTTCCGGCTCTTTTCTTTCAACTCCCTTTTTCGGTTTTCCCTACCCCCATGCGAGCTCAGGCTTCCATCCCTACTCCTGTAGGTCCATGCAAGAGACGCCGAGGATGTTCTGTCTGTCGCTCCTCTCATTCAGTTTTTCATAGCTGTTTTTGGACGCTGCGCTTGATATGTTGGGCTAGTTTGGATGGACTCTAATAAAGATTGTCGTTCTTTCCTCCCGTCTGAAGTAAACAAAAAGACCCCAAGATGAAGGAAAGTTGAATAAAAATGCTGTCATGAAAAATCACAAAAATTGCGAATATATACAAGGGCCATGAGTCCCAATGAAAATCGAAGGTATGGACATGAGTGTCATTTTGCTAATCTCAGCAGCAGCAGCGACCCAGACACGACAGGCGGAAAGAGCGACTTTTCGTACAAACGTCGCACACATGTGTACACAGAGAGAGAGAGAGAGAGAGAGAGAGAACGCACCAACCGAACAAAGTCGGCGCAACGCCGAAGAGAAAAAGAGAGGGACAGGCGCGTCCTCGATGGCAATTGGCTGGAGCCAGGAGAGTCCCGGGTACCACGAGAAGGGGCAGGAGGGGGTGATAAAACGTGAAGGTCCGAAGGTATATACGTACACTCACATATATATATATATATATATATATATATACAAATACATGTGAGCGCACTTTGCTGTCGTTTTTTATGCACATTGCCAAAGCCATCTGTAGGTACTCGCGTGTGTAGATGCACACACGAATGAGCGAGAGTCTGGGCATGCGGACGATTTTTTAGTCGCCGAGTTTTTCTATCCCGTGAATTTTGCGAACAAAAAGAGAAACTGGATTTTTCCTCCAATTTATTTTTTGTTATTTATTTCTACGTTGTTTGGGTACTGGTTACCGATCCATCCTTGACTCTAAATGTGACCCTTGCACTACTCTGTTTACGTGTGCGGAATTTGTGTCAATATTTGCGATTGCGCGATCGTCCGTGCCATCTGTCTCCTTTTTTTTTTTTTTTTTTATCGACGTGTCTTATGTACGTATATTATCATCTACATCGTAATGTTCGCACGCTCTCCGCTGCATGTACATTTGTTTTATCAGCATTACGTATTGGCGTATTATGTATTTAAGGTGAAAACAAAAATGCTAATGTTTTTACAAAATATATGCATCGACTCTCTCGATTTATTGATCCATTGCTGTATAAACAGCTATTGGTCGGAGAGCGGGAACAACGTATCCCAAGCGTTGCGGTACTTGTCGCTGTTCTTCACGAAAATCTCAAAATTCAAATTGCCCCTCGTGCAACCCGTATATATGCGGTTGAAATAATTGCACACACGCACATGTATATCCACGTTGCATCGGAATCTCGACTTTGCGCTATCTATTTCTGTTTTTGCGATAAACTATTCTCCCATGTGTTTAACCGCGCCGGTATTTGCATGAGAAACACATTAGCTCGCTTATTTCGTACATATACATATACTACGTGTTGTGCGCGATACACCTCTTGAGGTATACGTGCATATTGTATCTGCTCCCCTTTTTTTTTATTCACGCGTCACTTGTACGGTATACACCTAAGATGCATTTACATATACTTGGACGACAAACGTTCGTGTGAATCTCTTTTAGGCTCGGATTTTCTGCGAGAACGCGTTTTTCCGTGATTTACGTTGCGCCATTTGAACTTCATCCTCGTGTACATTTAAATTACGACACCCTTGCAAAAATTTTATCTTCTTTTTTTTTTTCACCTGCAAATTATCACACTTTATGTACCTTATTAAAACCACCGCGGTTTTTTCGCAGTTAAGTATATTTCTTTCCAGTCGGCCAGGCACTTTCAACACTCGGAGCATTAAAATTTCGACCGTACGTATTTTCGCGCGAGTAGACCTTCCGATTTTTCAAAAAAACCGCATACACGTTTATTATAACAACTTTACAGTGTAATTACACGCGACTCCGACATCACCCTCCCCCTTGGCCTCGTAAACCTACGAAATTTCGCATCAACGGATCTCCGCGTTAAAGAGACATATATACGTATACACTCGCAGCGTCCAACGCCTCCCCCACGCACGCACATACATGTAACGCACCCGGAAATTTACGCGCGGCTACGTTCACACGCGACTTTCTCGGCATCGGCTGTATATATAATATATATGTAGCAAGAAGATAGCTGGACCGTAAAGATGGAGGTGTGTATAGAAGGGAAGTTGGTGGTGCTGCATTCATAGATCCCCTTACCCCCTCCTGCCCGCAGACACCCACCTCGCATATAGAGAACGAGAGATGCACAGACGCGAGAGGGAAAGAAGGAGCACGGCGCGACGTCGGCGAAGGAGTTAACTGGTATATGTATGCATGTAAGGTGGTACACGCGCGCTCGAGACCTCAGAGAGGGAAGGTCGAGGCTAAGACACCCACGTCGGAGTTCCACAACCTCTATCCCAACCCCCTCCCCCTCACCTCCTCTCATCTACCCGTTCATCTCGCTGGTACTTCTATGTACCTCTACTACCTATATACAGCCCGGGAGGAGAGAACAAGACAAGCGTCTAGCGCGAGAAAGCGCACGAGAAGAGCCCCCATGTAAATATATATTTATATACACGCGTGAAGCGTATATACACGCAAGCTATATGTATATACATATGGACAGGAGTGTAAAAAGATAGAAAGGAAGCTGCACTCGTATATATGTATATATACTTGACTAGGTGTATTGTGTTGCCGGGGCAGGATATCGTGCATAGCTGTGTCGCGAGCGGGCGACAGGGAGCGCGGGCGAACGCGGAAGGGATCGAGCGCGCGAGGATCACTGAACCTGGTTGGCACACTGACTCGGTGAGCGAATTTCGGCTAGTAGGACCCACGAGCCGGCTCCACCGAGGTGGGGGCCAATGCCCGACCTCATACGTATATATATATATGTATATTATGTTCCTCTTCTTCTTCCTTCGTCTCCGTTACACGTTCCTCCTCGGTTGTTCTCTGCGAGAGCGAAAGTGGGAGAGCAAGCAGCTGTGCGCCGGGCCCCCTTTTTTTTCCTCCCCACCTTGTCCGACAAAAAATTTAAAAAAACTGGGCAAAGAGGAACCACAAGGGAATTTCGGCTGTTGCGTCACGCCGCCGAGAGCACGTGCGCGTGCGGGAGGAGGCGCCGAAAAAATAAAGCCCGGCTCTTTTCTTTCTTTCTTCCTTCCTTCGCTCTTTGCTTTGGGGCTCTCCTCTTACGCGTCTCTGTGTGTTGCATACACCAGTGTTCGTCAATGGATTTCCGTGTAGGTATACCTTCGCGGGCCATTTGGGATTTTTTGCTATACCCACCGATTCATTTCAGTTCTATGGCTCTTGAGATAAATTTTCAACTTTAATCCACATAAACAAGACGCAGGCGTGATGTAGGGGCGAGTAATTAGCAGCCCGTTGATTTAATATCGCGACCAGGAGGCGAACAATTCTCCGAAAGCCGCGCTCGCATAGGCGTACAATGTATCTATTTTCACGGCTCCCTCCCGGTGAATAGCAATGCCATAAGCACGGCTTTCTCTCTCTCTGAGATAGCAATAGGTGTGCACACAGTTCGGGTAAAATAGAAAGAAATAAAAGAAAGATGGATATACGGAGAGTAAAAACCGGTTTTGAATTAGCGAGATTATAAAAGTAATTGCAGCGCCGTATACATCCTGACAGAGGGTGCCTTTTTTCTCCCCTGCCCCTCTTTAGATTTCGCGAGATTAAGCATACGCGAATTTTTTTGTTTTCGTCCCCGCGTACAGAGTAGAAAAGCACAGAGGAGGAGGAGGAGAAAGAACTGAGAGCTATGAAGAAGAAGAAGAAGAGATGAGATAAGAGAAAATGAGAAAGAGCGAGCGAAACGGGAGATGAGGTGGAAAAAGCGCGCTGGAGAGTGGGAGGAGAAAGAAAGAAAGAAGGAGAGCTATGTGTCTAGGCGTACCGTGGCCTGCAGCCAAGATACTGGCGCTCGAGATCCTCCTCGAGGATGTTCACCCACGCGCCCGTGTACACACACACGCTGAACGCAGAGGGAAAGGGAGAAAATGATGATGATGATGATGATGATGCCGAGACTCTTTCACTCGATGTGTATGTGTGTACATATATATACATATATAAAGTTAAAGCCAGGTATTACATTAGCGGTCACTTCTCTCCCAGCTGAGAGAGCGTAGGTACACGCTTACGTGTTGGTTATTGCCCTCTTTGGATATCCTACGTATGTAGCTCGCGTGGATTGCTTTTTACGCCCGACACACGAGAGGTAATTAGAAGCATTTGAATCTCTCTCTCTCTCTCTCTCTCTCTCTCTCTGATTCTAGATCTTTTTCCCTTCTTTTTTGTTCACCTGCGATGCACCGGGATGTGAGGGGCCGCCGCTAAGATTATGTTTCATATATATACGCGCGCTGCAATCATTTCTTCGGAACGACTGTGTACCACTGCACATTTATTACATACCTCGTGCATGCGCCGCTGATTTACTTTTGCGGGACGTACGAGGAAGCTTTTTGTATACACATCGCATGGAGAGGTACGCGATGGACTTTTGCGAGTATTGGCTCGGCACGAGTGGGGGGGAGTCAGCCGAACTTAAATTAACTAGATGCCCCTTTTTAGTGCGGGTGTGGGGATATTTTTTTTTTCTTTTTCTTTTTTTTTGATAGTTTTATGAGATCGCGAAGAGTTTTAAATACATTTTTGAGCGCTTCGCGTGAGGGGGATTTTTATTGTTTTACGGCGATGGTAAAATTCGCTCGAGCCATTAAATATTTCGTGCCGCGAAACTAAACATAAATTTTTTTGCTTCGTTTTCTTTTTCTTTTGGTGAACAAACTTGACAATTTTCGTGCAAAAGATACGACGAAAATTGGCTCGATTGACTCTCAAATGCGTGGTTTACTCTGCGCGTTTGGACTTCAATGCGATATTGTATTTAAATTTTTCGAAAAACTCGAGTCGACGAACGGGCCAAGGTCCGCCGAGGGATCGCGAATAAAAATAAATTTCTCCCGGCCTTGGCGAGCCGACCGAGGGGGAGCGAGAAAAAAAAAATTGCTTTCTTCGGCCGGCCCCTATATGTACGCACATTCATTTATCGCAAACGTCACACTGACTTCTTTATTTCAATATGAGGCCATCAGCGGGGCGATTATTTGCAGAACGCGTTCGCGCGACCGAATGGAAAAAATAAACTCTCGCGTCCAGTGATACAGTTTCAAGGCAGCGCGTTATCGCCGAAAGAAAGAAGAACGCAAGAGAGAGAGGAAAAAACAGAGGGGAGATTATTTTTTTCGCTCGACATTGGCCGTTGTACTCCCGCCCGCCTTTCTGACCCACTTTCCAAATCGCTGCGCGCTACATTTTTTTTTTTCTTTCTTTATTCTTTTTTCGCGCTCTCCCTCATTTTTCTTCCTCTTCTTCGTGCGCTTCGGCC
The DNA here is from genome assembly GCF_000648655.2 of Copidosoma floridanum. Next base: position 1,617,980 of record NW_019379459.1, on the reverse strand, counting down.
TTGGACCAGTGAGGGGGTGTGATTTTTTTTATCATCTCAACTACCATCAATACTGTTGATTACTGCACTGGTGACTATAGCGAGGGATGCGTGAAATTTCGATTACAATGAGAAAAAAAGGACTCGCTGACATACCGTAACATCGTAAGCATTGAAAGAGTCAACCCAGAGACCCTAAAAAGAATCCGGTTAAAAGAGCGCGGAATAACACACCTCACTGGTATACTAACCGAGTTGCCGAGGCGCAAAAATACATCGGGCCGTCTTAAAAAAGTCGAGCTTCGTTTTGAGCGGAGAGCCGGGCATTTTTCCCGATTCGCCGGCGCACCTATACGCGCGCTTGCTCGTTCTCTTTTTCCCGCTCGCCGTTTTGCCTTTCGATTTTGCGGACTTATATTTAGAAGGGCAACGATCTTTTGCGAGTCCGCGGTGCAGTCTCTCTGTGTGCATGATGTGCTGGCTCACGCGGGAAGCAGCAGCGGACGAGAGAGAAAGAAAGAAAAGAAGGAGACGCACTGCATGTACCTTATATCTGAGTGTGTGTGTGCAAGGCAGACTCTCTCTCTCTCTCCCCGCGCCGGATGCCACGACGCGTGTGCACCCGTTTTGAATTATTATGCTAGAGCCGAACAAGTTGCCCGGAAAATCTTGCTTGGAAAAAATAAGCACGATGGCCTTTTCATATTTTCTTTCTTTTGGACTTTTAATCTCGAGCTCATTGTTGTCAGCACCGAAAATAACGACAATGAGAGATACAGCTGACTGTATTACATGCACACGGCACAGACCATCATCATCATCATGGTATATTTTATATTTTGTACATAATATAGAGGGCAATCGGAGTTTGTTGAGCGTCATCGGGCCTCCGAGGCGGCCGCGGAGTCAACGAACGATAAAAAAAACGTCGCGCCCGCGCCGGCTCGTTTTTCTCCCTTTCCCCCCTTTCGTTGCGCTCGCCAGTGCAAGCGTACAAAGAATAAACCTCGGCCGGCTGTCGGTCCGCGTGCATGCATGTATGATATGGTGTATATATATGTACGTACTGCTCCTCGTCCTCCGTTTTTTATTTTTCTTCCCCACATGCTTTCGTGATGCAGCGCGAAAGTATGTACATGAAAAGAAAAAAAAAAGGGGGGGGGGGACGGAGCGAGCGAGACGTGTGGGCGAGAGCTCTCGCGCGTATCGCGTCGTCGGCGCTTCGCTTCTTTTCTTGGGGTAGGTCACGGCGGAACCGCGTGTCTTGCAACGCTGGAGGAGACGACAGCAAAGAGGTGCGGTAGTACCTTTTTTTTTTTTTTTTTTTTTTTTCGTTCCTCCGTACACACGTTCGAGAATTTTATCTTGCGTTCGAGCGAGCGATGAAGAGTACACGCGAATCGAAAAGTAATTGCATTTGCGCGGACAAAGGTGCGCTTCGTTCTTGGCTCTCGGAGGAAAACGAGAGATCTATCGCGCCGGAAAGAAATTTTGAAGTATATAAATCTAGCGAAGAAGAATTTGCTCGTTAAAATGTTTAGGGGGGGGGGGGCAAAGAGCAAATTCGAAAGTTGGTGAGGTGGACTCTGTGGAAATAAATTGGAAGTACCGAAAAGTTTTCAGAATAAAATCTAGTATAAGCAGTTGAGCGAAAATAATAAAAAAAGGTAATGAGAAACGCGAGTGAGCGAAAAATGCAACAACTAGTGTGCTACACACATGTAGGCCTTGAATATAAAAGATGGAGCACAAAAAAGTAGAGATAAACCGAACGAAGAAGAGGAGGAGGACGCAAAAAGAGCGCACATAATTTATATGTATAGGTATACGCGAGCTCTTCTTCTTCCTGTGGTCAGATGTGTGGAGTGAGCGGAATTCCGCGTTGCAATCAACCGGCAGGGCTAGCTTTTCCGAAAATAAAAAAATCAACAGCATCAGCAACGGCAAGGGTTCGACGGGGTGGGGGCGTTTTGTTATTGTGGACGCACATGCGATCCGAAAATCACAGAAAATTACGGGAAAAGCTGCGGCTACGCGAGAGACAATGGAAAGAAGAGGCGTCACGAATACCGGGCTTCCTTCTTTCTTCCTCTATAATACGCCCGAAGCGCTGTAATTTTGCGTGCCTCGTAACGGCCACGAGGCACGGAAGAGGCTTCATGTGTGCGCTTTCTTTCTCCCTCCTTCTGACCCTTCCTTTTACAGTCCCGCGTGTAAGATGCCCCGGAAAAATAATGGAAGAGGGACGAGGTGTACACAATGCCGAGTGTGCATATATTCTAATGGGCGCATCTTATGTTATACGTGCGTGGCGCAAAAAATTATCTGCAGGTCGAGGGGTTGCGCTTTAAGGAGAGGGTCACAGATGTTACGTGTACGTAATTTATGCGCGAGCTCGACAGGTCTGATTTCGTGGCGATGATACGTTGCGAGGTACATACAGGTATAGGTATACACCCTACCTGCGATGTTTTGTATATTAAAATGAAAGACGAATTAAAAAAGCAAGAGAAAGAGTGTGTGTGTGTACGTGACCCAAGGCTATTTCATCCTCGATTTGTTTCGATGATCGAAAACGTCGCGAGCCGATGCTGAAATTTACGCCAAGGGCTGCTTCTAACGTCTATTATTTGCCTGGAGCTATTTTTTTTTACGATTGATATTATTTTGCGAAATCCATCGTCTAACTGGTTTTTTGCCATGTTCCGAGAGAACAGAAATCGAGTATCAAAATAACGATGCAATTTGGATAAAACTCATATGGAAATTCCGGCAAACGGCAAGGGTTGCGAAACCGTTACGCTATACACACACACACATGCACGAGCGTGCGATCTCGGCGTCTCGAGATGCAGAGTGGCAGCAAAAAATCGCTCCTCCGAGCAGGGGTACACGTGTATGTATATAGTCGCACCGACGACAACTAGAACAACCATGAGGGGAGGACCGGGACAGTTTCCAGACGAAGCGTGAGACAATGAGGCGTAATTCGACGTGCCCTTTCTTGGATCCTTTTTTTTTTTTTTTTTGCTTCCCGGTGGAAATTTTTTTTCCACTCGCCCTCTAAAGCGCTCTCTCTCTACCCCTTTCACGTCCGGAAGCCGGTTTCGGGCGTCCTCCCGTGAGAGCAGCTGGCCCGTGACTCGCGCGGATGAAAAAGGACTCATTGTTACCGGTGTACTATCTAACAATGAGCCGATCCTCAAGAGTGTATTATTTTTACACTAGTGAGCTCCGAATTTTTTCGCTGTGGCAATTAAAAGCATACATACAAGTCATGAGAGTATAGTACCTCTAGTGCAACGAAAACCAAAATCCTTCGATAATTCGAGAAAAATATAACGTGTGATTTATTTAATTGTGAAAGTTTTCATTTATTTCTCTCGAACTTTTATTACGCTGTCGATCGATTAATCCGAGTGTGTAGTCGAAGAAGCGACTAAAATGAAAAAAAAGGAGGAAACGTACAGTCAATCTGTTCTCGGCTTCATCCAGCCGAGAGGGATGAGTCATCATCTCTAGCACTCGGGATTCCGACGCACGGAAAAACGCGCTGCGGCGGAAATATCGAAGGGGTGGATCCGGTCCAGGGGGACGCGAGGCGGATGAAGGGAGAGATACTCTGGCGAAAAAATTCATTTGAATCTCGAGCTCCGGAAGGGTTGCTGTCGCATGCCTCGACACACACGCACACGAGTTGAAAAGAGGGAGGAGAGGATGCCCGCGAGCGATGTGTAGCTATACGCATATATATATATATATATATATGAAAATAATGCCGTGAGGCGCCGAAATAATTGGATTTCAATTTGCGCGGAAAAAAAAACTCCCCCTCCGTCTCGGTTTCGCTGTCGTGTTGTTGGTTTTGAAAATTAGTCCGCGAGCCCTTGCGCTTTGGGTAACACCTTTTTTCGCGATTCTCACGTTCCTCATCTCCTCGTCCGTATAGATACGTATTTTTTGTTCATTATTTTAAGTGCTCATCGTTCCCTCTCTGAAGAGGACATGTCACATTGTTTCGGCCAATCGCGAACTGGATATTATATGCACGGCTTTCTGATTAATAATTTAACAGTCAAAGAATTTTTCGTCTACAAGTATAGGATTCACAGTCAACGTTTTAATATAACCAGCTTCGATTAATCTACGTCCCCTTGCCGTTGTACATATATATACACGCGTAGACACACCACAGGGGGAGGGGGAAAAAACCTCATCAGACGCGCGTAAAAGCTTTGGAAAAAAAAAGTTTCTCGGAACTGGAAAATCGGACGTCTGCAGCGCGGAGGCTGAAATTTTTATCTCCATCCCCTTCGCTTTCGATTTTTAAATACGAGCGCCGTGGATTTTTATTCCCCAACATCCTGTCAAAGTTTGCTTACAGAAAAGTTGCGCGCAATTTCGCTCGGATAAGTTTCAGTCGCAACGCAAGTTGCATTCAGCCGGCAGTTTTTCGTTATCCCCGTCCAACTTAATTAAATCGCCAAGCCCCGGTGGCAGACACGCGTCCTTTTTGATACATGGAAAAAAAAAGAAATCCACACGCCACACCTCGACAATGGACAATCATTGTTTACAAATATTTTTACCTTCGTCAATTCCTACCTACGAATGGCACAGAGAACAGGGGGGAGGGGGAAATGTAACGTCGTCTGCCCCTACAGCACGTGTTCCTCCGAGATTTAATTAAAACATTCGCCTCCTCCCTTCACCCCTGCGATATTTTCATCATCTCCTCCTCTGCCTCTCTCGTTTTCTCTGCTCGGGCCTCCATCAATTTCACGCCACGGCATTATGTTGCAACTTGGATTGCGAGGGGTGGAGAATAAAAGGACCATAGGTGTCCGGGGAGAGCGCACGTCAAAAGGCCTCTTACGCTCGGACAGGTTTTCAAGATAGCCCAAGACTCCCCTGCCAATCGCCGCGTACGGGGTGCCCAGAGGGAGAGCAGAAAAACAACGAAAGCATCCGAGGGAGAGAGGAAACTTTTTTTCCGCCAACGCGAATGGCTGTACGTGCTCTTGTCTTTTAAAAGGTGAATTTCCGCCGATGGAGAAGTTGGCTGGAAAGCAAAAGTACAAAGTGTGCACGAGCGGGCGGAGGGAAAAGTAGGACGGGGGTGGAGGAAAAAAAAGAAACGGGGACAAGAAGCCGATATCGCAGTAGGCGGGTGTAGAAGCTCGTTGCTGCGCTTGGGCTGTCTCAACTCGGGTTCGCGGAAAAATAAAAGGAGCCCGCAAAAACAAAGGAGTCGGGCTACTTAACGAAACAAATTGTTGCTTCGTTGCCCCGACTCGGAGGGCCCGGAATTAAAAAGTTTCCCACCCGTAGCGCCCGTCCTCTTCCTCTCGCCGCGCTACACTTTTCTTGCCTTACTTTTATTTTCTTCCGTAACACCCACCCCCCTGGTCCGCGCACTTTTCCACGCTTGTCCTTGCGCGGGGCAAAAGTAGCCCCGTGAAACGAAATTCAATGTTCGTTAGTTCTGCTTTTCTTTTGGCAACGGTGGCGGCGCGCTCGCGGTTAACTTTTTCTCCCCCCTTGCGCGCACGGCCAAATTGATAAACTTCTTTTTTAATGGCCGGGCAATTGCGCCCGCTTATTCTCGCGCTTCCCCCTTAGCTGTTTAACCATCTTCCCCGCGAGGGTTGGTCAAGACGACCTCGAGGGCCCAACGTTACTCGGTTTTTCTTTGGGTTGTAAAAAAATTTGCTTACCAAACTTTAGTCGTGTTCATGCACGCAATTGGATTATATGTACAACATTGCAGGGGTCTACAAAAGCTCATGGGAATGTAAACCTATATATTTGTACCGGACCACTCGCAGCTTTCAATTACACTTTGTAATCGATTTCTTTGGCCCGGGACATTACTTTTTATACATTTTATATATATTTTATTACATGAAATATTTTTATTGCATATAGATAATAATAATCATGAGATTTGTGTAATACGACACATAGACTGCACATTTAAAAGAAAAAAAAAAAACAAAAGCAACATCGAATACACAGACTTACGGTAAAACACAATAGCGGCTAAACGACAATGTAAAACAGATTTAAAAGGCATCGGGGCATACATGCATGCACGAGCGAGTATTACGTATATGATATACATGTAGGCACGGAAGCCGATGAATGGCTCGTTAACCGTATGTATATATATGTACATGTACGTATAATGGACACCGATGAAAAAGCTATTGCCGTATGGACAATAATCCTCTGGGCGAAGTAAAAGCACTCGCTGTTACACGAGGAAATTAAATGTAGTGCAAAAACATAAATAATCACAACAACAAGATCGATGGCGTATATACGATGAAATGCATGAAGGGATGATGTTTATTGGGCGTACGTGTTCATTAACAGTTGGCGAGGAAACAAAAAAAAAGAGGCTTTCATTTTTCGCAGCGAAAACAAATACAATCAAAATGACAACGATACTCGTGCACAGGTGTGAATACGAATTTTTCATCGATTGAGTAAAAAATGCAAGTGATGCAACACGAGAGAGACGGACATTTGCAGCAGGCAAGGGGGGGGGGCTTGGCTGAGCAAAGGGTCAGAGTTGGATGTTCAACTCACTCGCTGCAGCGTCGACCAGCATTCCTCGAGGGTGCGATCGCTGAGGTTGGACAAACCACCGCCGGTTCCTCCTGTCCCGCCTCCACCGCCAGCGGCGACGTTACCCAAGAGTCCGGCTGCTCGGGACTGTTGTGTCGTTGTTGGTGTTGAGTCGCGAAGACGATCGCCGCCAAGAATCGGACAGTCGGCCGCGGAAAGAAAGAGACAAGAGGAGGAGATCCGTTAATCGGGACCTTTGACTTTGATCTTGACCATTGGCGTGATTACGTGTATACATGGTTGCATTTGGGGAGTCTTGAATGTGTCCCTTTAAGGGATGCACGTGGTGTATACCGATGCGTCTTAGATTACGCGGGGGGATGAGGAAATCAAGCAAGTAGATTATCAAGTGGGCCACTCAGAATCAGCTGGATCGTTTTAAATGCCATTTTTTGGTCAATCATTGGTATGCAGACGTTAAAAAAAAAAAAAAAATTGTTAACATTGCAACTTTCATGCATTGGTACAGTTCGATCATTTTTCGCGCGCGGGGGATGGGAGAGGGAAAACTGCACGGCCCTACGATGTACATTTATTTTCCGAGTAGAGCACGTCATCCCGTGGTCCCGGCGATGACGTGGTACATACACATATATTATACATCGGGTGCACATGTAAGAAGAGCAAGGGGGAGAAGAGAGAGCTGCACGCAGCGACGACGCATTATCTGGTGTTGCCCGGGTCAAGAACCCCGCGAGAGCAGTGCACGTTATATGCGTGTATATATATATATATTTACGTGGTGAGAAGAGACGTATCCGTATATCTCCGTGCTATATGGTGTAAGTGTGCGTATAATGTTCATGCGACCCGCTGAGCAAACGTTGCTTCTCGTCGACGCGATATACCTATACATGTAGTCGCGTGTACATGCGAACATGTGCACGTATACACGTATAATATGAAGGTCGACGCGCCGCCACCGCCAAGAGATACATGCCAACATCCCGGTATCGCGAAAACACGGTTATACTTGTATATATATAGTTTGCATCGGCTGCACGGGGCTCTCTTTCTCCCGACCCGAGCTCTCGACGTCCTTTTGCTCTTAGCATTTTTCTCTGCTGCGGGTGTATAAGTATAATGTATCTACTCTTTTGAGATTAGACGGGAATTTATGGCCAACTTATCAGGTGCATTCTCATTTTTTTTTTTTTTTCTTTTCTTTCCTTTTCTTATCCATTCGGCAGAACCTTTACGGTATAAATATCGAGATAAATATATTATTGTGTACATGATGTGCTTCAACATCGGGTTATTTCCTCATTGTTGCAACATTTTATTTCGATAAAAAAATGTACCAATGCATTCGTTATATTATTTACCTAGAGAAAAACAGTAGGGAGGAGGGGGGGGGGGAGGAAAGCGACCCACAACCACCCCAAAAGCAGACGAAATATTAAACGTAACTCACCTGAAGCTCGTTGACCAGCTTCTCGGCCAAAGTGGCGTCGTGCGAGTCCTGACTGCCAGCACTCGGGCTTAGCATCGAGTTCTGGGAGTTGGGCTGCTGCTGGGCCCCCGGCACGTTCATGCCCGCTAGCGCCCCGTTCTGGCTGATGGAGTTGGCCATGTTGAGCGCCTGCTGCTGCAGATTTTGCGTGAGGTTCTGCGCCTGCTGTGCCAAATTCTGCGTCAAATTTTGGGCCTGCTGCTGCATCGTCTGCTGATTAAGGCTCTGCGTGAGATTCTGGGCCTGCTGCTGGAGCGTCTGGGTGAGGTTCTGGGCCTGCTGCTGCATGCTCTGCTGCAAGCTCTGGCTCGCTTGGCTCAGATTCTGCGGCTGGTTGAGCAATTGCTGCTGCTGCTGTTGTTGTTGCTGTTGCTGTTGCTGCTGCTGCTGCTGCTGCTGCTGTTGGGGCGAGAGACTCGGCGTGAGACTCTGGGCGAGATTGTGCTGGAGCGTCTGGCCAAGGTTCTGCTGCATGTTCTGCTGGAGGGCCTGGGTGAGCGCTTGGCCGAGGTTTTGGTTCAGGGCTTGGGCAGCCTGGACCGCCTGGGCCGCCAGTGAGGGACTCGACGCCTGGGACATGGACTGCTGCGCCGCCGCTTGGGCCGCCTGGGCCTGCGCTTGGGCGAGGTTGTGCAAGCTCTGGGCCATACTCGAGGCTATCGCGTTCTGGTGGTGCTGGTCGGCCTGTGGCGAGGGCGTCGTCGGTGCTGGGGACGACTGATGCTGGGCCCCCTGCTGACTGCCTTGGCTCATCGACATTGCATGCTGTTGCTGTTGCTGCTGTTGTTGCATTTGTGCCGCGGTGCTCTGATTGAGTCCACCGTTGGCATTGTGCTGCTGATGGGCCGCACTGGCCTGCTGTTGCTGGCTCAATGGACTGTTGTGCATCGAGCTTGGCTGCTGCTGCTGCTGACTGTGGTTCTGCTGCTGCTGCTGCTGCTGCTGTTGGGAGTTTTGTTGGAGTTGGGGACTGTGTTGCTGCATGGCCGGGGAGTGCTGCGTTGGCGGGCCGCGTTGCGGCTGTTGCCAGTAGTCGGTCATCTTGAACACGTGCTGCCGAAGGGCGTGAAGGTTCGCCGCGGCGGCGGACACCGCGGACGTTTGGACCTCCATGGGCTCGGGTACCGGGACGAGCTCTGGCTCTGGGGAGCTCGGCTCTTCGTCCTCCTCTTCGTCGTCCTCGCGCTCCGTAATGTCCTCGTCCTCCTCGTTCGTCCGGAGCTGCTTCGCGACGGGTTGCCTCGCCGCGACGCCGCCCGGATCGTTGCTGTTGCTGTTGTTGTTGCTGCTGTTGTTGTTGTTGTTGTTGTTTATGGTGGTGGTGGTTGTAGGTCCACCTCCGTTACCCCCAGCAGCAGCACCGATTTCGTCCCCGATGCTGCCGCTGCCTCCCCCGCCACCCCCTTCTATCCCACCCCCCGAATCGCCACCGTGATGGTGCGAATTGACCGGATGATGCTGGGGATGGTGTTGCTGCTGCTGAAGGTGGTGGTGGTGGTGCTGGTGGTGGTGCTGGTGCTGCTGCTGGTGGTGAAGGTGATGATGGTAGGCTACCGGCAGCTGGGGTTGGCGGATCAGCTCTGCTTGTTGTTGCTGCTGCTGCAGGTGGTGGTGCTGTTGCAGCTGGAGTTGTTGTTGTTGTTGCTGTTGTTGTTGTTGCTGCTGCTGCTGCTGCTGCTGATGCGGTAGTGGTGGTGGTGGTGGTTGTGGCTGAGGTTGGGACTGAGGTGGTTGTTGTTGTATACCGGTGGTGTGATCCGGCTGTTCGCTCGTCAGCTGTTGGTGATGGTGGTGCAGCTGCTGCTGCTGCTGTTGTTGTTGTTCCTCCTCCTCTTCCTCCTCCTCCTCCTCCTCCAAGTCAAATTCGGCTTGGGCTTGCGACTGGGCGCGTAGGTCCAGGGCCGCCGTCGCGTCCGAAATCTTGAGGCCTTCGCGAGAAGCCCGGGCTACCCCCTTCCGGCGCAGCTTGCTCGCTTTTTCGCACCCCTTTCGGTAAGCAGCTCGACGACGGGCGCGCTTTTGCACGCAGTCGTCGCCGTCAAGTGGTCGCTTTACTACCGCCTAGGGTATTACTACTACCGCCTTCTCCTCTTCTTGATTATCCTGACTCCTCCTCGTGTCGGTGGTATCTTTGTCCTCGTCGTCGTGGTGCTGCTGTTTTGTTTATGGATGCGCACGATTACGACGGCTGCCGCTTCAGTACACACGTACCTCTGGTGTTGTCACGCTCGCTGGACCGATGCTCGACACCTTAAGGCTCATCAAACTTTTTTTTTTTTTTTTTTTCTTCTCAATCGGTATCTACTGGCGTTGTTACCGATCACTGCTCAAACTCTTTCTTCAGAGGACTCGTAAAAGGTTCCCGCTGATAATAACCCCTTCCTCTTCTTCTTACGATACCGGTGTCAATCGTCCTCGTCTTCCTTCTTGTCTTCGTCTATCGTCGTTGGTGTATATTATGTACAGGATCCGTCTCAATTGGTCAATGCGTGACGTGGGGATTGGATTGTCCGTGATTTGTGTCAATATTACAATTATTACAACACGTACGCGTTCACTTCTTCGGATATCCTCTCACTCGACGGAGGACAGTCCTAAGCGCGTTTACGTGTAAATGTGTGGGTGTGGGGGTGTGTGTTGTGTTTTTCTTCTATCTATACTTAAACTCTATACGTACACTTAAGTTCAGGTTAAATTCAGGATTGCCCAGCCCGGACGGTGTGAACGAGATGAAGATCGACGGACAACATTTGACGTGCACACGCAATTGTTTTGTATTTGGTCAAGTTGGCAAAGGAGCCTCTATCCATCTATCTCTCTTGTGGTTATTTGGTGATTATCTTTTGAGATGCGATGATGCTGGTTTCGCTGCACTGCGAGAATTAAAGCGAGCACTCGTGTTCCGCGATGCCCTGAGTATATTATTTAGTTGATTATTATTATTTTATTGATTTATTTATTTTTTTTTTTAAGCCCTGTTGTGTTTGTGTTCTGGTTCGTGTGTGTTTACGGTGTGTTGTGTTTGGTGATTATACTCGACTTTTAAAGTCCAATCGGTGGTAAGTTTGCGGAACAAGAGGTTTTTCGTCTCGCGCGTGTCTCTCCGTATCTCCTTCCTCGGTCGTCTCCTTTGTATTTCTCTCAGCGCCGTGCACACGTCTTCAAAGTCCGTCGACGACCTCGTCTCGATTAAAAATGCGACTCTATAGTATAATTTAATCTCGAAGAAGTTAATTATTTTTTTTTTGTTTTGTTTATCGATCAACCGCGTCGTACCGATCGTCAATGGTATAGTAGCTTTTTTCTCGTTACTATCGTTTAATTAATATTGCACTTAGGTACACTCGTTTGTTGAACACACTGAAATATATATGCACGCGGCGCGGGGTCTCTCGATTATCCTTCTTCTTCTTCTTCTTCCTCTCCTCACTCGATTCCCTTGCTTTGCTCTTACGCTCACTCTTAAAATCTCACTTGAAATCTTCTTCACTGCTCGCTTCCAATCTTCTCTAAAACTTCGCACTGGTGTAAACTCGGTCTCCACTGCTACCCCCGGCTATATTCTTCTCTTCTGCCACTTGTGCTCGCGTTTTCAGCTTTCCTTCTCTTCCTCTTGTCTTATTCTGCTTTTTCCGCTTCGTCCAGTCTTCCTCTCCTGCGCGGGAACAACTCGCTGCTACGCGTCTCCCGCTCGAAGCTGCAACAGCACACAAAACAAACGTCATCGGTTACTACATATTCACGGCTTTTTTCTTTTTTTTTTTTTTTTTTTCTTTCACATGCAATTGGGTACACTAAAATGTAAATAAATAAGTTATAGGTGGAAATCAATAATAACGCATGCCCGTGTTATCACTCGTGTACCTATGCTGTCGTGAAACGTAAAAACCTGCGCTTTTGATTGGACGAATGGAAATTTTCTACTTTGCGTAAGTGTATGATATTCAAATTCTGGGGTGAAAAAAATCTTCGAAACGCTAGGGGTGCGATTTACGGAATCGGGGAAAACATCCCTTGTTTTGCTAAACGCCAATAATAATCAATGATGGCAGTCGAAAACGAGATCGCTCTCCCATGATTTTCGAGTCGAGCTCCGCCGTCGCTCTCGCACGCGCGGTTTTGCACGGATGGGAGGTAGCAAGCGAGGGTCGAGCCGAAGGGAATGAAACTATGACTCTCACGAAGGAAATGAGGTATTTTTGTCCGATGAGCACTGTCACACATCGCGGGTACAATAAATTGCCGAGCTGCGTTTGTTAACGTGTTTCGTTCGTCCAAGGAGTTTCATGGAAAAAATTACTTTTGGATAAGTTGTCGATTTCATCGGTAAAATTGTGTTTTTCGACCTAAATTACTTATTTGTGGATCAAGTGAAAGATTTATCAATTCGACGCGTATTGCCAAAAAATTGTTAAAAATAAAAAAAAAAAAATTCCAAACGTCATTGTCAGTGGCGCCGATAAAACGAAAATAAATTTTCGGGCCCAAAAGATAAACCAAATTTCACGTCGCCGATACAAAACTCTGTCCGTTGCGCTGACTTTGACGCAAGTGTTTCAAGGCCGGCTGTCAGTCGTGACGCGTCGTCGTAACGTGAAAGTGTAATCTTGTGTGTATAGCCAGCGCTGTGGAGTCAAGAAACCGGAGCAACGAGCTAAGACAACCCCCCCTGTTTCGCGCACTTGAGTCGCGGGGGAGTAGGGCAGAGGGAAAAAACGAAAAAAACCACTTTGTCACTGAAAACCTGTGGACTTGATTATTTTTTCAAATTCTCCCCTAATATCTCTATTCACAAAACTCTCGGCACGAACGACAAACTGCACTTGGGTCGTATTATTTTATTTGCGTGTTTTTGGACCGAAAAAACGATCACGATCACTTGTAACTTTGACACTCGAGGGACGCAGATCGGCGCCGGCTGACACTGGAATATCTTTCACTGTGGCGCGTCTATAAAAAACTTTTTCGACCACCAAGTCCGAATCTCGTTGTTCACTGGATCCTCCGGAAAATCATGGAACTCGCGTCTCCCGACATCCAGAAAAATATCCAAGTGTCATGCCGCGCCGGTACTTGCGAGCGACGTGCCGGGCAATCCAAACACCTGCTGTCCCAAACGGAGAACGGGAAGAAAAAAATCTCCAAGTAAAGCTCCTTACGCCAGGATAGATTGCCCCAATAACTTCAGGACAGGGTAGTAGTTGATTCACCGCGGCGACAACACTCCCGAAGACGATAAGCGCTGGTAATGGTAACAATGATCCAGAGTCCCAGTTGTCGTTGCTACTAAGGGAGCACTCGGCAGCATCGGCATCGGCGTCAAACATTCGCGACCGAGAATAAGAACCGACTGACTAGTTTCTCCAAGTGACACGATAACACACGGTGTTGAAGTAATACTGCTCGCGTGCGTGATCAAGGGTACGGGCGCCAAGACACGACTGGCGTTACCGCGACTCGCGACGACAACCAAAGACGACGACGACGACGTTAGAGGGAGAAAAGACGCGTTTTCCCTCTCGTCCTTCTCGGGTCCTTGGCGGGCGAAGGAAGCGAACTGACTCGGCTCCGCGGTTCGCGAGAAATGTGCTAAGTCCTTCTCCTGAAAGAGTAGAGCAGAGCAGGCGGGTGGTCGGGAGATAGCGGGCGGGCAAAATAGTCAGGCGCAAGGCAAGAAGGTGGTAAGAGAAAGAGAGAGAGAGAGAGAGAGGAGCGTCTCGAGAGTGTGGTGGTTGCCTGCGCGCCGCGTCTCAGACCGCGTGCTGCGTCTCTGGCTGCTGTTTCCCTCAAGCAGCAGGGAAAACCACCCCCTTAGCCGCCAGTGTATATACAACGACGACGACGACCACCACCGCCGCGTGCCTCCTTCCTTCCTTCCTTCGCCGCCGAGCGCCGCTGCCTTAAAGAACCCCGAAGCAAGTAGCGCGGGTAGGGGCGTTGTCTTAGCTGCAGATGCGCGAGCGCAGAGTATATATATATATACCGTTCTCTCCCTTCCGCTGCTGTCTTACGCCACCGCCACCGACCGGCGAAGGGGCTCTCTCTCTCTCTCTCTTCTCCTTCCAGCGAGCTTCGGTGTATAAGAGAGAAGACGCGGCGAAGGTCTCTCCCAAAGTCTCAGAGGGAGAGTGGGTAGCCGAGCTCTCACCCCCCCAGAGGCCGGGAGGGGGGTGGAGAGGCCCGAAAGTCGCCCGAGAGGTCCGCGCCGCTCTCGGTCGCACGTCTCTCTACTCTCGCGGGCGCCTTCCCTTGGCCTGCCGAGGGAGACACGCGCTAAAAACTGAAGGCGGCCCGCCGGACAGGACTTTTCGCCTGTGCCGCCCCTCTACTCCTTCCCGCGCCTCCCACCACCGACGCCGTTTCTGCTCCTCCGTCCGGTGGAGCCCAGCGTAGACGTAGACGTCGACGCCGACGCTTTTCTCCGACGACGGACGCAGAAAAGGAGGAAAGAGGGTTGGCGCCTATACGTGTGTGGGGGGTTGGGGTTGGAGGGAGGATGACTACCCGCGTCGGCGCGAAAGGAGGGTGGCTGCCGTAAGAAGAGACCTTTCACCCTCCCTCCTTTTTCCTCCGTGTCTACTGTACTCCCCTCGAGGCCTACTCTCCTCCTACCGCGCCTCCACCTTTCTTCGGCCTCCATCTCCTTGCCTTCCTTCGTCCTTTCGTCGTCCGGCCGAGCAACCCCCTACCCTCGTCGTTTTTCTTCTTTTTCTTCTCCTTTCGCGGCTTCCCTTCATCCATCATCGTTTTTTCCTTTTGCAACCCTTTCCGACATGACAATATACTGTGGATACGCGCTTTCGACCCCCTAGGTGTGCGTGCGTGCTCGGTCGGCTCCTTGAGGGTATGCCATACGTCCAGAGTGGACGGACCGGTCACGTACGCTGATTTGTTACTGTACTCTGTGTGTGTGTTTGCAAGGTGTTTGATTTTCCCCCCTTGACCCGCAACTCGCACCCCATCCCCGTTTGGTCACTTACTTATTATACTTACTGTGATACCTTTTAACAGGTGTTACGGACGTTATTTGGTCTATCTACAACAGTATAGCTGTGATTGACACTTTTAAATGTTTTTTTTTTTTTTTAATGTTATTGTCAAACCTGACTTTACAAAAATCTTACGTGTGTAAAACAATAGTACTAGTTGTTATTTAATATTCACGATTTTTACGCAATAAAAGAGAGAAAATTCCGCGCGATACGGTCGAAGGCAAGTTACACGACGAACGAGACGTAGTGCTCGATACGAATCGGTAAGCGCGACTAGCGAGGAAAAAAGTGCAGCAAAGAAGGGAAGCCGCCGCCTTTGCACGCACGCACCACGTAAGGGGGTGTTCACCAAAGTTTTATTATAGAAAGGAAAAAAAAAAAAAAAAAAAGAGAAAAAAGGAAGGAGAACAAGGGGGAGAGCCCTTCTTTTAAAAATGGCCTCCGCTCGCGCCTACGTACGATGCAGTGCCCCGTACAGTGGATAGATGTAGGTATAGTTTATGCAGCAACACATGCGTGACTAACTCGCAGGCAATTCACATGGGGAGAGCTTCGCGCGTGTGTGCGCTAGAGACCAGCTCGATGGTAGTTTTTTTTTTTCATTGCGCTGCCCCCATGTGCGATTTCTTTCTCCACCCTCCCTGGGGTTGCTCTAGATCGGGCCTTGAAAAATAGCACCCCTAGATGCGTCACTCTACCAAGCGTTGGGAGCTCGTCTTGTACCGGTCGCGTGCTAAAGTTGTTTCAAGCTAATACCCTATTGTTTATTTTAATTTGCGAGGGAGATCTTTTTAATCGCTATTCTTGTACATAAGAAAAGTGAGTTTCAATGAAAAAAAAAAGTTAGTGCACGGGGAGAGGAAGAAGCCCGATTGAACAATGGAACCATTTTGTACGTACACGCAGAGGGGTCAAGATGTAATTTAAGGAAGGCTGTTCATTTGGTTGACTCTCGATATAAACAAAAGCGAGTACAGGCGACGTGCACCGCACGCGAGACCCATATACACAGAGACCACCACCAAAGGAGACCAGAAAGGGAGAAAGCACGTATTCTATATGCGGCTGGTCATCTTACGGCATACATGTATATACATGTTATATAAACATACACTTGCTGCGCAAACGATAGTCCCCCTTAACCACGCGTGAGTAGCATCGTATACCACCAACCCCCCACCCTTGATACTATTGCCTTGGCTCTCCCCTGCAACGGTGATCATACGATGCTCCTATAACGTCCGTTGCTTCTGCGCCTCCGTACCTTCGCCATCCCCACCTCCACCTACGCTCCAAGCATCTCTCGATGTGCGCAGCATCCTCCCCACTCGCTTTCTCCACCCCCTCGCGGGCCAGAGCGTCTTCTCCCTACCTCGTTCGCGAGCCCCTCGCTCCCCTTTTTGAAATCTCACCCCTGTCCCGCCACCGCCAAGACTTTCCACCCCCTCCCTACACGTACAGCTATACCTGCTCGATCCTACTTTTTTCTCTCCCACTCCACTCATTTTTTTTCCACGTGCCAGCCACGTGAGAAATCCGTGCGCGAGTGGGGTTCTTCTGCATTTTTCTCTCCCTCCCGGGAGACAAGGGGCAGGTCTGAGTGTCCAGCCTCCCACGCGCACCTTCTTCCTTTAAATCGAGCGCATCCATCGGGTGCGATAAAAACACCGGCCGGGAGAATAGAGTTTGCGCGCGCGCTCTACGCTTTTTTTTATCTCTCTCCCGGTTGCAACGTATACACACACACGTATATGTATATATATATAGCTCCTAGGCCGCTAGCGTCGCGCGGGGATAGGAGAGGGGGTGGGATCTAGCCGGAGCGCGGAGAAAAAAAATCGGCCAATGCGCGGCCGAGCGAGCGGAAAAAAAAGCCGCTCCGGACTGCCCACCGAACTCTATTGCTCCGTCGTCCCCCATCCCGTGCCATTCTTTTTCTAGCCGTCGTGTGTGTTTATACTTTACACTGGCATATGCCGGCCGCGCACATGTGTTCGTAGGGGGGAGGGGACGCGTGCCGTAGTTTAAATCGAATTTCACCAGAGTCCCCCCCCCTTTCTCTCTTTTCTTTCTCGCTGGCTTCTTCTTTTCATTGTGAGTGAGCGCGCTCGAAAAAGAGAGAGAGGTATAGGCCTATACCTACTTTTTAACAGCTCGGTTCTTTTGTACGCGCGCACGCTCGGCTAAGTCGAATTTTTTTTTTGTTTTTTTTTTTTTTGTTTCCGTCTCCTCCCTTCGTGCAGGCTCGTCTCAATGGGCTTTCGCTTCGGACGAGAGGAGCCAAAGGGTCCGGCCTCTGCCACTATATATGTGTCGGGGCTACGTAATTGCCGGCCCGCATGTGTGCGCGCTACACGTGTTTATTAATAGACGCGTATTGATTTAATTTCTTCCTTTTTTCGTCTCGTTGCAATAATGTCGTTTGATCCGCTCTTTTGGCGCGCAAAGACCGTCTGGTCGTAGTTTTAAGCAAACGCGAGACGCAATTTACGGCTTCGGTTTTTCAAGGGCTAAGCAAAAAATACCCAACCAACCAACGAGTGTGATTATACCGCCGAAAAAAAAAAGGACGAGGCTCTTGTGTCCACCGCCTCCTCGATAATCATCGATACGTGAGACGCAACCCGCATGGCCCCACCCCCTTCTTTCGTTAGTCAAACGAGATAAAACGAAGAGGGACCGCTTTTGCTGGCTGCACTTCCGCTTCTCTCTTTCCGATGCTTATATATGAGAAAACGCTCCGGGGAAGGCGTGCGTTTCGGTGCAAGTACCCATGCAGTGAAAGTACAAGAGTACTACTCGGAGGGAGGAAAAAAGGGAGATTAAGAGAGAGAGAGAGTGAGAGAGAGAAAAAAAATATTGGGCCGTAATCGAGGCAATGTTCCGCTGCTTTAAATTACAAATGAAGGTGCCTCGAGAGGGTGTACGGCGGTGCATAACCGAAAAAAAACAGGTGAGAACCGCATGTGCGCTCATTGCTCGGCTGCGTGGGCGGGTAAAGGTATTACACGCGCAGTGAATTAAAAGCGGGTTGGAGGGAAAAAATAAAAAAAAAAAAAAAAAGGAGGAAACGGACGTCCTGCGGAGGTGGAAAAAAAAAGGTAGTACGCTAGGAAATGTCGCGAGCCTCCGGCCGATCATACGCGCGCTTGGACTACTTGACTGGCTCGGAAAATCTGCGCCCCACCACTGTAGCTCCGTTTTCTCCAAGTATCGCCGTATCGCGTACTGATGAATCCAAACACCAATACCGTGTCCAAAAGTGCGCCTAAACGTTTGGTCCGAGTATGCAGATACATTACCCATGTATGCATGTATATATACAAGTTGCAATTCCTCGCTTTTTCCCCCTCGGATCGGCCGATCGGCAGCTGGAGTCGGTGCTGCAGTAGCAACCTGCTAACGCCGCGCGCACTGCCAAAGAGAGAGATTCGGCGGCGAGATAGAGGCAAGGAGGCCGCGGGCGCGTGCACGTATACGTAGGTGTATAGGAAGACATTTGTCTTCGAGCGCGGGTGCAAAGAGTTTGCGTCGCGCTGCAAAAAAAAAAAATTTTTTTTCCCCCTTCTTATTTCCTTTTGTACGCTCGCTCGTGCACCTTGCTCCCACCCCCGTGCATGTCGTACTTACGGTTTTCGAGATGCTTGCTACTTGCCTCGGCATGAAAAATTTATTCGAACGGTGTTCGTGCGCACCGTGTACTTGCTGGGTAACCTGTAATTTGTAGTGATACCGCGATCTGGCTCGGGGTGGAGTGTGGGTGCATGTACGTTGGGGCGATCAAACGACTCCGATGATGTGTACTTTTTTTTTACCCCCCCCCTTTTTTTTTTACCGTGCACTAACGTATACTAACGGTTTACACACATGAAGGAAAAATCGATTGAAAAAAAAAAAAAAAAAAAAAAGTTCTCGAATCAAGAAAAGGAAGCCGGGACTTCCCCATGCACTGGTCCTAGTTCAAATCGATCGCTGAATGGGTGTAGTGTCCCGAGCGCGCGTTTCAACCCCCTGTGTACATGTATATCATCGAGGCCAGGGGGGTTGCCCGTGTCGAGGTGACGCCTGGCGGCGCAAGTAAGAAACGAGGAGCCGACCGCCTTAGCCGGCAGTCACTCGGCTGATGTATTGCGTAGGTATATATACCCGAGGGGGGGTTTTTGTCCGTGCTAAAACTCGCTTTGCTTCCAGTGCCGGAAGCCGCCTATGTTGATTACACCCCTACTTTGCTACTTTTTTTTTTTTCATTACTGAAACTCGATCTGGAGGGTCGACAAAATTTTTTCCTCCTGCACGTATAAGTGTAAGAGTAGCCACACCGCCCGAGAGTCAATTGAAAGGGAGAGGAAAAGAATGGGAAGGAAAAAAAAAAGGAGAAGAAGAAGAGTCACGTCGGATATGCAGTTGTTCGACGCGCACGACCTTGAGGCCAGAGAGCAGGTCTCCAGAAAATTTCTTTCTCCAGTGCACATGTTTATATACAGGCATATTCTCGGTGCTCTCTGGCTCTTCGCGTACATATATATATATACATGTATACGTAAATGTGCGCGGGAGGCCTTGGGCCCTCGTTGACTCTCGTGTCCCGCTCGGCATCACGTTTTCATGTGCTCGTCGCGTAGGCTCGCAAGTACATGCATTACGTGCGAGTGTGGATATACAAGCGACAGACGTCGCGCGCGTCCGGATTAAGAATTTTAACGGGAGATATGCAGCTCTCGGCCGAGAGAGAGAGAGAGAAAAAGAAGTGTATACATATACTCGTCGTCGCATCAGTCGTCGGTGCATCGTATTATATACACATACAACGTGTACATATTATACGGTTGTACATCCACCAGTGCTATTACCGCGCGATGGTTATAGGACGGATGAAATGAGCGGTGCGTCCGGTGTGGTGTGTGCGGACGGCATTACGCAATGAAAGAAACAAATGAAGCTTAATAGAAAAACTGCTCGTGCTAGAAAAACGCCGAGGGTATATGGTAGCGCGTGCACCGGCAGCAATGTATTACATATATCTCTGCGGCTATCTGATGCTGTTTCTCTCGTGCACCAGTGGGCTTTTACTTGAGACACCCGAGGTACCCGGTTTGCGCCAGAAAGCACGGCCGGTGTTTTTTCTTCGACCCCTTTGTTCGCGTTGACGACTAAAAGAAATTGCGATTTGAAGATTTTCTTTCAAACTTTCCTCGTCGGCGAAAATAGCCCGATGAGTTATTGGAGCTCGAAACGTCTAGCGAAACGAGAACTCGTGGCGTTTAGGAGAGTCCGGTATCGGCAGCGCCGAAAATACCGCTCGAACTTTGCACAAAAATACACGAGAAGAATAGAAATGTTGAGGGGGGGGGGGGCCGAGCAAAATTTACGGCGCAATTTATTTCGAAACAACGTCGGTGCGTTGCGTATCTGCGTTTGTAAATCATTGCCTCGGTTCAACGCGCGAAGAACTTTTAGTAAAGCGCTTTTTTAGCTCCGACTTGAGTAACAACTGACGGTTTCTGCGAGTTCACAATTTGATTTTTTTTTTTTTTTTTTTTTTGCCAGTAACTCGACGCATTTGTTTTGTTGGTTCCTCGTTAACGTTTTGAAATAAGGTCTATTAGAGATGCACGCTCACATCACATTACATACCATCCGTGTAGGTCAGACAGGCTTACGACCAGTAATCAGGGTAGCTCAAGGAGCTGTTTAAATTACAATTGAATCAGCAATGCTCGCTTGGAAAGTATGGAGTATTTTTTTTGTTTTTTTTTTTTATTTTTAGAAATCATTGGTAATGTCCGATAACTCGGTGTCACGTCATGTCTGTCGCATTTTAATTTCCGATAATGACGGAGCATCCCTCTATCGCCCCCAAATACATGCATCAATCAGTCCGATACACACGATTGGATATACGAGATGAAAGAGAGCCACGGCAGCGCACATGACGTGCACGAACCAGCCATACATATAGAGAAACCTTTTGTGTCGTCTCGCGAGGACGAGTTACACGGTCCTACCATTAATCATCGCCGCGATCCTTTAATTACCGGATCGAGAGTGTCGACCCGTCACTTTGGTATACTTTGCGTATGTTTTTTTTTCGCTCCGTTGCCTGTATCGATCAACTCGTAATCGGCTGTCGGATGGGACTGTTGTTGTTCAACGATTCTCGATTGGACGCCACGGAAAAGCTTTTGTTCACCCTTAAAAAACATCCCAACCCCGTATCGCAAGCTCAGTAGGTCAAGGCGATCCAATAGCCATCGGTTAGAAAAGAAAGGGGCGCTCGGCAAAGTGCCACGAAGGGTTACTCGCATTTTTCCAAAGCGTATACCCGATGTGTATGCACGTTGCTCGTAGTCGTCGACTCGACCGCTGTGTCAATACAGCCAAGTACACACGTACGCATACAAATACACAGACGTGTAAGTGCTTGTTGCACCGCAATCGCGGTGTGTCGCTGAGGCTCGCACGTACTTCAAGTTGTTTGTGCATGTGCGCGCGGTACGAGTACGTGCGCGGGCTTCGACATTCTCTTTACCGGCACTTATGTGCACACGGACGGATGGAAGAGACGGACCGAATGGAAGACGGAGATCGGTTGGAGCCGGTTGTTTAGTCGCGCCAAGGGTCGTCATTTGTTCATATTTTATTTATTTTTTCATTTCTATTCCCAATCGCGCCGGTGATTGTTCACACGCAAGCGGTGCTCCAGCCGGAGATAAGAGCTTCGGAAAATTTGCTATTGTCAAAGTTGTTTGCTCTTTTCCCGCGAGAAAAACAAGAGCGGCTTTTTTATCTCCCGCCGCGTGAAGAATAAAGCGGCGAGTCGTTTGTTACGCGCGCGGCCATTTTTTTTTTTCCCGGAGATAAGATACGCGCGCGCTTTTCGACGCATCCCGGATCAAGGTGACTCCGCCGGAGATAGCGCGCGCCGCCTTAAACTTGCGGCCTTCGCCGATCTCTTATCGCTGCTCGCGTTTTTTTTCCCCCCGAGTTAATTGCCGACTGTTTTATCACCGCCACTCGGAAAAATAAACCAAAACCGTCGACCCTCGCTCACTTTTTTCCCCGTGCGCGAAATGCAACCCTGTCAAACGCCGGGGTTGCGTATAGGTATACTGTCCGACCGTATTAGCGCCTGTCGCGTTCAAAAGAGGGAAACAACATCCGAGCGCCGTGTCACCGAGGATTACCGAGACAATGAACGAAATAAAGGGCAAAAACAGCTAGTTTTCATTCCGCGAGCTTTCCCTTCCACCGATGGTACGGGTAAATAATTAATTTGCCATTTCTACCCATCGCCTCGCCTCTTCTCGAAAATAAAAGTACAATCTCGGGGAGTTTGTATACATACATCCTTATATTATGTCTGGCTCCCGATACGCGTACCTGCGTACATTGTTGTGCTCCCGTATACAAAGCAGCTCGCAGCCCGGTCGTTAATCGAAATTCGCGTACGTGCATACATACGAGTGCATGTATACGAGCGCATCGGTAGCCCCCATCCCCAACTTCTCCCCTCGTGTCCCCGGGAATGTATATATACATATATATGTATAAATTTTTGCCGTGAATTTTGAGCGAAATCATCGAGCCCCGGTCGGTCGCTCGGTGGCCAGGTCATCGACGCCTCGGCAACGCAGGCAGGAAGAAGGGAACACCATCGTTGCACGTTGCGCGAGTGCATGTGTGTGTGTGTGTGTAGGAGAGGGGAAGGGGGACTGCATAACGCGCGGAGGCCTCCCATTGGCCTACGGCTCGGGGGTGGCTCGCCCGTTGCAGTCATCGATTCGGCCAGTCATTGGCTGACTGCGGCGTTGCCTGCTCTACTCGGCCGGCCGCCATTTTGAATGATTCCGGGGGATCAATACGCGCGGGGTGTGGAGAAAAAAAAAACACAACACTCGCTGACCCTCCTCCAACCCTTCTCTCTGTGTCTCTGTGTGTGTCTGGGTTGTATCGCACAGTGCATGTGCACTCGATTTCCCGGTACCGGATGCACGGGCGCGTATATATAACACCCCCCCCTCCGATACGTGCAACGTGTGTGTATATATCTTCTACAGCGAAGGAAAGGGTCGCAGGATGCTGGCGTGTATCTTTCGTCCGTCCCTCGTATGCGTTCGTTATGTCCGATGCGGGGGAGGAACGAGAGATGAAAGAGGCCGTCGAACCCGAGGGAAAAAAAATCGGTTTCCGAGGGAGTGGAGGAGTTTCCGTGTCGAGTCGCCCGGCGTTCGCGCGATTTTGGTGTTGTTGCCCAGGCAGAAGCGCGTGGGGGTGGGGGAGTCATTTTTTTCGGCTCGATGACTGTGGAGGTTGGAGGGGGTGGGTTTTCGAGAGCACCCTTTTCGATGATGTTTTTCCCGTTCCGATCGGGGGATGAGGTCGAAGGGGTTTTTTTTTGTCCGATGGGCTGTTTATCAAATTAGAGGATGTGTATACTGTGTTTGTTCGTGCGTTGAAATTGTAGTATTGGAAAAATCATAATGACTTTGTGTTGGCTATTGAAATTAATTGATATCTACTTTTTACGAAAAGACTCAATTGGCTGGAAAAATATATGGTAGACATTTAACATGCAATAATAGCTGTATTGTTACTTACATTTGGAACCGAGTCAACTGAAACAAGGACATAAGGCTTTCTTGGTAGCAACTTTTAGATCACATTTTTAGTTATTAAGAATTTTAACGCTTTTTTTCTTTTTCACGCTTTTTTTTTGTTTTTTTTATTTCTTTAAATTTACGTTTAAAATCTAAAGTTTTCAAAACTTGTTAAAAATATACTTTAGTCATTTCTTTACAATTTATCTCGTAAACGTCTAAAGTTTTCCTCCCCTTAGTTTCTCCTTTTTGTTCCTTGACAACGTAGGTATATTTTTTTTTAAGGCAATGCTTTTTTTCTTTAATTTTGTTTCTCTTTTTTTTTTTGGATTTTTTTCAATTTTTTTTTCTCCTTTTTTCGTTTCTCTTGAATGTATTTTTTGATTTTTTTATCTGTTTCGTTCTTAAGTTTCTTGTTGCTCTTTCCTTGTTCTTGAGTTTGTTAAATTTTGAAATGAGACACGTTTACTGTTTCCAAAAACTTGTGAGTCGCTTGTATGTAAGAATCCGTTATTATTTATTATTATTGTTATTATTATTATTGTAGTGGTGGTTGTATTATTGTTAATCCGGCAAAAT
This sequence comes from Copidosoma floridanum, assembly GCF_000648655.2. The sequence goes on along the minus strand of NW_019379459.1, from coordinate 1,593,747 downwards.
CATAAAGTTGAGTTGTTCAGACTTTACTTGTACAGACAGAAATCGGTGCGTGTTTTACAAACGGTAAAATTAATTTTTCAATGAAATAACTATGACAACACATAACAACACAGTGCGACGCGTCTGCAACAGAGAATTGAAAAAAAAAAAAAAATTGATGTTAGTATTGCTTCTGATCAATGTTTATCGTTCGATAAAAAGTTCGGCTGCCCACGATGTATCACGACCCACATTAACGATTATCGACTTTCCACGTTATTATTAAAAATATTCTTTTAAAATGCAGAGCATCTCAAATGTATTTAAAGTTTAGTTTGTTATGTTTATACTTTGAAACACTAAATGATTTGACGTAGTTTTAAATTTCTAAAGTCTTCCATATTAATTTTGAAATAATTTTTAGTTCAACCTCATACAACCTATTTTGAAAGCTCAGGTTTTTTGAAGTTCGAAGGATAGCTGTAATTTCAGGGACCTTTATCTTCGATGCAGAAATTAAAAAAAGTTATTAGTAATGAAAAAAAAAAAAAAAAAAAAAGGAGGAAACGGACGCGGGCCGATCTCTCACGCATCGTTGCGCCGGATGTTGGATTTCAGCTGCTGATGACGGACGAATCGCNTTCCATGAAAACTGTTGAAAAACAGTCGTAATAAAAAACAGGAGCGTAATTTAAAAAAAAAGCAGAATTAAAAAAAAAGGCTTCACGAAAGAAAGGAAAAAGTTCACCCCAGTCGCATCATAAAATCCAAATGGAGTCATGCGCGCGCGAGCACAACAAAATGGAGGCTGCGCAGGGCACCGGGATCATTGAGGTCAGCCATCATGATTCGACGCAGCCGGATGGGCGGTGGTCCAGCGACACGAGTGCCCCGCTCGCGATTCAAAAGTCCCGCCAACGAGTTGGCCCGAAAACCTAGGCGCCCCGAAGTAAAAGGCGCGAGGCCCCCACGTGACGACCGGCTGGAAGGAACGAATGAGCGTCTTTGCTTGCCAAAACCACGGAGGAGTCTGTGGGCCGAGGGAAGGGGGGGCGCGGGCGTCGTCGCCCCTACTCTCCACCTCCGCCCGCTTCCACCCCCTTCCGCGAGGCGCCTCCGTTCTTCTCTCGCTCGCTCCGTAAGACGCCACCCGTGGCTTTCCTCTCTCTTCTTCTTCTTCTTCTTTCCTCCCTCTCCGCCTCCTCCTTCGTCCTGCGCCACAGCTTTCCCGCAACTTTTCTCCGAGCCACGTGCTGCGACGATCCGCGCTCTTCCCGCCAGAACACCCTCTCGGCTGGCGCAAGCTCCTTCCTTCTTTCCTCGCCCACGCACTTCAGCGGGCAAAGACGTTCCTTCGATCCTTCCTGCGCAGAGTCACACACACGAGGCAGTCCCGCACTTTCCGTGACACTACTTGGCGCGACCCCCCTCGAACTCCTGAGCTTTCAACTAGAGTCCTATACTTCCCCAAGTCGTTCCTCCCCACATATTTCTCGATTTCCCCCCACCCAAAAAAAACGCGCACTCTTTTGGGACTTTTCACGCCCCACAGCCGAACTTTTTTTCTCGTTGTTTTTTATGAACTATCGGGTAAACAAAGTACGGATAATCAGGGATTTTCGTAACCTTTGATAGAGGCATTGCGAGCATCCCCGTGTCTGAGTAGCAACTGCGCCGTGGCCCTGTGCCGGGCGCCCCCACCTCACCTCACCTCACTCGGCGCCCGCCCGCCCGTCCGCCGCCTCTCGCCACCCGTTTGTACCTCCCACCCTCCCTCGGCCGTTCCGTGTGCATGTACAAGCTCGGTATACGTACACACATAAGTACGTACGTATATACGAGCGGCGACAAGAGAGAGCGTTTACCACCACCAACATTAACAGCAACAACAACCCTCTCTCGATCTCTCGTCCGCGTATACACGCATCGCATCGCTTCCTCTCCTTCCCTCGGACCTCACTCCACCGCTGTCCGTCCGTCCGCGTTTTAAACCACCACCACCCCCCTGCCATGTACCCTCCTCTGTCCCCCTGTATCCTTCCTCCCTCGTATAGTTTCACCGTGTGTGGGTGCTCGATATATTACGTGCACGCGATATACACATGTGCAACCCGCCACCCCCTCCTCCGAAACGCATAGGCCGAATGTGCAACGCTGCACCCACAACTCCAACAACGGGGGCAGTATAGGTATGTGTGTATAGGGGGAAAGAGCGGCACTCGTGGTCGGGACTGTACCCGGTTGTGCGTGTGCGTGCAAAAGTCCATCGTCCGTGTGATCATTGGCGCTTCGGTGTGTTGGGTCATCGCGACGATATCCGGTCATCGAAGCCCGTACTGATCCCGACTGTACCCGATGCGCACGCCAGCTCGCGTCCGATTCGTCCCCCTCCCTCCGAGTGGGGATCCCTCTTTCCCATGTGCGTGCGTCTTTATTATTCGCGCTCTCGCCTCCTCCTCCTCCTCCTCCTCCTCCTCCTCCTCTTTGCCCCAGCGAGCTCTCGAGTTTGCGATAAACAAAACGAAAAAATACATGCACGTATGCTCACTTGGCTGCGATCCAATATCCGTTTCGTTTGTCGATCCCTTCAGGCTTTTGCGATGATTTTTCTCAAAGAAGAGAGAGAAAAATGAGAACGGAAAAAACTCGTTTTTCGTCATCGAGTCCATCCCTCTGTACCCCCACCTTACCCCTCTTTGGAGTGTGTGCGTGTGCATCGCGCGCGGGAGAGCCAAAAATGCGTGCGTGCGTGTGGGAGAGCTCGATGATGATGATGATGATGATGATGATTGCAAACGAGGGGGGCCAGAAAGAGGGGCTAAAGAGAGCTGCGCGAATCAATACCGAAATTAAACGCGCTCCCGGAGGGGCAGCTGTGCAGTCATTTTCGATGACGCTCTCTTTCCCCCTCCCCCTGCCCAGGGTACATTGGATTCTTTCTCTTTTTTTTTCTGTTTTTTTTTTTTTTTTTTTTTTTTTATCATTACTCTTGATTCCCTCGAACCTCCACCTCACGTGGGGTACTTTCGTCCTCATTTTTTTTTTTTTTTTTTTTTTTTTTTTTTTTCTTCATACAAAATGCCAACACGTCGGAGAGGGAGGCTTTTTTGGGCGGGCGCGTCAGCTGAATTTGGAAAATTGTGCCCCTCGGTGGAGGTGTCCTTTTGCATCCCAGCCATGATTGGCTTTTGTCGCGTTGGAATGTACTTACGCATTATGCGCACTCCGGAGTAAAGCAATGAAACGCCAAGGTACATGTAATAAACACACATGAGCTGCCCGAAGAAAAAGTTTTAGCGAATAACATGCAACCCCTCTCCCTCTAGAGGGGGATGGTCCGTGCCGATTAATTCTATATAATACACGCTGTCGAATGGAATTAGAAATCTCGGCCTATTAATCAGAGCCTCCCGTCTCTCTTAACGTCGGCCGACAAAAGGCAGGAAGGACTCGGGCAGCGTAATCCAAACGAGCTCGGACAACAGCGGCATCAACGAGTGGCGAAGAGCAGCACCAGACCCGCGCCCTCCATCAACTTTCCAACCCCCCCCTATACGTTGTACTCCGGACCACCCCCGCAGCTGTAAGAATGCGTCGGAGCTCACCCACTGCAGCCCCGCGCAAAAGGGGGATGTACCTATATATACATGTATACATACGTGGTGAGAGAGCGAGAGAGCTCTCGACCAAAGTGATTTCCAAAAGCGCGCGTCGCGACGCGTAGACTGCACCGGTGGTATACATAGTGTCGCCAGATCCCACGCGCACAGGGCCGACTGCTGCAGTATACATGATACACCAGCGGGGATGCCGGCGTGCATTTGAAATCCCGGCCACCGACCGCAGCCGGCCCTTCCTTACACCCGCTCTCTTACACCCCCGAGGGGTTGTGTGTATATCGCAAGGCGCGTGCCTTTGTCTCTCTCTCTCTCTCTTGGATTCTCAACGGGTGGCATTCCTTTGCGCGAGCCTTCCTTTCGCCGCAGCGGTACGTTGTGCACACAAGCGACCCCCAAGGGGTTACCTATATATATTATGCCGTGTATATACACACGGATCGCTACCTGTCGACCTGCCTGGGGGAGGTATCGAGATTACCCGCTTCCACGTGCATCCGATCGCGTGCTACCGCTGCTTATGTAGACACTCTCTTGGCGCTTCAAGGGTATACGGAGCTTTTCTGCGTTTGTTTCCAAAAACTTTCCACGGACGCACACAGGTATTACAAAAATGTCGAGGAGCCAGTGGGGGTGCGAGTCCGGCGGTAAATCTCCGTCGTTGGGAGCGCCTCATTAACGCCCTTTGCAAAAACATATCTATTACCTCATCTGTATATAGGCCCAACTCCGGGGGTGGGCAGCTGTAACTGGCAAGGGTACGTATAGCCCCCGTAAGTATCGCGCGCGTATATAGCTTTCGTCCACGAGCATCGGGGTGGGGGGGGGGGCGTCCAGCATAAACGCCCGACGTGCATACAGGCACATGTGCACATAACGGCAGAGTCTCGCGCGCTAGTTCGCACTATATACGAGCAGGTATACATATCCCTACGCTCGGCGATGGTGTGCCGTTATCCACCCGAGGCGAGATTTTCAGGCGCGCCCGCTCTCTCTCTCTCTCTCTCTCTCTCCCGCATTAACGTGATATCCCTCTCGCCCACGTTCGTATGAACGCACCTATGTGCACGAGCGCGCGAGTGTGTGTGTATAATACGCTGCAACTAACTTTATTCCTCTTTCCCGCTCGCCTGCTGCTACTCCGTCTATATGTATATAAACTTACTGCCCTCCCCTATGTACGCAGCTCTATGCAGTGCGCTCCATACGCGATCAATGATTGCACGCCGGGCATATAAAATTGCACCGAGAAATTGTAATTAGGTTCACCTTGCTCGCGTATACGAAGCCTCGGGCTGCCGATGATGCTGTGAGAAAAGCGTTTTTTTTTCTTGTTTTTTTTAAAGTTTGGTCGATAACAATTGTTATTGCTCCGGTTCATTGGGCCGGCTTCTCTTTCATTCCGAGCACCAGGTCCCCCCCCCCCGCTCTCTTCGTTTTTCCTTTGGCCATTAACGATTGTAATTCGTTGATTGAATATGGTTTACCTGAAAAAAAAGAAACTTTGAGGGTTTCTTTCTTCGTTTTCATCCCCTTTCTTTCTGCAGAGTCAAGTTAAATCAAGCCCATACGAAATATCTGTACAAAAAGTACTAAGCAGCATTGACCCTCTGTCGAGATCCAATTTTTGTCATTCTTCGTTCGAATTCGGCCGCTATTCTTCTTCCGTGTGCAATAAAAAACACAATACACACGAGGGGATGAACGCGTCCTCCCTCTTGTATGCAAATCCGCCCGAGAGCCCATTGTGTCCTGTACACCTTTGCAAAAAAAAATATCCAGGTCAAACGTATGCGTCCACGTTCCAGGGACGGATTTTTGCGCGTTGACTGTATACTGCCCGGCACGGCATCGGGACAAAAGGAAGAGCCGAGAGAATTGCCTTCGTCTATATATACACGCCCCACGCGGCAACCTCACGTTCAATACGTATATACGCGTACGCTGTACACGTGGACGCTCAGAGTGGAGTAGAGCGGAGCCATTCACGCGCTGCTCCTCTACAAACTGACACGGACCTACGTGTATATTATACGTACCTATCCGTGACTCTTGTCCGTCCATTTACTGTACACGCGTGTCAGGTAGGACTCTACGCCGTACGTGGACCAGAGTAACCCGCCCTTGAAGACCATCGATGCATCCGCGCGAACATTGTTTTTCCAAATTTTCTTTTTTGCTCGAAATAAAGAAACCCCAAAAAATCGAATGCTCCAAGGACTCCCCGTTCGAGACAGCAATAATGTGAAGGGGGGAAAAAAAAGAATCCTTCCGGCGCTCCCTATTCATCACGTCCCTCCTTGGCTCCCTTTATTTTTTTTTTTTTTTTTGTCGTCAAGCCGTCGTCGTCGTCGTGGTGTTTTTACTTTTGTCTAGCAGCTCTGTGATAATGGGAGACTCTCCTTCGTGGCACAATGGATCCAAAGGGAGAGCCTAGAAGTGAATGGGCCGCGGGAGAGGTATGGTGTTCTCCTAGACGAGAGCCGCTCCTTGTTCCTCCTTGGATATTCCGTGCGCCCCGGAGAAGCCCTTTCGTGCGAAAAGCTCTCATTAGACGGCATAATGGCAATCCGAAAGAATCGCCAAAAACGTTCTACTCCAGTGAACCAGTTGGGCGCTCCTCGAGGTGTATACCTTACACTCTCTCTGTTCTAAAAATCTACTACTTCCGACCTCGCTAGGATAGCCAACATCGCACGAGACACCAAAAGGGGGAAGAGGATGAGCATAGAGAGGGGAGACGCGCGCAATAGTACATAATATACGTATAAGGCAACAATGAGTCCTGCCCGGTGTCTACGGTTGACCGATAGTCCTGGATTTTTTGCCTAGACAGCTGCTCCCCCCGTCTGGTCTCCGTTCTTTCTCCATTCATGCAAATTACGCTTACGCAGCACGCGCATGCTAGACAACGGACAACAAAAAAAAAACAAAAAAGCTTCGCCGGGCGCAAAATTTCATCTCTCCTCTCTTCTCCTTTCGCTATTATTAGCATACACGCACGCTATTGCCCGTTGGGCCCGCCACTAATGCGCTGTTGTTGTCCGAATAGACACCCCCTTTTTTTTCGGCTCTGCGAAGGTCATCCTCTGTTGTGTAGCCTCTCTCGTGTACATCGAGAAACAAGGGGCGAGGCTTTATTTTCAGCTGCAATCTATGTGTGCCCGTTTATATTAAGAGTAAAAGTTTGCTTCGAGTGCGTCATCAATTATAGGAATATCGACGAGCAGTAGGTAAAGTTGAGCGGTAGATTTTGCCGAGTCTCTTGAGAAAAGGTGAAAGAGAACCGGAGGGGAAGAGGAAAAGGGGTAAAAAAGGGAAAGAAATCATGCAGACAAGAGCAATTCACAGGCGTTGGTGGATTCTTTTGGAAAAAGACGAGGTGGGAGAGGGGGACAAGGAGGGCCTCTTGGCTGGTCGCCTAATGATCGAACGGCGGAGAAAAGGCTCGCCTTAGGACCGAAAGGTAATTAGTAAAAACAAAGGACACCCACTCCCTTTAGCTCTGCACCACCACTCGTAAAATGGCCAGTGGCAGGAGCGGCGAAAGAGGACGAGGCTTATGCGCTCCGCGCGAGATGGCTTCCCTGCAGGAAGAAAAGAAAGGATGAGAGAAAATGTCCAAACGAAGTGTGCCCTCGGACGATAAAATCTAAATGAGAAAGTAATCCCTGCCTCTTTCTCTCTCTCCCGTAGTCCGTCGTTTTCTCTCCCGAGGAGCGCCGGGAGAACAAGACGCGCCGTTAGTTTTACGTAGGCGCAGATCTATATCGCGCCTCTTTCTCTCTGTGCACCTCTATACCCACAGCAGCAACATCAGGAGAGGCGCGTAGGAGTACACGTAGCGCATTACAGCGCTCTCTTCTCTCTTGGCTCCGTCTTTTTTTTTTTTTTTTTCCCTCCACTCCCTCAAAAACTTCTCGGCTGTACGTACAAGTACTGCACCAGGTACTACTGCCGATGCTGCTGGTGTAATTGTATACGGGTTGTGTTTGGAGCGCAAGGCTTGTTTTTTGCTTATTTACGATGAGGAGAGGCAGATTAGGCGAGCCAATGAACGAACCGGCTCGTGCGCGCCGAGAGATAGGAAAAATTCGCGAGGCCGGTATCAACGAAGCTCGTACGCGCGTGTACAAGCTAATACGCGTACGCGGATTACGATATTTATTTAACGACACGGCCCCTCTGCGACGCTGCGCCAATAAGTACGGCCTAATGGGACTGCTCCGTGTTTTTGCCCTCGTGCAACGTTTCTGGCCGTAAAAACGAGTTTACAGTATTGTCATTGCCGAAGCAACGATAATTTGTTGATGGGGTTTCTCGTTTCGTAAACCTTAGATGCGCCTCTTCGAGGAGGAAGGAAGAGTGAATGAATTGTTTGTTCTTCGTTTCGAGGGGGTGAAATGTCAAATAAATTTTTTTATTTTTAAATTCCCATCGTACCTGCTGCAGCGATGCAGACGACAGACGAAAAAAAAAAAAAATCGCCTGCAAATGAAATCCCGTGAAGGCAGACCCCTCGTGCGTGTATATCCCCTCGTCCCCGGGATCTCTCGTGCCTTTCCAATCAGTCCATGCGCGTCCCCTCGAAATTTCCGGCGAAAATGCATCAGCGAAAATTCTCTCTTCTCCGTGCGTTGCCTCCCCCTGCCCCTTGGCCAAAGGAAAAAAAAGGGCCTGCAGTGGTGCAAGCAGAGCTCCCTCGATGCAATTTTATTGTTTTCATTCGATTAACAGCCCGGGGCGCATCGCCCCCGCGAACTTCGACATTTCGAGTGGCCGGTGAGGGGGTGGGCATCGAAGTTGAAGCGTTATTTTCTTGCCACGCTCTCGCAGTGCCGTACAGAGCGCGTTGGCCCCGACGGGCAATCGATACTTTACTCTCTGTGTTGGCAGGGAGGAGGGGCCCCCTCGCTTGGCTTGTATATATACCTACATATACAGCGGGAAAGCTGCGTTAGAGCGAACCGGCCCTCCCTGCGTGTGTGTTGGGTGCGATGCACATTACATACATACGTATATATATGTGGGGTGTGGAAGCCGAGGATGAGGTGTGGGTAAGCGAGTGCACGCACGCATGCCGCCTACGCTTATGTGCTGCTGCCGCAAATTTAGGTGCCATGACCTACGACGATGAAGCGCGCCACTGGTAATCCTTTTAGCCACCCCCTCTTCCTCGGATCTCTGGTGCTTGGATTAGGGCTGCTTTTTGAGTTTGTGTATTTTTCGATTTTTTTTTTTTTTTTTTTTTTTGGTGATAGAAAAAACAACAACAAAAAAATTGATATTTACCTTAGTAAAAGGTATTACGTGCGTTGTTGTTAAATGAGTCGTGTCGTCAGCGCAACGAGAGATAATTGAGTTTTGCCTCGGGCATAGCACCATTTCCTCATCATTATTGTAAACATTTTCCTTTCGAAATGATTGTGTCTACTGAAAAATTACTTTTTTTTCCTTGCAACCTAACGTAATTTCGCACATAGAGAAGCAAAAGAAAATCTGTCGCGCTGCGGCGAAGGGAAACGCGCATTTATTCGGATCTTCTTGTGAAAAAAAGAGCACCCGCAGCGCCTTCTTTTTTTTTTTAACAAGGGCTAATTGCCGGCTCGCGTGCACAAACATGTGACCTCGGCGACGCGATTATACGTCCTTCCCTTCTGTCATCTTTCTTCCGAGTCATCAATTACTGTACACCGGCCTACGGCGAATGACAGGCTGTATGGTCGCCACATATGTTTGCACAGACTGTAAAGGATCTCCAGCAAAAAGGAAAAAAAATCCCAAGGCAATTTGACGAGACGGACACTCGCGGGTACATTATTTTCGTTTCATCGGCTGCAACTTTATGTTCCTCCGATGATGCGACTATATACCGCCACACGCGTTCAAAGGTCAACCCCGGCTGGCTAGCTTCCAATGCGCTTTTATTGCCTGTGCACGCGCTCTTTCAAGGTGGATCGAAGCCTCCCGATGGAGCGACAATGGCCGTCCCCTCTGTTCTCACGCGCTCGTCAAAACCCCCGAGATTTCGAAATCCCCGCTCTTTTTGTCCCCTCCCTCAAACACACCTTGTCTGCACGCACACCGAACATTTGGCCCAACTCGAGAGGGGTGAACTTTCGTAACGAGATTAGAGCTCCGCGGCTGTGTAATCCGGCGCTGATAAAAAGAGACTCGGTCATAAGGGAAGAAAGCATTCTCGGACAGGGGGGGAGGAAGAAAAAAAAAAAAAAAAAACTGCCAAGAGGAAAAGGAGACGGAGGCTTAAAGCCGCTCTTGGACAATTAGCGCTCGGGGGTACGGTGGGAAAAAGATTCTCCGAGGACCGCGATATTTCACGCGCGCTTCCTCCCTTATCGCTGGCGCGTCCGCGTCTTATAATGAAATTTCCGCGGCGGCGCCGGAGAAGAGCAAGTTACTTTGTATAAAAGTGCGGGCCGGGGAAAGAAGAGAGCGACGGGGACAAAGGGAGGGAGATTTAGGGGCGTCATAAATCGGCCGCTCCGCGAGGAAAGAATATATCGCGCTCGGGTGAACATTTATGCAGCCCCCGTTTTTTTATCGCAAATTCGTGGTGTTTGGTTGGAGAAAACACGTGTAGAAATCGGTGAAGCTATATGGTTGTCATCGGTGACCGGGAGGGGGTGGGGAGCGGAGATAATTGAGTGGTGTGGTCCGTCTTTCTTGGGCAACCCCTATGTCGGGAGAGAAAAGGATGGCCGGTTAGTCGGTTTTTAATTGAAAGCGAAGCCCGTGGATTTTTAATTAAGAAAATTCAAGATCGAGCAGTAGCTACATCGAGAGTGCAATGCCGGCCCGGAGGAAGTAAAAAAGAAGGGGGGCTCCTCAAACAGTTTTATAATTGATTTCATTTTCATTTATTTTAGCCAGCGCCTTCACGAGGGAGGAGCGGCAAGTGCTCCCCGTCAGCGCGGGCCGAGGCGCCATCCACTTGGCCGCAATCAATTTAATGTTTTAATTAAGGAGAGCCAACCGAGGAGGCAAGGGGAGGGTGTATCTGCGAAAAATTAGATTTCACTCGCGAGAAATCTCGCTACTTGCCGTTACACCCCCATCGAACTCGTCTCTTACCTTCGTTTTCTCCCGACTTTCATTTTTTTTCCCCTTCCAACTTTGACACTCTTAGCTCGTGTCGTACTGTCATATTTATGCTTACACTATCGTAAAGATGATTTTATTTCTGTTTCCACGAGAGGAACCTCCTGTCACATGATGGATTCATTTTTCTTCATATTGTCCATAAATTATATTATCTTTGTAACTATTCGAATTGTCTTTAATATGAATCACTAATAAAAGTGACATTGTTAGTTAAATGCACAATGACTTCGTAATTCACCAATAAGGAAAAAGGAATTCATACATTACAATGGTTTTTTTTATTTACATCTCATATATTCATTATCCATACTGGTATTTTCTGTATCATTTAGACACACCTTTCTTCTGAAGATGAAAGGTCGAATTGTCAAATAAAAACTCGCTCCAACCCTTAGTTTTATATCAACTAGACTGTACCCCCCAATCAAACAACATGCATAAATATTTGCTCGTGTTAAAATGTACTTTTTCCAAGAAAGCAAAGTCGCATGTTTTATCGCTCCCAGCTGAACCTAAAAATCCACGCGCGTGCGAAGGAACGTCTACCTGGCAAGCATTCAAAAATCCATAAAGTCAATTTTTATAAAATCAACAGTGTCCCGGTGTGTTTTCCGATCGCTTATTCAATTTTGCTCGAAAATTCAACATCGTCTTTGGAAAATCGGATTTCCCTTGTTTTGCAGGGTGAAAAAAAGAAATCTCTTTCGGACGCACCTACAAAAGCGCGAGAGAACAAAAATCAATGGCCAACCTGCTGCCATCAAATACGATGCCACCTTGAGCATTATACCCACTCCCTCGTCCACGTCGCGAACAGAAGAAGAAGAAGAGACGGAGGCCCTGACACATCGGCCGCGTGCACTCTGGCAGTTGTTGGCAAAGGTCTGCGTTTAAATCGACGTCTCGTGCATACTCCGTATACTTACTCTCGTGCAGCTGCGCTCTTTCTGCTCCCGATTCGAAAAATCCACCATTTTGAAGCAGCTATTCTCGAGACTTACGCAACCCCCCCCTCCTTTTCCCTACGCACAGTTCTCTACTTTGACTACGAACGCAAAAAAAAGGGTGAGGCGAAGGGTGCGGCGAAAAGAGCGCGCCAGAGGCCTGCAAAAATATTTACGCCAGCTTACTCTTCTATATCGGGTTTGTAGCTGGTGTATATATATACACACACACACACACACACACACATATATATATATATATATATATATGTATACGTGTATGAAGGAACGAGTACGTCCGTGCTCTCGCGTGTGCGATGCAAATACGCGTCGATCGCGACGCATAATAATTTGCGGGTACTTTTTTTTTACTCCCTCGGTGTGCTTTCGGTGGGATTTTCGGAGCGCGCGTTACGGGGCAGCAGCTCGGCTGTTTTGTTTGACTTGAAATTTCCCGTCGCGATTGTTTGACGCTCTGTAGTATTTATCGAAAGTACACGTGGGCATACAGGTACCGTTTGGTCCGAAAATGTATTTTTTTATAAAAAATGACGATGACAAAAAATCAATTGCTCATATATTCACGGAAGAAATAGTTCTTACAAGAGTAACTACGCCAATTAGACTTTGTTATAAGTATATTTATACTTGTATGTGGATTCGAAGCCACGTAGTTTTATCCAACCGAATAAACTCCCGAAAATTAAAAGAAAATATACACCTTATACAATTTGTTAAATGATTTTTTACTAACGTGGTAATATCGGGTTCCTCGTTTATAAGAAAAGTACTTGTGCAGTCGTTGGAGTACGAACCGGTCGCTTTATACCGATCGACCCATAAATATGCCGCGATTGTAGTTGATATCTAAATTTATTCGTAAACTCGCGCGAACATCCACGATCCGTATACATATGACCGCGAATTCTCGATCTCTGACTCTTCCTCTTTTCCCCATCCTCACGAAAACTCGAAGGAGGTATATAGCACCGGTGTGACTACCGATTGTCGGCTATTTCTCGCGGTCGTTACGCAATACGAACTGCCGATCGGATTTTTGGCCGGAATCTCTGGCCGAGCAAAAATGTTTGTTTAAACGCGGCTGCTCTATAGGCCCAGGCCTTGAGTGCGCGCACGACTTTTCGTACGAAATTAGAACTTTCCGATGGCCACGCCGGTAATTTCCGACCGGCTGGAATCTCGATTTATTTGCCACGTAACGACGCGTGGAGTATACGACCGATTGCCCCTGCCATGCGCTATACGGTCCAGTTGCGAGAAAAAATACGCTCCTGGCGGCCTGGCGCGGCAAAGCCGTCCGGCCAATAGATCATGCAGATGGAAAAACTCGGGAAAAGTAAGACACCCCAAGTCTAGACGCTGATAAATATTCAGGTGATTGATAATAATACGCGGAGCCCGTACGGACCACCGTGGGAGACGAAAACATTTTCCTGCCTTTTTTTTTTTTACGCTCGATGGGTATAAGTGAAAAGCCGCGTAGACGCGCAGACGACAAGCGCGGACGGGGCGAAAAAGAAAAGGAAAGCTCGAAAAGCGTGACCGGCGTCGCCGAAAAGAGCGTGCTCGGCACACTGCCAGGAGCGCGGCTTAGGACACGTCGGCGGGCATTTCTCTCGCGTTTGAAAAAATACACCCGCGGCTATTCGCGTCGTCGCGACTCGACTTGCAAGAAACGTGGTTCATTGTTTAATAATCGCTGCTGATGTACCTACAATATATCCTCGAAATAAGTATATATCTCCGGTGGGAAGATGCGCCTCGAGGTTGGGGCGAGTATAAAGGAGGAGGGTCCTAATGGAAGCTTTAAAAAGTTGTCGGGGGGGTGTTGGGACCGGGTGGATAAAGAAGGCGCGTAGGTATGAAATTTCACTTATTGCGCCGCTGCCGTTCCCTCGAGACATCGGATGGAAATGTGGGAAACGCGCGGCAAATGGGGGGGTAATGGGAGTCGGAGGCGAAGAGGATGACGACTCAAGGCCGATCACTCCCGCTCGCGATATTTGGTATTTAAATTCGGTCGCGGCTGCCGCTGATGTTTTTGTTTGTCGAACTTCTTAATGGGAAAAGTAATTCGTGTACTCGGGGCGCGTTCGCCCGGAAGATTCCATTTGTTTTATTTCGCCAGGGCTTTTTTCTTCGCAACGCCACTTACCGTGGATAGGCCCGTCCTTTTGTCTCGCCCCGGGGGAAAATGGAAAAATTTTTTTCCACTTGGTTGATTCATACGCGTATTTTCACTTTGGTAAACTCGTCATTGGAAATAACGGGAGGCGACGCGTAAAATCAACAGTTGCGTGGAAAATTTGCCTCGCAACATTTTAGCGCCCAAAAACGCACGAGCCCATAAAATTCTACTCTGACAAATGCGCACGTTTGAAGAGACAAAATTGAGCTGCGGAAAAACAAAAAAAAAAGACTTTTCGTGAATCATTTTCGCAACGAAAGACCAGCCTTTTTTGCCCTCCCACGAAAAAAATGTACTGCCAAAATGAATCATTTTTTTGCTCCTGTTTTCTTTTTTTAAATAAATTCAAAAAAAAAAAAAAAAAAAAAAGGCTCTTCTCACGCGATCCAAAAATCGTAAGCGTTAAAATTCACCGGACGAAAATAACGATTCACGTTCCACTTGGCGAACTCGTCGTTTGCATCCGGAAAAACTTTGTTCAACGTTTGTTCCTTTACGTCTCGTTGAAAATAATCTCCGTGCAATTATCCAGTGCAGAGCGGGAGAGCATTAAAAAGCCGAGCAATAAACCGGTGCTGATGACAAACGTCGTTATGTGCAAAAACCATCCACTGAAAAGAGTACCGAGCTAATGAAGAGACACTTGTACGTGGAAAAATCGTTACAGCCCCGTGAAGCGAGTTAATCGTTTCCGTAGGTGTAACGTGATTTAGCCAGTGGACGCTTTTGTGTCCATCCACATTGTGTAGGTATACTTCTATATACACAACGGAGGGCTTATATCGAGGTTTATATTTACTTTGCACTTGTAGCTCACGTAATACGGCCGGCTTCATCACTACACATAATGGGTAGCAGTAGTAGTAGTCGTCGTCGTTACAGACTCAATTTACATTCGCGAGCGATTTCCCGAAATTAGATCGAGCTTCGAATTTTTTAGCCACGCGCAAACGGAAATTAAACTGCCATGAGCCCGTGTAATTCAGGTTTGCCGCATGTGTCGGTGGATTTATACCGTTTGTGCTATACAGAGCCAGTGTGTGCTTGTTAATGTACTTTTCAATGTAAAAAACGAGTGCTCGCTTGACGCGGTGAATTTTTAAGTAATATTAACTTTTTTTTTTTTTTTTTTAATCAATAATACAACAGTCGCACATGGCCTCACAAAATATTATTGCTTTTTTCCTTAAAACAATTATAACAGAGAACAAAAGTCTGCTGTTAGTGTGATTATTTGATAAAATCTAAAAAATGATTAGTAAAATGTATATTTTACAATTGTTTGATTTTAGCGAATATAGTACATACACTTTTGGCTCATAATAATTGGTCTAAAGCAATTACTCTATGACTCGAACCATATTTTCCTCGCGTATCCAACGCTTTGCAAACTGAACTGCCATGCAGTCTCGTACACGTCAAAAAATACACTTTAATCCCTACAAAGAAATTACCTCCTATGAATGAGGAAGACGAAATAACTAGTTACATTATCATAACACTTAAGCCGTAGTAAACCGCAGATCCGCCCATTCCGGGCCAGCAGTAAAAAATCTGGCAAAAAAAAAAAATCGCGGAGAAAAGTATCAAAGGGTTGAGAGGTGCAGGGGACGAGGAGAGATCAGGTCGCACCGAAAGAGGAAACGTCGCTCAAGAAAGTACGGAAAAAAAAGCTAGCGAGCGAACAGACTACGGGATGTAAGACGAGAGCACTGCGCCCAACGGGGCAACCCTCGTGGCACGATCGTCCATATTTTTTTCGCCATCTTTCTCCCTCTCCCCTACCAAGCAGTTTCTCGCTCTCCCCTCGTTCGTATGGTAGCAGCCATCAGTACGTGACACGGCATCAGCCACTTCGATATTGCCCTGTTGATCAATAAACGCCGATTGCTCGGGACTTACCCCCTTTCTCGGCCAAACCCCTCTGTTGGCTTTTTTTTGTCCGCTGGTCCAGCAAATGCCGGACAAATATTTTTCAATTGATGGAAAAAAGGGGGAAAAAAATCGCAACACTGGACGCGGGTTCCGCTCGTCCGAGCGAGAGACGCCGATCAACGTGTAACTGCAGTCATTCTATTTATAAAAAAAAGGACGCTTCAAAAGACCATTGCAACGTTGTGCAACCATGTTTTTTTTTGTATTTTTTATAAAAAAAAAGACTGTGAATCATTTATTCATCGTGAAAAAGAAGCCATACGCTTTATTTTCCGCTGTTTTTGAAAATTTGTACCTCGAGCAGGTACTTATGTAAACGAGGATTAATTTACGGGACGACTGACGAATTAATTCCCTCTCTCGTAAATAATTATCATGCGCGTGCATAAATTGCACGCGCGTACGAAAGCTCCAAAGTAATTCGAGTATCGTTTGCGAAATGCAATATTGAGAAAAAACAAAGGATTACTTTTAGATGGTCTGAAAAACTACCCATCAATAGTCCCCGTCACCCGTCCGCGTGAAACGAGCGGGAAAAAAGAGATGCGGAAAAATTGTGCAGTCTCTGTGTACAACCCACGGGGAGTGTTTTCGATAGGTATCACCGCCGACACCACGGACCCGTGAAAAAATGAAAAAAAAAAAAAAAAAAAAAAAAATCGGCGCTGCGGGTGGATATACCGTGTTATTTTTCTCGTCCGTTTCATTTTTTATTTTTCCATTTCTCGCCTGCCGCTAAAAGAGTTCGACCGCAGAGCCAATTTCCGCCGACAGCTTCCGACGAGGGAATTTATCGGATATGCGCTCCCCACCCCCTCTTTCCTCCCGCACCCCCTTTCTCCCTCCCTCGTTTCGAATTTCCAATCCATACGTACAATACGTGAGCGGACTTTTCGATGCTGTAAATAACGGCACACACACCCACACGAGCGAATCTCGTATTATGCGATTCTGACAATTAAATTATTATCGTTGTCGTGGCGCGGCCGCTGAAATATTAATTGTGCACGGCCCGGCTTTGTCATAATTAAAATCCCGCCTTTTTTTTCCTTCAATTTTATTTCCGTGCTTTGCGTAGCGTGTGGCCGATAATTGAAATTAGGTGTGTTGATTTTCGCGGATTTTTCAGGGATTTTTTTGTCGAAGGTTTGTATTTTTGCTTATTTATCCCGTGAATTATTGCACTGTCTGTCGAGTGTCGGCGAAAACGCGAGGCAAATAAACGACAGTGTCCAGGATTTTGATTGAATTTCCGCGCGATCGGATAAAAATATTAACACACGCACGCGTGTAACGTTACGCGCTCGCGAGGGCTGCATCTTGCATCGTGATGATAAATCTGGATTATCGATAATTCGTAAAAAATTGGATCGGTATTATTAAACAAAATCACGCTCGCAACGAAATGCGCAAACCGTTTAATTAATTTCGAGATGTACGTATCTGTAATGCAATACTCACCACCAAGGGGGGGGGGGTATATGCGCAAAAGGTGGAATTAAATTTATCGGCAAATCAAATGTAGTCAAAGTATAGTGGGGGGAGAAAAAAAAATACGAGAACTCTGAAAAGAACAATAAAACTCGAAAGTAAGGGGAGGGAAGGAAAAAAAAGTAAAAAAGAAGCCGAAGTAGTAGCAGCAGTAGCAGAAGAAGAAGAAGAGGAAGAAGCTCGAGCGAGTTATCAAACTAAGTATCGGAAACAAAAGGAGCGAAGCCCAGCAGTCGAGAGAAAACTCGTAATTCCTCGCCTCATCAGTTATGAAAGAGCTAGGGGAGCACCGAGAGGGTATATATACGTATATAAGCTTTTTTCCGTCCGAGTAGAATAAGAGGAGAGCGAGAAAAGTTCTCGGGTTCGTGTACGGTGCGCACACACTTTTTCTCCCCCTCCCTTGGACCCCTCGCCTCTTCTTCCCCGGAGTAGTAATTATTTTTCTTGGGCCGGCCAACCCTCCTGCTCGGGGTGCGAGATTTTTAACGTCTGAGGAGGATGAGACCTTCGACTGCGCCCCTTTTCTCATCTCTCTCCTTGCAGCTCGGAGCTTTTTCTTTATATACACGCCTCGTACCCACCGCTGCCAAGTGTACAGGCGCGTGAGACAGGCTCTTCACGCGCGTGTAAATATCATCCCAAGTACAAAGAAAATTTTGCGCGAGTATAATTCAGCACTTCATCCTCGTTTCAACTATTACAACGGCGGCCAAAAATCAAGATGATGCGTTCGGTTTGATTTTATGCAACTGGTTTTTTGTTTCGTCATTTATTTTCGTTCCCGGGGCTAATTGCCAACTTTTTCTCCCCGTCTTTTTAGATCCGCGCCCCGCGAGACCGGGAATTCGTCGTTGTCTTGGAGCTACACGGGTTTTAATTGAAAATTGGCTCGCGACACGAGAACAGGAAACTCGCGCTCGACACGAGATTTTTCGTTTAATTTATATACACTCACCGTCCCGGGTGCGTTTTATAAAAATAAAGTGATGTGCGAGTTTTTGCGACTAAATAAAATTACACCCTCTCGCATTCAATCGTCTCGAAAGAAAACAAAAAAAAGTCAAATAAACACACATCGAGGGAGCTCATATTACGCCGTATGCCAAACGCTCACGATTAATCATATACGCCTTTGGAATGCAAACACCCCGAGATGCCAGAGATAGAGCGCCAAGGGCGGATACTCTCAAGTGCGAATCGATGAAAGTCCAGGGATTCCTGGCCACCGATGGATCCCCGTCCAAAGTACACCGCGATGAAAATACAATACTTCCCGTATAAAACACCGATCGCGAAGCTTACCATCCGATGACTGTAATTTCTGTGACGAAATCATCGCGAAAGGGCTTCTCTGTGATTTCGCTAATCGCAAGTGCAACCAAAGCAAAGTTTGTTCAACCGCGTGGATCATCGAATGATTTAAACAGCCGGGCTTTGCCTGTGGACCAACGAAACTAAAACGGAATGGCTAATGTATACGCGAGAGTCTATAGGCCCGGGTTACGTCGGCAGGATTTTTTAACGGCATAATCGATGTATACTGTCAGTTGCGAGAGTCGGGCCGGATGATGGTTTTCAATTATCTTTCGAGGAATCGAATTCACTCTTGGATTTTAATCGGAATTTCAACGGGAATTATTTTGAAAAATGCATTCTCGACGCACTGGGCATTGTTGCACCCTCGGGGTTACATTACCCCGCTGTACCGTGTATAGTAAAAAAATGAAAAAAAAGAGGGACGGAGAAAAGCTCAAAAAGCACAATCGCCTGTACGCAAAGCCAAAAACAATCCAGCTTCTGGAATTTCGCGTGCACGCGCAAACACAGAGAAGCGTTTTCCCGTACGTGTGTATATACGTGTATAGTAGTGGCGATCGATCGAGCGAGCTAAACGCGCACGTCAAATTCCGCGCGAGCGTCGCTAACGAATAGCCAAACGCGCGCGTCTCGATAATTGAAAATTAAGTGACTAGACGCGAACGAAACGCACACACGCACACGCGCGTCTCGCAGCGTTTCACCCTCGCCTCTACGCGCGTTTACACGCAAAACTGACCTATACCCTCGGCCCCTTTGCAGTGAATACAATTATAGAATGTAATGCGGCGCGTTGTTGCGCCGAGATGTGTCATAAGTGGGTTGAAATTGTAGTTCCGTTGCGATTGATCGGTACGGGGGTCTTACAATGTACGTGGATTAAAAATCAATGGTGCAGTTTACCGCTTATTGAAAAATCCATCACCACGGGCCGCCGCGTATCTTCATTTTCACTTTTTTTTTTTTTCTTTTTTTTTTACCACAAAAACGACTTGAAGAAATTCGAAAAAAAAAAAAAATATTTATTAAAACGTAGGCCAAAATGTAACGATCACAGACCGCTATCCTCGACGTCCATCATAATCGTTTGGTGAATCACCCTCAGTTTCTCCGTTTAACGACACGATATCAACAACATAATAACAAAAACAACAATGGCAACGAAGACGATGGTTCAGGCGGAAAATAAAAATTTGGAGGGCGATCTAGTGAATTTCGCGTCGTTCGACTGAGGATGCGGTCTCGCGTTGAATTTTGGCGCGTACACCATCTTAATACGCCGCGCGCCCGAGCAAAACTGACCCGCAGCTGGCCGCTCGTTACGTGTGGCCCCGCAAACACACACACGGGGGGAAAAAGCAGAGGGACGGTAAAAAAGGGCCGCGTCCGAAAAGGGATGGATACGGTGCATGTGCTTACACACGTATATATTGTGTTAACAGCAAAGGGGCCAGTCGAGACTGGGGCGACTTGGTTTTCAAAGGTTGCGGATTTTTTCGCTTTTTTTTCTTCCGCCCTTTGATTCGAGGGTCCGGCGTGTATACCTGTGACGCGTTGCATCGCGTTTTTTTTGGGACCCAAGGGCTGCGAAGTGCGCGCGCTACGTATACCACCAGATTGGGATAATGCGAACATCGGAGGGGTAAGGAGGTTCGGATGAGACAACGCGATACGTCCTGGTACAGTCTCGTTGGGAAGTTTGAGCTGACGCCACGGGGGTCGTAAATCTCTCGGTTGCATGTACGTGTGCTTATTTTATGGACTCGTTGCAGTTGGGGATCCCGAAATTTTATTCGGCCCTCCGTTGCGCGATATTATTTATGACTCATATAGATACCGTAAAACTGCAAATACGAAAATTCATTACGTACATTTTACGCTTCATTTTTACGCCATCACTCGCGAGATGCATATGCAGCGACGGCACATATTGCATCGAACACCCGCGTTGGTAATGACATATTTTTACAAGCGAAATTATTTTGTTGCATTAAATTTCAACGCTCACGGGTGTTCGACGTTTTCGCTCGTAACGCGAGAGTGTAAGCGTCAGACACGCCGTTTTCAATGTTCGGAGAGTGTCACTCAACGTCCATGGTTGGGACGCGTTTGCTTACGTGACGAAATTTCGGCAGCAGTCGAAACAGTTTACTCATTTTCGTTCGCCGTTGAACTCGTCGATGCATCGGTCTATCGGGGGAGGGACTCTACCTTCTGATGATTCGGTCATAGTCTTTGTATCCTACGTCGTGTCGTACGTGTGAATTAATTAAAGGTTGCGAGGGTCTGTAGACATAATGATACAAATTAGAAAATCTGTACAATTTCCTTGGTCCCGAGAGTGTAGTTTTTTTTTTTTCAATTCCACCTTAGACAATATCAACAAAATCGATCTTCGTACTAAAGAATAAAACATTATTTTCTGTATATTTCTCTGTACATTGTAAGTATCGGTGATAAAATTTTCAATTTTTAATCAAGAGATCGGCAGAAAACATCAAACGAAGCAGTTTGATTGTGAAAAATGGATGTTATTTTTCTGGCTTGACGAGACGCGAGCCTCTGTAATTAAACTGGTTCAAATTAAATAAATGCCACTTTACCGGTACCAGTAAATCATATGATTGTTATTTTACTCGTTTTAAGCTGTTTATTTGAAAATCCGGATATACGTTTACGTGGAAAGTGCACAATTTCCGTACTCGAATTTTCGTGTATTTATCCTCGTTTTTCAAATACGCGTATCAATAATTCCCAATTTTTCGGCGAATTTCAGATCGAATGCCATTTCATTTGCAAAATTTACTCAATGTACACACGCGTCCTGATATTGAAACGAAGGACTGGACGGACTGTATGTTGATGTATCGCAAAATTCACTGAATTCAATGACAAAATGATTCAGCCATGCGCGAACCTCTCCTGTAAAACACGCGGGAATTCCCATCAAATATTAACCAAATATCGCAAGCTCTCGCGAAAAAAGCTCATCCAGTTGAAATTGTCATCTTTGCGCGTATTCGTAAAAATTGTAAACAAATACACACGTACACACAAGCCATTCGGGAGCTAAACCAACTCACGCACTCGGGCCCTTAAAAAAGTAAAAAAAAAATAAAAAAAATAAAAAAAAGTAAAAGAGACAGAGAGAAGGAAGCGAGACAAAGGTGACCGATGAGAATGGGAAGACGAACGGAAGGGGATGAGCTAGGGGGAATGGATTTATTTCCGGGATGGATTGTGTCTGGCTGCCTACTTGGTGCTCATCGACGACTACGACGTTGATGAGAGATACAGGACAGGAGGAGGGATCTCGTATTTTACGGGGGGCACGCGTGCTCGCGGGGCAGACTGTACGGAAATCTTTTTTTGCCTCTCGCTTTATTTTATCCAAGGCTATAGAGCTCATGGCTATATTGAATGTTCATGCCGATATCGGTTTTTTTTTTTTTTTTTTTTTTTTTTTTTTTTTTTTTTTTTTTTTTTTTTTTTTTT
>NW_019379459.1:1551244-1568968 GCF_000648655.2 Copidosoma floridanum | reverse complement strand
ATTAATTTACTCTTTATTTTTTTCACAGTATTTTTAATCCTTTTATATCAGATGGATATCCGCTTCATTTTCGTTCCAATATCCTCGCAGGAGAGATTGTTGAAAGAAACTTTATCCCTACAAATTATAAACGTATGAAATAAATTAGCTTTTGTCGCTATACCCATTACACGTTGAGCTGCTTTTAGAAACTAATTTCTCATAATTGCATCGCTTGTCTTAATTTGAAATTAAAATTATGAAAAAAATAAAGAGTAAATTAATTGTTTTTAAATTAAACGTCTCGTTTGAAGCTTTTTTACCAGTTATAATAACAGCTCCAAATATACGGGAATCTTTTCGTCCCTTCGTTGACACATAAGGGTTTGTACAAAAAAGACAAAAGCAAAGGGGAAGAAAGAGACAAGGACAGACAGCTTTAATCGAGGGGGAACGAGATCCCTGCGTTGCCGACGGGCAGGGAAGAGCGGTCAGGCTGAGTGCGTCCGGTCGATATATGGCCACCTCGCCAGCAGATGCCAGCATCGAACCGCCCCAACTAGCCGGCCGAGGCGTTTCTTCTCTATCGGGCTGCGGTCGATTTTTCCGGATGATATATATACTATCTTTTTTTTTTTTTTTTTTTTTTTTTTTTTTTTTTTTTTTTTTTTTTTTTNAAAAAAAAGTAGAGTAAAAGTGCACGTTTCTTTCTTTTTCCCTCTCATTATTCATACGTTGTTTTCGCACGTCGGAAGTTGAGCAGCGCCACCGAGCGGATTTATTAACGGCGGCCTCTCTGCTCCAGCTACAGAGAAAGCAGCGCAAAGGGGAGGAAGATACATTGTCTCCGCGATCGATGGGAGCCGGCCGGCTCGTGCATCTGTATATGTATACACATGTATGCACCGCGACTCGGCCTCTCTCTCTATATATACATGTATCTCCCTCCTCTGCGCTCCTCCATCCCCCTGGCGCTGCTCTGCAAAGTGATGCGACGCGGCAACGGTAAATATCGCCTCTATCGCCACCCGTAACTGCTGTGCAGGCCCCGTAAGTATACCTCTCACTCGCACCGATACTGTATATATATTATATGCATCCACCCGCTCTGGGGTATACATATATACCCAAACAATGCTTTTACCTCGCCCGCTGGCCGTGTCGCCAATACTGCGACGCTTTTGCTCCATCTCGCTTGTGTTTTGTATCCCCCCCCCCACCCCAAAGGGCCTAGTACTTGTAAAACGAATATTTTCTAACTCAAAAAAATAGTATACCTCATTCGAAGGGTTTTTTTTTACAAATGTAACGTACGGTAACTCATGAATTTGCACTTGCCGAGTGGTTATGGAAGGCACAAAGCGCCAAATTAGTTATTCATCTGTACAAAAAAGTTTATCAGTTAGGTATACCTTGAATAAAAAAGCGTTAGTTTTGTTATTACTGAAAAAGAGCTTTCATCGGCATGAAAAAAAAAAAAAAAAAAAGAAAAGAAAGGAAGAAAAGCTCGCGAAAAAGCGACTCTGCAAGAGCCATAAAGCATAGCAGCAGCAGAAAGAGATTTCCGGATCGTAGGTGTTGTTGGAAGAGAAGAGAGACTGGACCACTGGCTGATGCACACGGCCGCGCGTGCGTGTGTACACGTATATGACGTCGTTGACCTCTTCCTCCTCCTCGTCGTATTCTTCTCTCTCGCTCTCTCTCTCTCTGCGTCTCTGACTTGCTCGTCTCTTTCTTCCTCTTTGTTTCTCTTGCCCCTCTGCTCTCCTCCGTATCTCTCCGATACGCGTGCAAAGCAAAGCCGAGGACACAATATCCTCGAGAGAAGAAAGAGACACACAAAGTTTTACTTTTTTCCCTCTCTCTCCCCACGTAGTAGTGTATTATCTGCTCAACTGTCTGCAAAAGCAAGAGATATTAGTGGCATTTCGAACTTTAGTGCCGGCCGAGGTGAGAAGTGCTTTGAGAGTATAAAAGACATGCGGGTTAATATCACGGAAAACTCATGCGAAGAAAATAGAAGCACACCTTGGTAATATTGACTCGTGCGTGCAAGTCGACGTTAAAACCGCGGCGATCGAGCGGCAGCTGTGAGGAGGAGGCGCTCACTCTCCCCCCGCGGAGAGTCACGAATCATGGTAATTCACTCGCGTGCGTGGATGCGGTCGTATTTCGTTAATTTCCATAAATACGAGCAGCATAAGTGTGCCCCGGTGGTGCTCCCGGAGGCTGTGAAAATCCTCATTTGCCGTGGAAATTATCAAACGGCGCGAATAAAGGACGCGGAAGTGGACCCGCTATCGCGTGTGTCTGTAGGGGTATACGTATAACGTTCTGTTTTGCTGCCGCGGACACGCTATACGAATTGTGAAACGCGCGCGTGCTTTTCTTGCACTGAAATCGAGCGGAGCCGAGCTTTTTTTCTTTGGTTTTACCCCCTTCTTCGACCCATGTTAATACGTACATTGGACCGAATGATAAATGCGCAGATTCGGGTGGCAGCAAAAAACAGGGGGAGGCTTAATTAGCCAGTGATGTATGTATACTTACGTACGAGCGGTTGGATCGGGGAAAAAAAAAAGACTAACCAGAGATGACCTACAACCGATCGAAATCGACGCGCAGCCGGAGAAACGTTTAGTTAATTACTTTGCTCGCTCCGTTTCTACGAACCAGTAGAAATTTTTGTTTTCTCCTTTGCTCGTTTTGTTTCAATATTCGGAGCAGCTCGAACACCATCGCGTACTCGTGTCGCGCCAAGATGACACTGGTAATGTGAGCGCGCGCGTAACGCAATCATCAGTTCGCTAATTGAATCGTGCGTTGGATGAGTTTTGTTATGCTAATCAATTAATTTGGCCGTGTTTACTTTCGCACGGTGTACACATATGCGGTTGTTCCGTTTAGTATTAACGAGCCCCTGCGTCTGTTTTTCTTGTCGTACACCCCAAAGTGTAACGATATGGATAAATCAACTGGATGCAAGCCCCGAAAAAATTGGTTTGGGGAAGAATGGGCACCCGAGTAAAATTCATCAGAGAGTTTTGATTGTGTAGGAATGGATCAATGGGAAGTAATTAAAGGCAAGAATTTCGTGAATCGCCATCCCCAAACAAAGAAAATTAGTCTCGTGTGCTTGAACTTACTCTGAAAACGCACGCATACGGTACATATTTATGTACACCCAACGCTTCCGTGCGTCTGTGTACCTACAGTACTTACGTGTGGCCCGCGAGAGCCCACGGTTAATTAGCCGAGCCACCTACTCTTACCTCGTTAAAGCCGGCTCTTTTTCTCGCGTCCGATCAGTCGGTTCCCGTGTCCTCCAGGTTCAGTGGCGCGATCGAGAGTCGGCGGGGAAAAAAGCGCGATTTTCGGGGGACGCCGGCACCCGGTTCGGCTTCCTCTGCTGTGTGTGGCAGTGCCCCCGCCGTCGCCGCACTCATCGAACCTTCCTTCCGACACCCCCTCCTCCTGCCCGCCGCGACAATTTCCGCTGCCGATGCTCCTCCACCACCCGGCTATGTTGCCCCCTTCTTCTTCCGGTGGTACAGCCCAGGACTCTCGATCTTCCAAACTTCAGGTGTTTCCCTCGGCGTCGCGCTTCTTCGATTCTTCTCAACACCACGGCCGCCGCTGCGTAGTATTTTTAATTTTTTCCCAGCCGTAAATTTAGAAAGTTCGTATATCAAGCGCGCGGCGGACGTTTTTACGCGCGTCCACTCGCTCCCCGCTGCACGCTATTATTCCTCGCTCCACTTTCGCCTCCTCCAACCCCTTGGAACTCTGTCTAATTCTTTTTTTCTCCCGATGTATACATATACTGCACTTTATAGACAAAAAAATAAAAACAAAAACAAAAAAAACAAAGGGCGCGTTCACTCGTGACGATGGTCAAGTAGTCACGGACTATTCGGTCGGACGGTCTTGCGGCTATGTCACACGTATTTTGCCCCCGCACTGTATCACTTTATCCACAGAATCACCTCGCAGCAGCAGCGTCGCCGATCAAAGATCGCACTATCAATTCAACCTCCAACAGCAGCAAATCCTTAAACGGCTCGACGACCGGACTGTCAGAGAACTCACTCAAAGTAACACCAACAAGTGGAAGCACTACACGAACCGCGTAAAAAGGAAGCCCGGCAGACGGACGGACAGAGCTTACCGGCGATGTCCCTTTAATTTCCCTCCTCTTACGTAAAATGCAAGCGCGGGCCAAAGCTCGACCGGGTGGGAGGCAGATCTCAAGGATCGAGCGCGCACGCGCCCTGCAGATTAGAAAGACCGTGATCGGCGATCTCTATGTTTCGTTGGTTTTTTTTTTTTTTTATTGTCGCGAGGGAGGGAGCTTTTTATCTCGCGCGTTCGCGGCTGGCGCGCTACTACCGAACTATAGCGGGGGCCCCTCTGGACGGACGTGTGTACGCGTTTTCGCGGGAGGACGGCCGGCTCGGGGATTTATTATTGCAGCGGGCGAGTATATAGAGAAGAAAAGAGAGAGAGAGAGATACTTGGAGCTTAGAAAATGCACTCCTCCTAATGCACGCGCGCGCTGCCGCCAACGCCGCATAGAAATGTTGCTGATGCTGCCGCATGCGTGTGTGCCACCTTCTACTTCTTCTTCTTCTTTGGCTTCTCTTCCTCTTTTTCGTAGTCGGAGAGCACGAGTATACGAGCGCAAGAGAAGGGGGAGAGGGCGAATTCGCTTGCTCGTTCATTCTTGGCTCGTGGATGCAGAAAGAGAAGAGGAGGAGGAGGGAAGAGATCTAGGAGAGGTTCATCTGTGCACGAGGCTCGCAACGCATGCGCCGTTCGGTGTAATGTGCTCTGCTCCTAGAGCTTATATTATGTGCATGCATGCCCAACGGAGAAGAGAAAGGAGCGCTCTTTGCGTTTCGTCAATGGAATGGGAGAGAAAGAGAGAGAGATCGAGAGTCTCTCTCTCTCTCTCTCTCTCTCTCAGTCTTGAGCTGATAGCTTTCGTGCTCCTGATGGTCCGCTTCCTTACGTTTCTTCCAAGGGTCCCGGGGAAGGTCGAGGATGATGTGTCTCTGGAGCTGGACAGAGAGGAATTGAAACAAAGCTGTTTTACTGTCACACAGGATTGGTAGATTACGTTGACTCGATTTTCATTTGATATCAGCTTAATACACGATAATTATGAAGAGTATAATCATGGTTGATATATACACAGCCCTGAATTCATCAGCTTTATTTTCTCGTAATATCATTGTCTTGACTTTTTTTACAACAAATTTGCAGAAGGTACAATTACTTTGATTCGATAGTAAGACAATGTCCTCTTCACGATAACACTTATTGTGTTCGTTTGCTTTAAAACTCTTGTATAAGCATACACAGTCGATCACTCAAGCCAATGTATTGGAAATTTATGACATAAATGAGACACTTTAATTTGTACTTTTAACGGAGTATTGTATAGTAGTCATTTTCATTGTAAAGTAAAGAAAAAGTGTTGTGCGTCATGCTACCCCAATGTCCGATTTCTCGTTCCTTGGAAAACCTTTAACTAAATAGGATGAAGAAAAAAATACTATAAAAGGTAAAAGACACATTGGTACTTTTACAGCACCTGGTCAACGTATATACAAATTAGAACACGTCCCTTACAGAAAAGTGGTTGCATAGTATGACACGCGTATACAGTGTAAGCGTCGTATAAGTGCTCGTCAAATCGAGCCGACCCTGAAAAACGTATACGATTGAACGTACAGCTGTGCAAGGACGCCGGGCCTCGCGCTGGTGTGGCAGGTAGTCGTCAAAATTAACGCCATCGTATATTATACCACCAGTTAAGCGCTTTCATGACTGTTTTGACTAATTGATAAGTGACTGCGTCATTCATAATCAGCTGGATCATTTGGCCAGTGACGTGACGTAATTTCGTAAATCGCATATAGGTGCAGGTGAGGGCGTTTGCTGCTGCGCGTACTCTTTTCGCTATAATTTTCCCCGAAACGCGACCCTTTCCTCCGGAACGAAAGGGCTCATTGCGGATCCCGCGTTGCATGAGTTTATTCATACGGATGGATAAACCGTCGTGGAAGCACAACCTACATGGACTTTCGGCTCATTTTACGATACAATAGATTTTTCAATAGGTGGTGGAGAAAATCACTCGAGTAGTGATTAAGGGCACCAGTGCTTACCCTTTTTTTTCTTGTTATTTTTTTTCCAAACTCACTTTCTAGTCAATTTTACAGTAAAAACAGCAACATTATTTCTTTCACACAATATAGTGTCATTTATACAAACTCTTCTTAAATGATTATCTGTAGATAGTAATATTTATACGATTTTTTTCACTACTTATAAGTATGCAGGCCTTGCTTGTTTTTTTTTTTTTTTTGAACACTCTTCCTAATATATTTAGCGTCATACCTTTGTATGTAAAACCAAAAAACTCAATAATACATCATTCACACTGTTATGATGCGTGTTAGTCTAATCAATGGTATTTATAAACACAATCCTGTCAAAAAGGTGTATGATCCTTTTTAAGCAAGATACATTTCGTAATCAAAGCATGACCAATTAAAAACTGCAAACACGACCAAAATGTAAGTAGATAAATCGATAATCATATCAATTGCACATAATTAAAACACCGCCCGATGAATCGTAAAAAAAGCATCAGCGGAGCTTTATAGCTATCGCGCGGCGGCAATTGAATGGAATGCCAAAACCTGGAATGAATCGGAGCGACGAGCTAAACAACCGCATCAAAATACAGTGAGAGTGGAAAAAGTGAGCTCTCAAAAAAAGTGGTACAATAGAAGGGATGTAAAAAAAAAAGAGCACAGTTATTCCAAGCGCTTAATAACCACATCGCGTACGCTTGCACCCGCACTTTTTTTTTTTTTTTTGCTTTCTGCCACCGGAGAGAGATGGAAATGGGGGGAAAAAAAAAAAAAAAAACGAGTGAATAAAACCCGGGAGAAACGACCGTTGGAGGAAATGGAGGGCGAAAGAGAGGCGAAACGGAGGCAAGTCCACTCGGCCCGTGGCGATTTTTACCTCGTTTTTTCCGGCCACTCGGCTCTTCCTCCCCATCCCCATTCGTCTCCCCGTGGGGCTTTTGTTTTCCCCTATTTTCCGGTTTTTCCAGCACTCGAGCAACAGGTAGCAGATTATAAAAATCACTCTGCGGTCCCTCGACGCTGCGGCCGAGGATGGGAGGTGGGGGTGACAGGAAAAAAAAAAAAAAAAAGGCAAACGAGAAGAGGAGGCGTGGAATAAAAAGGGTATACACACTCGTGAATACGAGAGGACGGACGTACACACATCAGCTTGCATTGCAGTGAAAGAGACTGGGAGGGAGGACGCGCTTAATTCGAGGGATTCGATCGAGCTTTATTTAATCAGTACGTGGCTAATTCACGCTCCGAGCCATACACCTGTGATGTACTATATATGGATCGTATTTGTACGGGTGTATAATGCACGATTCATGGCTCTTTCATTGCGTGTAACTCGCTTTGCCCTTTTTTTTACACGATGTAAACGGATGCTCGACCTTTGCTCCTCTATTTACATACACGTTTTCTTCGCAAAACACCCTTTCACACTTATCTATTGAATCATGAATGATAATAGTAATAATAATGATGATGATGTCATGTAAAATATGTTAATCATCAACAAAATTTTGTCTTTTTCCTTTCAGGTACGTAGACGCGTACGGATGTACAAATCGGATTTGTCGTGCACTCCCAAAAAGCATCAGGTAAGCGCTCGGCTACATGTTCTCCATTCAAAATCCATTCCGGTAAATGAATGCAAAAAGCCTACCCCTCCGGGCACAGCGACACCGAGTGGATGGATATTTTATCGAGATCCAAAAGTAAAAATGCAAAAACACCCCCCTCCCCCAGTCATCGGTATAGTAGTAGACGAGAGGTGGGTGCGCATAAATTTCAATCGAACGCGGGGACAAAAATGACTCCCCAAAAAACTGCAGCCTCATCGAAAAGCACCTCCCGTCCGTCTGTTCCGGCAAAAGCGTACCACGAAAAATCATCATCGTCATTGCGTATAAATATGACGCGCCATTGGGAGAAGTCCACCCCCCAAACGACGTAAAAACGTAAAAAAAGTCGACTGCAAAAAGTACCCGATGTACATTCACGGTTGCCCTCGGCAACGGTACCATATTACATGCATGATCCCGCGTGCCCATCGAGCGAGCGAAAGCAACAGCAACACATACAGAGATGGGGAAAAACATTCGTATGAATATGCTGCGCGTGAAAAAGCACGGCACGTGGGAGGACGCAGCAGCCGATCGAGAAGATCTATAGATGCGGGTCGTTTTTTTTGCATACATATAAATATATACTTAAATGCACGAATACGCACTCTTGTGTATACCTATACTCGTTACACATGCGTATATAGGTACTTGCACGAGAGAGGATGAGAGCGAAAGATGTAGCTGTAGGTATATATATATACAGCAGCGGCGCTGTCTCCGCGCTCTTCGCTATCCATTATTCTTCCTCCCCCGTATCTCCGCCTCCTCCTCGTGATCTCGCGTGTACGTAGGATATATATGTATATACAGGTACACGCTGTACGGGACATACGTATTTCTCTAGCTGTGTGTGTGCAAAAGGGAGAGGAGGTCCACGCTGCGCGCCATATCCCGTGTGTGCATGCGTGTACACGTATATATATAAGTATTACCCGCGGGGATGTACACCGCATCGCGAGCGCGATTTACATTAAACGGCAATGCAAGAGTTGAGAGAGGAAATCATCTGAAAACACGTATACGCGACCGGTGCACGCTCTTCACGAGCAGACATTACCTACACCGTTTGTCCCGCCGCGAGTACACTATATACCTAGCTGTCTCTGTTTCTTTCGAACTTCGGTGATTGTGCTTTATTAAACACGCCGAAGCGCGTGTAACGTTTTTTACAATACATTTTAACTGCAAGCACGAATACGTGGGGATTAGTATTTAATGGGAAAAAGGGCTAAAAAAAAAAAATTGATTTTGTAGTTTATACACTCGTTTTGAGTCGGTTGATCTTTTGTTCATAGTTGTGACGCAAATTAAAAAAAAAAAAACAGCTTTACGCAATTATTTCTATTCCAATCATTCCCAGACAGAGCGCCCAACATGTCCCATACACGCGTCGAACAAGAAATTTCGCTCTGGATGGATTTTTACGACCCGTAAAACAATGCTCTCACCCTATCCAGTAATAGAAAAGCCATACCTCACGTGGAACGTCCTCGAGCCTCTTTCCTCCCGCACCCGTGTACCTTACTTATATACTCCAGCAAACGCAGGTATCCATAAATTAGCAAAATTATCCAGCAGTACCTTATGTACATATATACATACAAGCCGCACCATAGACGCTCCTGCTTGCTCTTTTCCTTCATTTTTTGCTCCTCGGCTCTTTTTTTTTTCTTTTTTCCTCTCTCGCTCGGTCGTAAAAATCAAGCCGAGTACAACACCCCGCGGGATGAAGAGCGTCCGGTTCTTTGTTGGCCCAACGAGATTGTACTGCCGCAGAGTATACCCTAATACTGCTATTTTCAGGAAAACGCGGAAAATCTTTATTCCTTAAAATGGTACCTTCGGGTAGGTCAGGAGAACAAAAGTCGAGATGCGTTTCGGTAAAATTTTAGCGAGATAATTAATCGCGAGCAGGGAAGGACAAAAATGGCCCAAAGTGCCGTTTAATTGAGATAAACCACGCCGAAAAAGAAGNTTTTTTTTCATTTTTCCTCATGAAACCTCCAAGTTGTTCATCACGAGAATGAAAGTCATCGAAATGTTTTCTCTAAATCAATACAACAACAATTTCACCAGCCCGCGAACGGAGGTCCAAAAGAAAAAAATATCTCCCGCCCCATACAGCTGCAAACAAGCACAGCCGAAGGGAACAACGGCCCGACTAACTCCACCCACGCAACCTCGTGCGAAAGCGTTCAAGCTCATTATTCATTTATCCCGCGCAATATATGTACACACACAC
Source organism: Copidosoma floridanum (assembly GCF_000648655.2). The sequence goes on along the minus strand of NW_019379459.1, from coordinate 1,558,970 downwards.
GGAGCACCGGCCGCGTGAGAACAATAAGCGTACGCGGCGAAAGAACTCACTTCCACAGAGCACAATACAGCCACCCACGCTCGGTCTGAAAATCGGCCGCGACCTGCTTTTCGCTGGATCCAATAGCGTGTATCTTTCGATCGCCAGCACTCGCCGCTCTTATGCACACCACCCACCCGTCGATGCCCCAATAAGACGGCTATTCCCCCGTGTATAACCGTATGCACGGCTTGACAATTAACGCGGCTCGTTCATTAAAAGTTAAATTAGTTCGCGCGCGGACGATGGTTACACGCGCCAACAGCGGGATGGAAGATGAAGTTCTTGCCTTTCTCCCGGCAACCCGCCACAACAGCCCCAACTCCGCGAGCTCTATAACGTACGTAAGTACTTGTGTAGCGTTACAAATTTTCCCGCTGATAATGTCATGGTGGTCGTGGTGGTAAAGCGTCGCCCGAAGCTATCTTATCCGGAAATCGCGATGGCCTTTCGGCCAAAGAGAACATTTTACAAGTCAGCGCGAAAAAAAAAAACGGTCCCCGACTCACAAGAGCAAAAAACACACCGCACACCCGTTGCCCTTTTTTGCCCCCCCCATTCTCATCACCGTCACGGGCCCCTATAGAGAGACAAGTGCACAAAAAGCGTCTCCCCCCGATGCACCGGTGCACAACAAGCGTGGCGGAAAAAAGTGACGGGTGTCAAAATGGGGGTCGGGGACGTAACAGGTGGGGTGGCGCGTACCCTAGCTGCCTTTTTTCTGCCCCGGCACGCGTGCCCCAGTGTATCAGACGTGGAAAAAAAAGAGTAGGGGGTCTAGTCGACGGGGACATTTATTGTTGCGGGGACGATCGGGTCCCCCTGGAGATCGCTCGTGTTGTGGGCTCTGAATGGAGCTGTTACACAAATGGATACGTCGGTCCGTGGGTCATGCGGTGGGTATTGACACAGTGAAGCCGGGCTACTGTTTCAACATCGGTGCACCTACATACGTGTGTCGGTATACATTTTTTCGTTGTTGGCTACGTCGTGAGATTTTTTTATTTCTCCGAATGCAAACTGATCCTCTATATACGCCTGCGTTGAAACTAATCGCTTGGCTCTTCCGTATCCGTTTCACTGGTCGAGTTTCTTTTTCCTGCTAGTCTTCTTATGATATACCCTCGACTGATGGCTGCTCGATGAAACTTTAACCAGAAAACACACTGATTAAATTTTTTTGTTATACCCAAATGGGCTCAAAGACGTCTTGCTTGCTTTTGAAAGGTATGGTTTCAATAATTAGGTATGCAAAGGTATAAAAATAAAAATATACAGATTGGCATACAATGTGAAAAACAAAAAGAAAATATGAGAGTTATAAGAGGAAAATAATTATAAAATCAGATAACAAGTATTAAAAATTAAAGTATAGATGTTGAACAGTCGCAAAGAGAAGCTTAGATTAGTGTGGATCCAGAGTATGATCAAAGATTTTAGATATGAAGAGTAAAAGAACGAAATTATGGAGGTATAATGTTGAAAAGAGTAAGCAAATGAATAAATAAAAATGAATAAGAAAATTACATACATGACACGTATAAATATATACAATACACATCCAACATATTTTTTTCTCCCTCTAATTGCTTTCGGATGATCGAGGGTGATGTGTATGAAAAAATTGGTGCATAATTTAAATCTCTGTGGATAAGCATTAGGATTATAAACACGTATGTTTTTTTATCACTCCCCCCTCGTAAAGGACGGAGTATAAAAACAGTGCATTAAAAAGTGCCCGACCCCCTGGACCCCGTCGGCGTACCCAAAAAAAGGCCTTCCCCTCATTTAATATTCACCAGGAGCCGGGCTAAATATATTCACACCCCTCGTGCCCTTGTTCCACCTCGTGCAAAAAAGACCGAAAAAAGTCGTACATCAAGCGCGTGCCTACGCGACGAATAGTGAAAAAAAAAAAAAAAAAAAAAAAGGAGAAGCAACAGCTTAAGAATCGCAGAAAAGTGGAGTACGAAGCAGAGGGTCGTCCGGCAAATCGAAATGCAAATGTCCCGGCTCAGGTGGAGGTTGCCTGCACGTATACGGGGCAAAGAAGAAGTCGGAGGAAAGTAAAGGGTCGCCGGAGCAAATGGTCGACACCCCCGCAGGGCCACTTTAAATCTCTCGCGCGTTTACCGGCTCCCGGCTCTTGTTTATTTTTTAATTAAAGTCTTCCGCGACCCTCTTTCTACCCCCCTACCCCCGCCCCTCTGTACCTGCTTCTGCTGCTAAAGGATTAAAAAAGGTCCTCTGCCGGTGCTTCCTCAAACTGCCCCCCGCCTCTAAAAGTTATTAAGCTAATAATGTGTCCCGGCTGTTGCTCGGTGAAGGAGAAAAAAAAAAGGTCCCCGGGAGGGTTGGGGTAATGAGGAGATCGTAAAAACGAGCGTCCGGTGTCCGGTGTGGTGAGAAAAAAGGAGGACGAGAGGCACGCGACCAGAACTCTTTCTTCCCTCTATCTCTCTCTCTCTGCCGGGCATGTGCTGCGCGTGTGGGGTGTGTTTGCCATGGGATGTCTTTCCGCAAAACGCCCCCGAGGCGTCGTTCCGTGTGCTCCTGTACATGTGATCGGAGGCAAACTTTTTTGCGGTGTATGTACGCTCTCCGATCTGGTGATCCCGAGGGTAATACTTGTGGAATACTTGTACGCAACGAGGGACTGTACGTAGGGTTGAATCGATCATTTGAGCAAGAATATATCGATTACATGTGAATTATTGCGTCAATGTATGGTTCATCTCGTGTGGTGCACATGCAATTATAATTTGCTCGTTTCTAGCATACAAAAAATCGAGTTTTATGAATTTTACACATTTTCAGATTGCATGATGTGTTTATAAACGTTGGTTTTTATTACCTAAGCCAAGTTACATTAGTTGTATTAATTTCTGAAATTATCGGTGATTTCGTTGCTCAGCATCTTTTGCTTGCGTGAATTTTTTCTTCGACAAAAAAAAAAAAAAAAAAAAAAAAAACAACTGGAAAGCTTAGTCAGATATCCCTCAACCTCATACTTTTCTCATCAATTTTTCAATCATTGCAGACAGGGCACATTATTCTTACGTATAACGGTGGCTTGGTCAGCAGTGTCTATCTAAAGAGATACCGGCCTGTAAAATGTCACTCTCAGTCTTTTTCATCACTCGACCATCTGAGCACCATTATCCATCTTAACACAATGTATAACTTGCATCACTAGGAACCATTGGGGAAAAAAAAGTTGCACCAAATGCGATCGTTTGTAATATTAAAAAAAAGTAATTTAATATTCTTGTAATTGAAATAGTTTACTTGAGAGCAAATAGCGTTAAAAAGAATCCTTGTATTAACCTTGATGGAAAAAAAGGTTGAAAGAAAAAAAGAAAAGAAAATTTTTTTTTTAATGATAAAAAAAAAGGATGGAAAAGCTCAGAAAAGCAAATGATAAAATCGTAAGCGCAAGCTCGGTGGAAGAGGTCGGTGGGGGGTGAGGAGGGTCGAGGCCGTTGGAAAAGGAGGAGATCTGCCTCCCTCCCCCCGCTGAGCGTGGCCGTCATCATCTCCGGGGCGATTTTCCCTCGAGAGAGCTGCGCGGGGGCAACGTGCGCGCGCGCGAGAGGAAGAGAGAGAGAGCGGAGCACGGGCACCTACTAAGAGAAGGGGCCAATGAGACGCTGGGCGTCTGGTATTGATCCGAGGCGTCGTCCAGGAGACGCCCGCTCCATAAGACGCCAGGCCTGCTGCCCGGCTTGCCTTCGCCTCTCTCTCCCCCTCCTGCTTGGCCCGCAACAGCAGCTCCTACGAGCCGAATAAAAGGACGACGACTACTGTGCCTCGGCTGCTCGTGTAGCCCAAAGAGAGAGAGAGAATGTAGGAGGAGGAGCCCGGTCGCCGAGCCGGAAGCTGCAGGCTTCTTTATCTTAGCGCGAGCGGAGAAGTCCCTGCAGATACTTTTTACGAGCCGATGTGCCTTTTTGCCTCATTAAAACTCGCCCCTCTCTTCTTTGCTTTACATCTATTTGTTCATCATTATTATTTTATTTTAATTCCATTGAAAACTCTTGGCTCTCCGTACCATGTGGTTTCATTTTTTTTTTTTTTTTTTTTTTTTTTTCTCTAAGATTGACAAAAAATGTTAAAAGAACATGGGGTTTTAATTGAAACATTTCTTCCCGTAACTTTGCACTCGATGAACAAAATTAATAATCATAAGCTAATTAATTTAGCACGTCGGACTAAAAGTTGAGTCTTTCTCCTAGTTATATACGAGTTAAGTTTGCTGCGCGAATATACTCTTCTTCTTCTTCTTCTTCTTCGAGAAATACTTGGTACAAAGGCTCCCGATACCTCAACTCGAAACTTTTAACAACTCCTGCCCGCCCTTTATATTAAACTATAATTAAATCTTTTATTTTTTTTGTTGTGACATTCAATTTTCCATTTTCAAAAATTTGCAAACAATTTATTAATCATCGAAGCACAAAAACCCCTTGCGAAGAGACGATTGTATATTGGAACCAATGTCTCTAGAGCACCTCGTATTGCAGGTGAGAAGAAAATGACGACGTAGATGAATATTGTCTCTGTACCTACGAGCAGCAGAACTCGTTTAGGATGTATATGGCAAGCATCTCTCTCTCGGACGCTCGCGTTTGAAATTAATTGTACACCGCATTATCAATCACATCCCGTCGCCATGGCAACCTACGGGCAACGGAGAGGTATAGAGTTCGCGTTAGTGGACTTTAAACTTCTTCTCGTCTCGGGCGACGAACAAATGGCGCTGTTATACCGAGATCTCTTTCCGATTGTTTGCTCCAGTATATATATATTTGCTCCAGCGCTGCGTGTAATTCGTGTCTCGGTTGTTTTGATGGCCCGCGATTGTCGGTCGCGCGTTTGCGTATACGCGGCAGTTTAGGAGCTGTGCTTACTCACGCCCCGCTCGGCCCCAGTTTTAATGGCTCTTCGATTTTGCACCGTCAAGGATTGAAATCCGATTGATACGCTGAGTGATTTGCTCGTTTTAGTTTCCATGAATTTAATGAGACTTTGGAAAAATACGTGGATTTTTTTTCACTGCCTCCGATGATTTGGCAACTTAGGGCGTCAGACTTATGTCCTATGGAAAAGATATATTTTTTGACAGTGCCTTCATTTGTGCAGATTTTAAATATCTCCTTTGATCATTCCGTAATTTTCAACCTGTGTTCCAGACGATCCGTTAATATGTAATAATATAATAATTTTTTTCACCATTATACAATCGTGAGGTGATGTAAAACAATTGCAGTCGCACTTCAATTAGACTTCCAAAGATTAATGCATTTTTTATTTGAAGGATCGGATGACCACAAAGGATTCAATTAGGATTTGAGTACATTCTTCAAGTTTTAGGTGCAAATGATAGCGTTTCCAAACAAAGTAAATGTCCTTTGAGAAAAAAAAAAAAAAAAAAAGAAATCTCGAGCTTACGAATAAAGAAAAGTGTCCCGTCTTGCGCGTTGTATTTGAAAACCCCCGCTTCGAGCCGGGACTCGGTACAAGAGATTCAAATAAATAGCCGAGAATGCGCCCGGCTAGCTCTGCCATAATTCACGAGCTATCTTAGCGCGAGAGCAAAAAACAACCATTAAGGAGGAGAGCCTAGGGGGTGGGGGTAATGCAAATCAAAGTATACTTGTTGGGCGGGGAGGGGGTAAGGGGTGGACGTACTTTTTGGGAACCCGGAAAAAGACGGGAAAAGCGAAACAGAGGAGACGGAGCAAGGGAGCCGAGGGGAGCGATGTTTGAAGCCGCGGCCTGAGGAAGGCAGCGGTTTTCTAGAACGCCTAAAAATACGTGTCGTTGCTGCACGGCCGCTGCTACCGTACCTATACGTGCGGCCGAGGGGCATATGGGCACATACATAGATGCATACACAAGTATGTTAGGAGAGGCTCTCCCTCGCGGGGAAATAAAACGGCCGCGAGCGAGAAAAGCCGGGGGCACTGCACATCGCTTGTATACGCGCCTATGAGGGGGGAAATAAAAAGGCCAAAAGAACGAAAAGCATCTAAAATTGGCGGACTGACTTTGCCAATATGCAGAGGGAGAGGGAGAACGCGGGGCACAGGGGGTTAGAGGGCTTTAGTCTTTCCACTCGTATATTCACGAGGCAATGGATATGCGTGTGTATGTGTGTGTGCTGCACTGGGAGCAATATGTAAATGTGCATGAGAGCGCGTCAGTGTGTATGACGCCGTGGTGGAGTCAAGGGGGCGAAGGAGAGAACTCTGCTATATAGCTACGCATATATATATATATACATCTACACGCTTCGGATACAGCGATGCCTCGCGCGCGCGGATTTTCTTTGTTTGGGGCTCTCATGCTCGATCGTAATGCACGGATGGATGTATAATATTGTATATTTACTTGCTCTCTGGTGAGCTTATAATTCGTTTTTTTTTGCTTTTTTTTTTCTCCATTTTTACTAATGGTGGATTTAAATTTCTTCATATCCGATTGAGCTCGGAGCCGGGGGTATTAATTTGAATATTTAATCGTCAATTATGATTCATTATGCAAATTCGTCTGATACCGAAGTGCAACAGTTCTGGCGTACTTATACCGTGGATTGGAAAAAAAAAAACAAAAAAAAAAACATTTTTTGTAAATTGAAAGTGTTAATAAAATGTAAATTAAAAAAAAAAATGTTTGCAACATTTGGAAAACGTGATCATCCCTGAAATGAAGCGATCGATGGCACTCGACATGATAATGCTCGGAAAAAGCAAAAGCCTGGGGAAAGAGCAGCGTCGTCGCGCTAGATCTCCGAATAAGGAGCTTAGAAAACATGGCGAGCCCGAAAGAACCGAAGAAAAAGAAAAACGAGACGAAGAAGAAGGAGAAGAGGAGATTCGTGGCTTCCGCGCGAATAGAATTAGCCGGCTGTGGCTCGTCTACGAATAGAAAAGAAGGAGTCGGGCTTGTTCCCCTCTACTTCCCATCTCGCTGCGTTTTTTTTTTTCCTACTTTTTTTCTTTTTTCATACCCATATCGTTCATTTTGTTCGTTCGCTTTTATGTGTACGCGCGCCCACGCGTGGCACACAACGCGCGCTGTTTATGCACGTTGGTGTGGGTGTACGGCTCTTCTCTAACCTTGCCTTTGGCGGGGCGGAAGCGAGCGAGAAAGAAACGACGAATAAGCTGCAGAGGAGGCGAGGCAAAAAAAAGTGAGACGGCATCACATAGGCAGGCATGAACGGCCTGGCCTTGATCAGAAAATAGCACCTCAAAAACTGACCGTACACGTTTGGGAGGAGCCACTTTCCTTTCTCTCTCTTTCACAATTTTTTTATTTCTTGCTTCGTGCCCGCGAGAGAGGAACATTTTTATGATTACCTTGTCTGCTGTCTTACACTTCTCTTTGCTACGCTTGATTATTGTTTGCCATTTAAACATTTATTTATTAATTTATTTATTTAACCAGAGTATACAATACAAAACAATAGCAACGACATTGCGATTGTAGTCCTGCAAAGGTAGCGCTTTCACTTGTTCGCAGGCCGCAAATATGAGCTTACATTTTTATTTTATCATTTTTATATCCTGACAAAATTATTATTATTATTATTTGTTTTTTGTCAAACTCCACCCTGTAAGAACATTGGATTGGTTTTTTTTTTTTTTTTTTTTTTTTTTTTTTTTTTTTTTTTTTTTTTTTT
>NW_019379459.1:1438613-1551120 GCF_000648655.2 Copidosoma floridanum | reverse complement strand
GGTGGGGGGGGGGGGGGTGGATTCATTTATCTTTCTCGTAGATCTAGCTTATATTTCACCGCTCCTCCGAGCGCCTGCCCTTCAAGCCAGATACTAAGACGGATGGCTCCTCCGGCTCTCTCCTCCATTGCGCCCCGGCTGGATCTTCTCTTCCTACGATGCGAGTCGTGCGAAACAGCTTACCTCCCCCTCTTCCCACCCTATATGTATATGTACCTCTTTTCCTTTTCCACCAGTCTCCCGTTACAATGCCGATGTAAAACGTCGAAGACGCGGAAACGAGGCCCGGATGTGCTCTCTCCAGCCATCCTTTATTTATAAGGTTCTTGGGTTCACCGAGGTAAGGGGGACGTCTCGTGGCTGTGATGCCGTATGTCTCTCTCTTTGGTGCTTTTTCACGAGCTCGGGACTCGGGCGAATTTCGTCAGTCTCCTGGAGGTATAGGTGGGAGTTGACTGTTGATGGATCAACCATAACGTATACAACCTTTTTTTCATCCCAAGAGAGAGAGAGAGAGAGAGAGAGACTTGCCAAAGCCAAAGGAGCACCGGTACCAACTGGCCGGTCACGTGGAGCCCCAATACTGTGGTCCAACAAAGAGGTCCCCTTGTCCACTCCCTCCGACGGTCCCCCTTCCATGCACCGGGGAGAACGTGTCGCTGCCCACCTCGTGGAGATTTTCGGCGGCCCGTTAGCCGGCCGGACAGCGAGTATTAAAACGAGAGTCCGCGCGACAGAGCGAGGAGAGCGTATTGTGTGCGTTTACGATTGCCCGGTGGGGCACATGCATGAGCAAACGCGTGCATTTGGGATGAAAAAAAAAAGGCTGCAACAACGAAAAGAACGGGAGGATGAAATAATTGCGAGCTAGAGAGGGGTGGCCAGCGGGAAGTGACCACCTGGAAGGGGTGGTGGTGACCGGTCGGACGGGTTTTCGCGTAGAGGCAACCGAATTCTTCGGCCATTCGCGGCTTGATCGAAAAATCCGGCGAAAAACCGGTTCTCGGGGCAAAGGGCCGTACAACTGTGTGTTGTTGCAGGGAGGCGACGACGACACGTGAGGAAAAAAAAAGGGGGGTTAGCTGACCGTTGGTCGTTATTAGCGGGCCAACCCTTTCTTTTCGAGCCGGGGCCCCGGAGATCCCTCGAGGAAGGGTCAGCGCTTCGAGAATAGATCGCATGCCATGGTGTGCCACTATGTGTGTGTGTGTGTGCGTTTTGATTAGTAAATGTCCTTTGAGAAAAAAAAAAAAAAAAAAAAAAAACACGAATGTCCATGTCAATTCAAGCACAAACCAGTTGCGTCTCTCGTAAACGATGGACTCGTTTTGAAATTCTTCTCCCTCGTGAAGGTAGGAGAAAGTCACAGCAATGCCCGACACTACACGGAATAAGAGTACATAGAAAAGTCGAGCTTCGCCATTTTAAACCCAGCCAAGTGCGAGAGACAAGAGCCAGAAAGCCCACTCGTCTGCAGTTTCAGAGCTATATAGACACGTTCGGCAGATGGTGGTGGGGGGTGGGGAGGTAGGCGGCCCCTTCCTTTTATTTTCCTTCAATTTCCTTCCTTTCAGGTTTCCCATCAGCCTTTCCATTAATATTAAAACGGGAACGTAGCCTCTCGCGAGAGCTGTTTCCAAGCGAGGGGGGGAGTCAAGGAGGGTCCTGGGGGTGTCGGGGGGATTGAAGAAAAGGAGGTGAACAAAAGAGAGAGACCCAGAGATGGAGGCACAACCAGGAGCAGAAGAAGAAGAAGAGAAAGACGAGTAAGCACGGGAGACGCTAGTCTCGTTTTTCATCTTGATCTTCTGAAGTTACCAATTTTGAATGAAATCACTCCTCTCTCATCTCTCCCTTCCCCTCCCCCCCTCCTGTCCCATACTTCTCTCTCTCTCGCTCTTCGACCCGGTGTCTCTTTACACCCCGTGCACACACGCGCGCATAAATCAAAGGCAATACTTCAAACTATTATTTTCAAGAGTCCAAGGTTGAAAAAAGAAAAAAAAAAAAAAAACCCACTCTCGCTAAAACAAAGTTCCCATGACGCGCACAACCAAGAACGAGGCGTTTCGGAATTAATGACGGAACCCCATTCGTTTTCCCCCGCGTCGCGGCTCTCCCGACTAATTCTTTGCATTAGCTCGCTATCACTCCCGAGACGCATCCTTTTCGGCCCTCGAGGAATTTCCCAGCGCGAAATAAATCTTATCCGCCGATCCATCTCTTCCACCCCCCCCCCTCCTCCGTCGTTTCTTATGCCAGCCCAACCCTCTCGCTTCCATATCGTCTTATCCTCGCCATTGCACCGCGTGTACAACACGTGTAGGTGCGCGCGCGTAAACCCAGGCGTATGCAATTTATATCCTCTCTCTCGCGTCATTTTCCACTGACGCTGAAAAATCATTGGCGCGGCGTCGGGGCTTTTTGCGCGGAAGAGGACGGATGGAGAAGAAGCGGACGCTCGTGTAGCGCCGGCCCGGGAGGAGAGACCGGCTTCTCGGATTATGTAAGAAACCGTATACTTATAAGTATGTATATATCCTCCTCCGTGGGAAGAGCTCATCAGGATGTGGTATAATTTACGGTCAGCCGTTAATGTTTTCTTTCCCATCTATTGTTTTTATCTTTCATCGACTTTGTAATTTTACTTGTGGAAACGATAAATAAAAACCAAAGGGTCGTTCCATCGACTTTGGGAAAGGAGGCTTTCCCGGCGACGACAATTTTAGAAACAAGCAAACAAATGCGCAATCTCGTCGCCTCCCTCTGGCCCTCGCCCGAATTCGCGAACGTCAGTCCCTCGATCCACGTACATCGGTATTATATATACTAGTCTTGGGAGGGTGTGCGTGCACGTAACACACAAAAGAGGGAGGGCCCAGCTCTGGCGTCTCGTCGAGAAGGCGAAAGAGAAAACCAAGCGAGCGCGTGGACTCGCGGATGGTAGCAGCTAAATACGCACGGTAGGGTGGGGGGGGGGGGGATTCATTTATCTTTCTCGTAGATCTAGCTTATATTTCACCGCTCCTCCGAGCGCCTGCCCTTCAAGCCAGATACTAAGACGGATGGCTCCTCCGGCTCTCTCCTCCATTGCGCCCCGGCTGGATCTTCTCTTCCTACGATGCGAGTCGTGCGAAACAGCTTACCTCCCCCTCTTCCCACCCTATATGTATATGTACCTCTTTTCCTTTTCCACCAGTCTCCCGTTACAATGCCGATGTAAAACGTCGAAGACGCGGAAACGAGGCCCGGATGTGCTCTCTCCAGCCATCCTTTATTTATAAGGTTCTTGGGTTCACCGAGGTAAGGGGGACGTCTCGTGGCTGTGATGCCGTATGTCTCTCTCTTTGGTGCTTTTTCACGAGCTCGGGACTCGGGCGAATTTCGTCAGTCTCCTGGAGGTATAGGTGGGAGTTGACTGTTGATGGATCAACCATAACGTATACAACCTTTTTTTCATCCCAAGAGAGAGAGAGAGAGAGAGAGAGACTTGCCAAAGCCAAAGGAGCACCGGTACCAACTGGCCGGTCACGTGGAGCCCCAATACTGTGGTCCAACAAAGAGGTCCCCTTGTCCACTCCCTCCGACGGTCCCCCTTCCATGCACCGGGGAGAACGTGTCGCTGCCCACCTCGTGGAGATTTTCGGCGGCCCGTTAGCCGGCCGGACAGCGAGTATTAAAACGAGAGTCCGCGCGACAGAGCGAGGAGAGCGTATTGTGTGCGTTTACGATTGCCCGGTGGGGCACATGCATGAGCAAACGCGTGCATTTGGGATGAAAAAAAAAAGGCTGCAACAACGAAAAGAACGGGAGGATGAAATAATTGCGAGCTAGAGAGGGGTGGCCAGCGGGAAGTGACCACCTGGAAGGGGTGGTGGTGACCGGTCGGACGGGTTTTCGCGTAGAGGCAACCGAATTCTTCGGCCATTCGCGGCTTGATCGAAAAATCCGGCGAAAAACCGGTTCTCGGGGCAAAGGGCCGTACAACTGTGTGTTGTTGCAGGGAGGCGACGACGACACGTGAGGAAAAAAAAAGGGGGGTTAGCTGACCGTTGGTCGTTATTAGCGGGCCAACCCTTTCTTTTCGAGCCGGGGCCCCGGAGATCCCTCGAGGAAGGGTCAGCGCTTCGAGAATAGATCGCATGCCATGGTGTGCCACTATGTGTGTGTGTGTGTGCGTTTTGATTGTTCCCACGGAGGCTACTTACCTATATGTACACATAATATATACATATCACTGCTACCGTGTACACTGGCGGGACGTGTTTTTGCCCCGCGCACGTGTACAAGTGTGTATACAATGTATAGGAAATATGTATAAGGTTTCGGGCGTTTGAGGTGTTGAATGATCCAAGCAGTGCGGTGCTATTTTATCAGTTGTATGGTGGAGCTAGGAGATACAAACGTGAGATAAAAATTGTTTAGGTGTCATGGAAAATATAGACGGACGTTTTGAATGTACGTGTATAATGCAGTGAAATAGTACTCTGAGTTTTCCTTGGTACAATTACTTTCAAGGGAGGAACTTTATATATATATATATATATATATATATAAAGTTCCTCCCTTGAAAGTAATTGTACCAAGGAAAACTCAGAGTACTATNTATATATTTTTTTTCCTTGCAAACACAAATTTTTGACATTAAATGGAGTATAGTTATGTCTTTAGTTTCAACCAGTGATTGTTATTTCTCTGATACGACTCATTCGCAAAGCAAAAAAAAACACGTATATTACTTTCAGGACTTTTTTAGTATCCGAGCAAAGACACAATCTTCAAGATCGATCGACAATCGCAGCTCGTTTATTTCTGTCAAACGTCTCTGTATGGATGAGAATAAAGAGGGGAAAAAACCGCCAGAAAAAAAGGGTTAATAAAATAATATGTTGGTTGCATCGTGTCTCCCTCCCTTTATATACGTATACGCAACGTCTTGCTGCCGCGTGCAGATGCAGCCGTCGTATGGTCGCTTTGCATACGAACGTCATTTTGCCCCGGCCATGTGTATGTATACAATTTAAATTTCGTCCCATTGTTTTGTCACTCTTCTTCTTCTTCTTCTTCTTGACTCTTGGACCCTCTCTGCTCCGAAAAACGAATGCCACCTTCGCTTCCTTTTTCTCTTCCTTCGACGAGTACGTATACCTACTTCATGACTTGACTTGCGTTCCTTTTCTCTTGATTTTTTTTTTTTTTTTTTTTTTCATATTTAATGATTTAGTTACTTTTTGTCTTGCTTGACAGTGACGTTATAATTAGGTCCAGATAATATTAAATCATGAAATAAGTAGGAAAAGAATTGTCATTCAGAGGAGACCAAGACAGTAACTGAATTTCGTTAAAATCAATTAAACAATAGTTCATGAGGCGATGTGTTGGTTGACCAATTGGATTTTCATTGTTTTGCAACAGAAACGATAGTATTTTGGTACAGTTAAATAGTGGTAAAGAAGAACATTCTACCAATTCTCTATGAATCGGGTCATCATAGTATTGTCAGACGAGTGAGTTGGTTTTGATTCTTCTTTGTATTTATGAAGAAACCTGGACGGTAACTTGGCTTAAGATCGTAAAATCAACTTTTGTCCACTAAGATAACTTTTTCGTCTATCCCAAATGTTTTTCAAAACGAGAAGACAAAAAAACGAGCTGATTAATCCAGACGAAACACAAAAATGATGATGACGGCTTACCATTTACATATTTTCTTGCGCACCCTGTATTTTATTACACGCTCTCCCTTCTCAGAAATCTCTCCGCCTTCATTACTCTCGTTGATTTTTCTCATAAAATCCTCCTTTTTTGCCTCGCCCCTGCTCCACCCTCCTCGTCCTTACACTAGCCCCCATAAACCTCTACATACAGAGACAGAGAAGGGTAGGCGGTGGCAAGGCGCGCTTGGGGAGGGAGGGGGCGGCCATTTGCATGAAATTAGAATCAGAATTTTCTTGCTGGAAAATTGGCCTGGGCCTCCAGTACCCGAGCATCCCCGCGACTTCTTCGCCCTTACTCCCCCGCCCCGCCCTTCTTTCCTTCTCTCCCTCTGGCGTCTACATTTTCTCTTCTTCGACTATATACGTATAGGTACACTATATAACAAGCCTCGCCGGGCTTGTACGAAATTTTAATTAATTTTCGACAAAAACCACCGCTCCGCCTCCTCTCCTGTCTATACATCAACTACCGAAATTGCCCCCGGACACCATCCACCATCGCCAATGCTGCGTAAGCACCGAGACTTTTTTGCATCCTTGGGAACGTTACGTGCATACATACGTAGCTTTATCTTTGTCGAAATAACTTTTTCGCGGTGTATTTTTCCTCTCTTCTGTTATCGTTGATTTCCCTGCAGGAATTTCGCCGTAGCTGCACCAAAATTACACATTGTTCACCTTTCCTTGGTGTAAGCTCCAACAATGCTGCGGCCGCTGCTGTTAAATGAATTATTATTGTATAGCAGCGAATCTCGCAACATTACATAAACTACACGATTATGCAAACTCGAGGCGATGAGTCTCGTGATTGATTATTGTTACATTGATTGTTTTTCGAAGAATATACTTCGATATCGCCGAAAGCTCGCAAGTTTTTTTTTTGCGGCCCACTTTGTGGAGCATCGGCATCACCGTCAGCCTGTACCTATACATCGACGAGCAAACGTGCATTATTCAAAGCGAGGATTAATTGCACGCTGTCCGTCCCGACCCGATGTGCCGGGCTTATCAATGCAAACATCGGCCGCGACAACAAAACTGTGCGCTATACACACCGGCTGGGTTTTCATTTTGTTGTTTTTTTTTTCCCGCGACACGGGGGCACAAAGCTGATTGCGCTTTAAATAACAAAGCGAGTCTTTTCGGGCCCAGCGTGGGCTTCGATGCGGAATTTCATGCAGCGTCGCTGAATTCGATACGCGTGTGCGTGTGCGCGACAAAGGAACCGAGCCGCGCAACCCAAAACTCCGAATCGATGGAGCGCGTATTAAATTTCGCGCCCGCGTTACATTCGTCATCAAACTGTTTATACTGTTGTTGCTGAAATTGGATTTTTCAACCGGTTTTTTTAATAATAAAAACCGCTTTGGGATCCTGGTTACGCTGCTGCGCAGACTTCGTTTGAATTGTACACCGTTTGCTAGCGTTGTAAAATAAATGTTGGGGAAAAACAAAAATTTCCTCCGGGATGATTGTGTTGAGGTGCCTGAATTGGAGATAACTATTTTTTACACGAGAAACAACGTTTAAATATTGTGTTTTTTATTTAAAGTCACCTTTTATAAAATGTATATGCTCAAAATATGAAAACATAAAATCACGCTGAGAGAAAAAAACAATAAAAATTATAGAGAAATTACAACGAAAATTACCATTCCGCACGTTCAATTGGATGCAAGCTGGCAAAAAAGGAAAAAATTATTATTTTTAATAGTAAAGATTATTGTTTTAAAACAGTAAAAATTTGTATGCGGGAAAGTAGAATTTATTAATCAATCCTTTTAACCATAAATTTTACTATTCAAACAACAATTTTTACTATTAAAAATAACAATTTCATCCTTTTTTTGCCAACTTACATCCGATTAACTGTACGAAATGGTGATTTTCACTGGAATTACTTTATGACTTTTGTTATTTTTTTCTCGCAGTGGAAAAATTAACACGATCGGGCCACATAGACAACTCATCCGGTGCATGTGGCGTCGCAAAACTAAAAACAAAAAAAAAAAACAACCTGTTGAGCAACAAAGCGCGCGTCACAAACATCGTCGATCGGCGTTGCTAGCAGTTGTACACTGTACGACCAAATCAAAGGAGCCAAGGCAGAGAAAGGGGTGTGCGCCGTAAGTGCGTGGAAGAAGAACGATGCATCAGCTGTGCTATCCCCTCCCCCCCCCTTTGGCGCGTATATGCAGAAACTTGAGCAAAAAGAAGATGAGCTTCTCGCAGCATCGCGCGAGCTGTATGGGCTAGCTCGTAAAACAGGACAGCGCGCGCGCGTGCTTTACTTGTTTTCTTATCTCTGGGCCGTCCTCAACAATGGGGCCCCAAGAAACAAAAGACACAAGCCCGGCTATTTATTTCGCTCCATTGTTCGCCTCGGGCGAACTGGCGTCGCCCGTACGTGCGATATATACGCACGCGCTCCAAGGAGGAGACGCTCCTGTAGGTACATACGACGCACATGTGTATTTATTTTTGTGTAAATCGGAGATATTATATATGTGGCGGCAACAGACGTGTGCACCGCGTATAAGTACGTTGCTGCTCTGCTTAGTATGTGTACGAGATACGGCACGAGTTTGCTCTCTTTTGCGGCGTTTAATGGTCCAAGGAGAGCTCGAGGAGCGAGAGTAAAGTTTCGCCCATACGAGAATAAGTCTCGCGCGCGTGCCCATCTCGGTTTGGGCCCTTTTGCATGAATGTAATATACCATTTAGATGTCAGTGTTGTGATCAACGCTCTCTAATCCCCAAAAAACTTGAAGATGTTTAAAAGTTGCCTTTTTGTACGGAATTTCCGGGATGGGTCGTACAATGTCCAGTTTTATATGCACGGCTGTCGGTGATTCTCTGTCTGGTCAATTAAAATCATTGAAAAAGTCTCAGTTTCCGATAAACTGCGAAAGCCTTTATTGAACACCCAACGCGCGAAATTAACAATCCCCCTTCTCCCTGTGTGTACATGTATATATAAAGAGCCTGAAAGCAGCGAAAAGTTCAACGGGCGTGTGTATGCAGCTAATTCGCACGCATAGGCGCACGGGAGGTGAGAGAGACGGCCCCTTCCGACTGGACATCGGCCGGCGAGCGACAAGGAGAGAGAGAGAGAGAGAGTTTGGGGCCCGGGTGACCGAATCCGGGGAAGCTAATTTCGAAAACGGTAAACTGGTTTGTCCAGTTCTTCGCTTCTTGAAAGGGAAGGAGGGAGGGGGGGCCGCTGTGCTCTCGCACCGGAGCTTACGCGCGTGCACAATACACGGGCCGCGAGGATCGAAAGAAACGCGAACGGGGCGGACAATAGCCCCGGCCCCGAACAACTTGGTCCGTGCACGCGCTCTTTGGTACGTGTGTGCGTGTGTGCCGGTGGTCACTTTTTCGGCCGGCCAGGGACCCAACCACTCGGCAGTAGTCGTCGCTCCACTGTTGTCCACTGAACACTTCTACTGTCGTCCTCTGCGGTGCACCGAGTTTTCCGAGGATCATCGGCGTTTTTCGAGTTAATTCGAGTGTGTTCTTCCCTCTGGTACGCCAGAGCAAGATGAATTTCGGGGATAAGGCGATACTAACGATCGTCATCTGGCGAAGGCGTGGATAAGTGTTTTCGGAGCTTCCCACCGAAAGGGGATCGCAAAGCGCGACGCGTGATAAATCGGGACTGCGTACAGAGGGAATTGGGCGCGTTATCGTTACCGCGAAGCTTTTACCCTTCGCCCGTACTTTTGGTGTGTATGGGTGTGCGTGCGAAATGCGGATCCTGGTAATTCCGGTGATTTTTCAAAGTTACATTAAAACGCGGAGTGGGACCGCCGTATAGCTCTGCGGTCCGAGGACGTCTTGACGTCGAAGGGTGTCTCCTTCGGCTGTGGGAAACTCAACTTGCAGAGAGAGATTTTTTTTCGATTACTCGCGCCAATATCCTTGAGGAGATCCGAACGAGAGGTGGAAATTTCAAGTTTTCGGCTCAGATTGGGAAAATTTATATTCCCTGGGACCCCCCCGGGGGCGCTCAAACTTCCTCACCGTGGGGTCATTACGAGCTATCTGCGCGACTCTAACGTGGCTTTTCACCGTTTTCTCCCTCTGTGTGTGCCCGTGGCGAACTTTCGGTGAAATCCTTTTGCCTCCGTGAACCGGTCGATCGAGTGCATTTGCGTTGGATTTATGCGCGTTTCTGTGAATTTTGCCAAGGAAACGTTCTGATCTCCGTAACTACGATGTAAAGGAAGAAAGTGCGACTTTATCGGATAATTAAATGGGCTCTCCGTGCTTGCTGTCGATACGAAAAGTAATCGCACCGAGACGGATTTCCCGAGCCAGTGCTGTTATTTTTTTTCCCCTCGAGTCGCGTGGATAAAAACAGTAATGTCAACTCGGAGAAGAGGGTAAACCACGTGAATCTACGCCGCGACATCTGGCACGCCCAAGCTCGTACGCGTCCGTTCTCGTCATCCCCCGCTTGCCCCTTCTCTTCTCGGTGGAATTTTTCTTCCAGCCCCCGGCTCGACAACAAAGGCGGAAGGGTCGCACCTACCGTATTATCCCGTGGCTCCCTCCGCTAATAAGTCGGACGGTATTTTCCGGAAAAGAAGACGGCGACGTGTATACACATACGCGCGGCCGAAGCCTTACATTTACCTTTTTTGTCCCCCTATATATTACAGTCCTTGCGTGTACGACGCAGATTAGGTATTAATACACTGGGGTTGACTCGGAAAAAAAAAAAAAAAAAAAAAAAAAAAAGTACACGTACACGTGTTCATAGCCTGCAGCTTTTATTCGATGACACTTTTCCCAAAGAAAAAATACAAAGAGCGCGAACGCGTCATTTTCGCAACAGTGCCCCGGTAATATCCACCATACAGCTCCGTTGCGAATTCATGAATTAATTCATACAAGTCGGCGTGCCCGGATTATACGCGAGTCTCTTTTACTCTTGGAGCGGGTACGTCCCTCCTTGCAGCTCGCCGGGCCGAAAAGTTCGTCGGCACAGCGGTGATGGTGGCTTCGATTACAATGTGGCTTTCGCGCGGGTGGAGGCTTTCCTGTACACGCATCTCTCTAGCCCTTCGTCTTTTTCTTCTTCTCCGGGGCTCGCTCCCCTTTTTCTTCCTCCGCCACGGGGATGATGCTGAACACGCACACACGCGCAGCAGAGAAAGGCTCTTAGGAAAGGACGAGGGGGAGGTTTTAATGATTTTTGAGGGAGGGGTGGAGCCCTTTACGAGGGACGAGAGAAAGACGCGGAGGCTTCTTTCCGAGGGAACGGGGATGTATATATATCGCCGGAATGGCGCGCTCCGAGCTCACGATGGTGTAATTATTTCAAGGCGCCGAACACCCCTTCCCCGTGTCTCGAGTGTAGCGTTGGACGCTTCGTTTCGACGGAAATTCTTTGAACGTGAATTTTTCCACCCACGGGGGATGGGGTTGAAAAAAATTGAATTAAAAGAGCCTCTCTCCCCGAGTCGGGGCTCATCCATGTCATCGTTACTGGAAGAAGACACAATCCGCGCAACTTTTATTTAAATTTCCCCGTATCCCGTGTACGTCCTTTGCCCTTCTTCTCAAGCCAGCCGAGCTTCATGTGGAAGGGGGGGGGGGGCTGGAAAGAAGAGGAAGGCGAGGGGGTGTGGTAAGGGGATTTTTAAGCCCTTACACTTTTGCGCCTGACCCTCGACTCCGCGTGGGCTGGGGGGAGCCGTGGGGGTGAGAGCGGCCAACAAAACGCCCGCCGCGGGAAGATGGCTGGGGCCAAAATGGAGGGACTACTCGTAATATCTCTTTTGCCGAAACAATCTTTCGCGACGGGCGCGCTGGGCTTTTTTACTCCACGCGCGTATCTGTATCCTCGGTTGCAGTGTGTGTGCGCGTTGGCTCTCGTGTAATCAGGGCGAGGCGTGTGTTTACCGAGTAATTCACAGCTGGATTTCAGAGTGAAATTTGATAAAAGAATCGCATTGTCGCTCGAGCCCGTTATCTTCACCCCTCTTTTTTTCGGGAGGGTTGAGGCGCGCGGGGTCGGGTGGATTACTTTTTAAAATTATTCGGCGCTGATTGAAATTTCGGCGAGTATTTAATTTTCAAAGCGGGAAATTTATATCGTTCCGGGAGGAGAGTCGCTTTTGGGTATTCGACGGAAAAAGGGTTTGGTTGAAGATAATTTTGACGAATTTTCCGGCTGAAGCAGGGGGTGAAATATTTTTTGATTAAAATTGGGTGAGCCGCGTACACACGGGTAAAAACGCTTTGTTAGCCAAACGACGTTAAAACTAACTCGAAATGAAATTCAGGTAAAAATATGCGGATGAAAAGGAAAAACGATCGTCCACCGGAGCTCAAACTCTCCGTGAATTTCCAACGATTCCCGGGCCGGGGAGCGTAGGTAGAGCAAAACTTTTTCGAAAAAAACACGGTCTTTTTTTTAAACCTAAAAAACATGTAGCAGAAGCGTAGCTGTTGGAGCAGCGAGGACAGTTACCGTGGGAGTCTCGAAAAATTAATTATACATATATACCTCGAAAGTTGGAGTCTAGTTGGAGCGAGCGTTTGTTTTTGCGTCATCGTCGTCGAAACTTCGGGCCGATCTGTAGCCCCGTGCACTTGATGCCCACGGGGTGTATAGTTGTAGGAGCGCGAGGCGGCTCTTTTCCCACCTGACTCGTGGCTGAAAATTTTAAACGAAAGTTTACTAATGAAGGCGACGCCCGAGAGAGAGAGAGCGGCCCCAGGACGGAGTTTCGCGAGCCGGAAAATCGCTCCCGACGAGCGAACTTTCGGTCTTTTTGAGGCGGCCACTTTTACCCACCTCCTACGCTCAATGCCTTATTCGGTGGACGAGTACGACGACGAACACTTTTTACGTGTACATACCATCCTCTTTGCTTTCCATAATAATACACTCTCGAGAAAAAGTTGATAAACTCGTGCCTTTCAAAGAATTTATTTCCACCGAGGTGACGCCACGCCAGTGCCGACAGGCTCTTTCCTCCACAAGTTTGTGGTCGATACGGAGCCTTTGGCCGTAAAAGATAAACACGCTTCATTTACCGATACAATGGGGAAAAACAAAATTTTTGTTCAACTTAAATTTTGATGGCATTGGGTATATAACTTGACAAATGATAATTATTTATCGTTGTGGGATACAAAATTATTACTGGCTGTAGCATAAATTATTCGGTATTCAAAAAATAATAGTAAAATCATTTCTGATGGAATTACTTTTTGCAATAAATTTTGAGGCTAACGAGATATGGGCATCTCAGTTCTCACACTATCATGCGTCTCGTACTTCATCTTTCAAGGTAGTAAGATGATAATCATAGCCTTCCAACTGAACCACGCTGGATTCCGTATGAGCAACAAGAAAGAAATAAAAATAGAGTAACCCATTTTAAATTTCAAAGAGCACGCACCCATCGTTACAACAAACGCGCGTAGATGCACATCGTATATGTACGATGAATAAATGCACCGCACACGAGATGCAAGAAGATCCTCTGACCTTTTAAACGCAGCCCGAGCTCGACGTTGTGAAATAAATAGTAACGAAATCCCCGCTCGTGCAACCAACATCATAAACAAGAAATAACAAGGCGCGAGAGTTATCGTCCAGTGCCGCCCACAGGTGCGGGGTGAAGACTCGCGCGTGAACTTTCTTACGCGCCCCAAAACTCAAGAAAGAGAAAAATTTTAAGATGAAAGATATATACACGTTGGTGCCCCTGATGAGCGGACCTGCTTGAATCAACTCTCCTGGATAGGGGGAGAAAAAAAAAAGAGGAGTCGAGGGTAGCTTGTGTCTCTCTAACGTTCTACTGTACAGTGCTACACTTTTTTTTTTTCACCGGAGCGATGTGCATTACGTAAGTAATATGCGCATTCAGCTCGGAGAGCCCCTCCGTTGGAACCATTATGTGTCATGAACACGCATGCAATGTTTGTGCAGAGCAAAGACTATCCTTTGGATGTATTGAAGCGCGATTGTTGGATGGGAACTTGAATTTTTTTTCTTCCGCGGTGAACGTTTGTTTGCATCACGGGAAGAAGGGAGATGAATTTTACGAGTCCGTTTGAGTATCACGGCAACATCCCGACTTCTTTCTGCATTTTGCTGGCGTGACCGCTCGAAGGGAGGATGGAAAAAAAGTGCGGTGTTTATACTTAGTGTTATGGGACTTGTCTTGAATCGCAGATGAGTATTTATGTACTCTCATTTAATTGAATTTTATGGACGCTCCTAAGCTCCACGTGTAAGGTATACTTTAATGCAACCACGTGAATTTATTTTTATCGACCAACGCGCTTTTGCTCCGAGGCTCGGGGGAAAGCACCGAATTTATAGGAAAAATGATTCAAGTTTATTGGGCCCTTACGAGCGAAGCACGTGAAAGAAATTCACGTGTCTTGGTATAACGTGGCGCAAAATACCAAAGTTACGGTAATAGCGCTCGTTCACCTTCAAATTACGGTGCCGTGTAAGCTCGAAGTAATTAAAATTATTTAACGCCCGGAGGATCGAAATTGGCAATCATCGACTTGAGATTTTACTCCCTGTGTTATTATACCTACAACTTTTACCGAATAAATTTTCAAGTTCCGATTTTTCCCCGTCCATCCCTTCTCCGTGTCAATGGCAATTAAAATTAAAACACAACTTTTCCCGCGGTCGCGTTTCCAGCATCAATATTCGTAGCCGAACAAAGCCTCTCTCTTTCGCCAACTCCTACGCTCGCCATCAGCCATGCACTCGCAACTCGACCCCCTCAACTATACATATACTTGGAAGAACGTCGAGCAGAGCCCGTAGGGAGGGTGGGTAGGTGCAGAAAACGTCAAGTAGAGCGAGAGGCAAAAAGGAGTGGGGGGGAGAGAGAAATGCAACGTTGTAATTTTCTCGGACTTTTCCCGGCTGGCGAGAGTGGCTGGCGTCTCTCTTCTGCAGAGATGCAGTTTCGGAAAAGCAGGGGGGTTGGGAGCGACGAGAGAAAAGCAAAATCGGCCCCGCTCACCCTTCGCCTCTAATTTCCGCTCGATCCGTCTTTCTCTTTCGCCCTCCGTCGTCTTCTCCCGCCCGCGCGCTCGCTCGCTGGGCAAATTGACTTTTCCTAATAAACCAACTCGCGAGGCAACTTTGGCGAAAATCATTTAAAACTTTGGCTGCCCTCCACCCTCCCCCACCTTCCTTGTGCCCCCCCCTCGTTCGCCTCTCGTTTTAATGCGGAGACCCGCAGTGGTTCACTGTACTCTCCCCCTTTTCACCGCCATCCACTCGCTCCTTCTTTGCCGCTATCGTGGACGCCCACTACACTGTTTCTTTTCTCCCCCGCGGAATATTCCGGATGGTATCTATATTTTTCGAAACTCCACTCGCACCGCACGAAAGATCCCCAAACAAAATCCCTCCCCCGCAATTCCGTCAAAAGCATGCAATACGCGCACTGTACACCCACAACACACGGGAGACACTCGTGCGCACGACCGTACGAGGCTTTTGTCGTCGTGGGGGAGGAGGAGGCTCGTAATGGGCCAAGGCAACCGCACGCGCCTTTTCCTCTTTTTCGGCCGCTCGTTTCTCGGGCTGCTTGCGGGGGAAAACGAGCGGCAAATTGGAAAATAGAAAAGCCCTCCTGCGGTCTCTTCGCGAGCGCACTACCATCCACTTTCGGCTCTGTTTGTTTGTTTGTTTTGTCCCCCCCGACAAGTTTTAAAGAAGATACTACTTGGGCGCACGTGTTTTAGCGGTCGCCTCGACTCGCCACGGCTGGTCCGTCCTTTTTTTTTTTGTTGTTGCTTCCATTGCTGCAGTTTCGCTTGAAATAACGGTGGGATAAGCTCGCTCTCTTTATCCCCGCGTTCCCCGTTGTTTTTCGAGCTTAGACTCGACGGGTCGTCACGTTCATCGTTGGTTGGCGAAATGTTTGTTTGTGCAACGAGGAAATTCATCCTAGTACAAAGAGAACCATACCATCAGTACCGTGTAAACCTACTTGAGAATATACGTACAAGAGAGGGGGGCGGGGGGTAGGTCGGACTTATCAAAGACGAAGGGAGTCAATCGATGGCTTCGAGGGCTCGTGAATTTTTGATCGGCTCGCCTAATCGGATTCTCATCCGCGTGAATTGGGCTGGCGGGCGCTGGTTAGACGTGCGCCGCGTCCCTGAATAAGAGATGGCGGGCACTGCTGGGCTTTGGAAATTCGGATTTTCTCCATAACTCTCGATATACCGGAAAAGTATATCGACGGGACGATTGGAACCCTTTGGCTTTTTCTACGCCACACCCCCGACCGATGCATCAATATTCCACGAGTTTTCCCTCATCCGAGTCTTCGCGGAGTGCTGATCGTCCAGGCTTCTTGGAATATTTATGATCGCAGCCCGAATTCTTGATCTATCCATATGCACGTATACGTGACGAGACGCGGATAATTCGATTCATCCCCTCTCGCTCTTCTTCAAGGCCACGATAAATCCAACTCTTCCTATAGTTTCGATGGTACAGGTATAAATGGAAACGGTGCTCCTTCCTTTGATTGAATTCTCATTTTTCCGTGAAGCGCGTATGGACCAGAGGAGGGGTGGGGGTTGGTACAAAGTTCAGGCCGTTCTCGGAGTAATGAAGAAGGGTAGGAAAATAAAAGAAGAAAAACAAAAAAGATGCCGAGTAAAACAGAATTCCATTAGCAAGTTTCGCAGTGGTGTGCGACGGGGAGCTTACGAATCTTATATTCATTAGAATTTGGCATTTTCATGAAAACTAGTTTGCAAGCAATCGCACTTTCCGCGAAACAAATGCGCGTGCACTCTCATATAAAAGTTAAATGGCAAAGTTTGATGTTGCCGTTAAAAACCTTATAAATGATTAGCACGAGTAAGTGCGGGAACGAAAAAACTTTTGCCTCTTTATTGGGTTTTATATTTTTGCGTACAATACACAAGTTGGTAATGGCTTGACGACGGAGGAAAAAAAAAACACCTTTCCGAGAAATATCGAGCGCTGCTGGGGGTGTGGGCCGTAAGAACGATGGTAACGGTAAGAAGAAGAAGAAGGGGTGGGAGGTGGGGTCGGCGTACTGAGGGTGTCGGGGCGAGCGGGCGCAGTTCTTATTGATTCAGAGGAGCGAGAGAAGCCGCCCCCTCGGACGGTTCTCGCGTCCCTGCGACGACGGGTGGACTCTGCAGCACCTCCTCCTCCTCCTTCTTCTTCTTCCTCCTGGGAAGAAATTTCCATCTGTAAGACACATCTCAGGAGCGCTCGTTGTTTGTTAATATACCTCGTATGTATATGTATACGCCTACCGATTACGTAAAAGCAGCTGGGGTACGCTCGTTTGAAAATTTTACCGATGGGATTGAGCATAGAGGTGCTCATTGAATTTTTCACTTTGCTCCATAGTTGGAGCTCTCTTTTATTCCAACCGTCTCGATGACCGAGATCATAATAAAAAATTCAAAGACGACGAGTGAATGATAAAACAAAATACTAAAAATGTTGTGCGAGTTTACATATCCTGCTCAAGTTAGTGATCCCAATAACCCTTTCGCGTTTCTCCGATATTTTTACCCCACATCTCGCGCTCTGCAAGTATGAAAGAGGCACCTTCGCTTCTGCCCTCAGCTTCCGCGCCAGAAACGTCTCGCTTATCCTCCCTTTGGAAATATTGCATGAATACACACTTATACGTAATGTATATAGACAGAGGGTGGGAGAGCGAGTTATCCAATGGGATTGAATCCGAGGGTGTAGCTTTTCGTTCGCGCGTGGCGAGCCAACTCGAGAGCAGCTTTTCTGCTCGATAGGAGAGCCCTGACGTGCCCCGCTCGCCCGAGCTGGAAAAATATGTGCGGATATCGGAGTTTCAAGATTGGTTTTCGAAAATTACAATTACCCCGAAATGAATTTCAGGTGTGTTTGGACAGCTGGAGCGGGGCGATGAAAATTCCCCGCGGGAGGTGACGGTGCGGCAAAAATGTGGAGTCGAGAAGAAAAACCATTCCCGAAAAGATCTGGAGGGAATTCGGAGCTGCGGTGATGTCGGTGAACCGCAGACGCACGCGCCATTTCAGAGCGAAACCAAATCGAGCACCTTCCACCCCTACGGGCAGATTGTCCTGCCGTTTCGCCCGGTCCCTTCCTTCTGATCGGATCGTCTTTTTCCCCCGCAGAGGACAATTAAGCTTTTTGTTTGCTTCCCTCCCGCCGGCAAATCGTTTCTTTGCCCCGACCGTTCCATTGATTCGGAGTGAATCGGCGCTTTCGCCCAAGAAAGTCTTGCGTAACCCGACAATGGCTTGTTAGACGCCGGCGTTTTCTCGGACGCGGGGTGAATCGGGAACCCTGAATTTCGCGGGACAATACGGCGCGGATTGTTCGTTTATTTCCAATCGAGCACCAAAGAAAGCCTTGGTTCGCCAAAATTAACTCGAGGTGATCGGAAGTACAGGTATATACTCTCGTTGTGAGAAATCTCATTGTTGCCGTATATTGTAAAGGTTATTGTTATTCTTAATCAATTGTAATCCTCAAAAATACACAGAGAGAAAAAAAAAATACTGCGCTACAATGGTAATCTGAAATCATTCAGCAGTCTACCTATAACTAATTTCTATTGTACAAATATTGCTGTTCTGTTGTAAAAATTACTGATGTTCTACCCGGTAAAAATGATTGTTCAAGCAGTAAAAACTTCAAACCCACTAAAAATCTCATTTTTTGCATTTTATCGGTCGAGGTGAACTCATTTGCAAAAATATATACAGACAGCCCTACTCATCCGCCTGGAAATCGGGTCTCGTTATTCCCCGACGTCTTAATCGCCATGCAGATCAAAGGTTGACTAGCGCGAAAAAATAGAGAGACGTTGGAGGGGAGCAGCCAAGCGCGCCTAATTATCCTTGGTCTAATCGCTAAATCGATACGATGCGGCGGCACTTTTGTCCTCTAAGCCAGCATATTCTCTGTAAAAATGCAAAAAATCATCAGAGCCCGACAAACAAATCCAACGGCTCGACATACATGACAGAGTCCGCCTTGAATTTTCAACTTGGCTCCAATCCTAATTTCCACAGCCGCCAATTTACCCTTGAACTTGGTGCTCGGGCACACTCGAGTGACAACGGTATGTGTATGCTTCTGTAAAAAAACAAAAAAAGGTCGAGGACAATCCCTGGAGATTATTGGTCTCTTGTACGCCCTGGGAAAGCTGATGGCTACGAGAGAAAAGGCGGTAAGAAGAAGAAGCAGCAGCTGGCCTGGCACAATATACGTATAGGTACATAGGAGGGGGGTGGGGGTGGCAGAGCTCTCCTAGACGACGCCCGCGCGCTCGCTCGGCGTCTCTGGATTCCAATTAAAATTTTCTTCTCTAAAAACAGAGGAGCAAGAGAGGCGAGGGAGAAGAAAAGGAACAGCGGCAGGTCTGGCCCCGAGGATGAATAGATGAAATGAGAGAGAAGGCGATCGCAGGAAAGGTGCTGCTGTATACAATATACACGAGGCAGGAGAGAGAGAGAGAGAGGGCGGCAGGCAGAGGCAAGCAAGCATAGAAGAAGCAGAAGAAGCGGCAGAAAGTTGGGGGGTGGAGGGGGACCGAACGTAATTAAAGAAGGGGGCGGTACACGGATAGCGCCCCTCTCTCACTTATTTCAGATACGGAAAATAATATATGGGGTAAAGCGCTGGTGCAGCGTGTACGGGAGGAGAGGGGCTAGTACACAAGACTTTATTGTTTCCACGGTATTTTCCACCCCCCCCCTGACTCTCCGGGAGAAGTTATACTTTCCCGCCAGATACAGACTTCTCCTTTGAAAATTACAATAAATATGGGCTTCTTTTTTTACTTTGTTCGCCCTTCCCGGCGCTCCTTCGAGGATTCGCGAAATATCAGCCCTGTTTTCTCCCAAGCTTCGCTTCTTTGTGTCTCTCCTCGGCGAAAACGCCGGCACCGCGTACATAATACCCGAGACTTGGCTCCGAGCCGCGAATCGCCTACTGCCATCGCTCTCCCCTTTCAAAAAGCACCTCTGATGCCCGCTCGCTCGAGCATCAGGAGTATAGCAACACTCGCGGGAGAAAGGAGAGCGAGCGATAAGTCCTGCAGCGGGCGCGAGCAAAAGATGAGACGGGGGCGTTCTTTCGCTCGCCTTCTCTTTCTCGCAGTCATCCATTTACTTCGTTAGCTGTTCCTTGTTTTCGCGCAGCCCCTAGAATTGCCGAGCCAAGGAGGGGGTGAGGATAGAGAGCCGAGACGCTCGGGAATTTGCATGACAGATCCCTGGAATTTCTTGGGCTTTTTATACCTCCTGCCGGTGCCACCGTCTCGTCCCTCTGGGCTCTCTGCGCTTGATCATTGTAAGACAGCGAAACAGGGGAGACGGCCTTTAGCTCCCTCCTGTGCCACTGCCGTTGTCAGACTTATGGATGCGTGGGTGTGTGTGTATGTCTGTTATTACCCAGCCTTTGAAGATGTATTGTTTTTATGGACATGGAATTGGCGGGCTCGCGTGGATACAGGTATAGGTCGATAGCAGATGGGGGCGAGACGTGTACTTATGGAGACTACGAGACTAAGAACTGTTTCGGAACGAGATCAAATAGCTCGAAAATCTCATCATCACTTGTCCTCCATAGGAACTTTTCAAGGACTTGAAAAATCGTCTTATTACTTTATCTCCCCAGAGTTTCCTTAGAACTCCCCCATCGTACATGCTTTTTCTAAATACATCACGCCTTTCACCCTAACGCTGCCCTTCCTGTGATTACGGTACTTTTGATGCAAAATATTGTATTTTAATATTTTATTAACATTTTTTAATACTTGCAATGTGAAAAACATATAAGCAGCAAAGTGTATAATGTAAGGTGTTATAAACGTAAAAAGTTTTAATCACTCAGAACATCAATTTCTATCCGATACATAGTTTCACGTATAATTAACAAATTACTTTGTTCCGATGTGCCGAATAAAGTTAGTTATTGTAAAACGATTTTTCAGCTTAAAAATGATTCCCGTAGTTTAGATTGTTCAGATAACAACGTGGATAAAAAATTTTCAATCAAAATAACTATTTTTCTCTTTTTGCGTTATTCCGAATATTATTCATTAAAATTTGTAGAATCAATATGTAATGTATGTCCGAAATTAGATTTATTCAGCCGCTTGAGGTGTGTCCAAAAACTACTAAATGTTGAATGTGATACGTAACACGCCCTATGTAATTTTTATTTATTCAAAGAAAATGGTCACTCTATGATGTTGTACTTTTAATATGCAGCATGACATGGTCATCTTAACTTTAGTTATTAACAATATTATCATCTGAAGAATCTCGAGTGGACGCGTAGTATGAATTTGAGTGAAAAATACAAAAATAACGCGACAGTATCGTCATAAAAGAAAAAAAAAGGAAAAAAAAAAAAAAAAAAAACAAAGCACCGATGTACAAGCCGACACACATGGTAATTCGCCACACAGCCGCAGCATCATAGGTTCACGTACGCCCGAACGACGACCAAACGAACAGGTTGCCGTAGTCAAACAAAACGCGCAAGTGAGCACGCACGAAGCCAGGCATACCGCACACGTGATTCTCGGCGCGCCTCCTCTATCCCTCTGATGCTTGTATCTACGTGACGACGACACCAACTTCTCTGGCTCAGCCGCATCACTTACTTTCTCATTTTTAAAGGATAACCGGTCGATCTGCCTTGCTTATTTTATTATTATTTTTTTTTTATCTTCTTTCAACCAAAGGTATGTAAATCGATTAATCATTTTCATCGTTTCAGCCGACTCACCGTATTTTCAAATTTGTCAAACCGAGCTTTTACTGCATTAGCGTTTTCTTCAGGTTTGTTAATACACCCGAAAGTGTGATAAATGGCCCCGATAAATTTTGTACAGTCATGACGGTGGAACGAGGCGAGCTCCAAGTCCCGAATGCGCGGATGATAAATTTGCAACATATTTTTTTTTCTCTTCAAAAAAGCAACGCCACCCGCGAATTTTGTAACGATTAATGTGCGACAAGAAACTCATGAGACACCTATACCTTAAAAAAAAAAAAAAGAAAGAAAAAGTTGTACTCAATTCTTGAGCAGG
The DNA here is from genome assembly GCF_000648655.2 of Copidosoma floridanum. Next base: position 1,529,295 of record NW_019379459.1, on the reverse strand, counting down.
CAACCTCCGATACGCTATACCTGAAGCACTGCACCTCATCTACAGTTCGAAAGAGGTAGATGATGGGGGGTAGGTCGTAGAAGGCGAAGGACGGCGCGAGAAAGAGGAAAAGGCGGTCCGCCCCCTCGGGGCTTGATATTTAAATCTCCCCTTTTCTAATTCCTCCTCCACCTCCGGCCTGCCCTCTCGGCGTGTCGGTGTGTGTGTGTGTGTGTGCACGGAGCTTCGGCGAGCGAAGACAGCGGGAGAAAGAGCGAGAAAAGAGAAACGACGGCCGTTACACCCACCCTCGGGCTGAAAGGGGTGCCGTAGCTGGCTGGCGGCGGCCGCCATCATGAAAATATTAAGAACTCGGGGAAAATGGCCGAGCCCCTCCCCGACTCCTACCCTCGCAGTCCGACCCCCCTCGCAGGAGCCCGAGAGCTAAGGAAAAGCTGCTGGCTGGCATGCAGCGGTGCGCGTCACCCTATCTCGCCACCCCCTGCCCCCTGCTTTTTCTTTCTCACTTTAGCTCGAGCGCAGGAGCAAGGGGGGGGGGTGGGCTCCGAGCTAGCTGGCAAGCAAGAAGTACACTATAGTGTACACTGCAAGAAGAAGAAGAAGAAGAAGGAGGAAAGTTAGCAGCGGGCGGTGGGTGGCTCTCGCCGGGAGGGGGCCGCGAGGAACTCGTTTTCTCGGCCTCGCCCCCTCGTGTACCTTTTGCGCCGTTCTTTCTCCTTTCCTCTCGGCTATATAATACTTTGCCAGCCCCGTCGTCGTCGAGTAACTTCGTTCGGAGGCTCCGATCGCATATATTTTGCACGAGAAAATTACACAACCCTGGGGTATTTTATCGGGACGAGCATCCGGGGCTCCCTTATTCGCTCTCCTGCTTTCTCGGAGCTCCGGGGAGAAGGGAAAAAGCCGAGGGACGGTCTATCTGTATGCATGTATAACCCGAGCTCGGCTCGAAAGTTGGGGAAAAATGATCGGAAAGTTTTTTCATTTCGGCTTTGCTTCCGCTCGCACGCTCCGAATTATTATTATTATCCTTTGATACCCTTTTTTTTTTCTTTTTCTTTTGCAATAAAGCTTGAAAAAAAAAACCAACCAACTACTTCTTCGCCGATTATCATCGTAGCTTCGAGCGGGTCAGTTAGTATCCCCCTCTCGTTACTTCGGGAAAAAAAAAAAAAAAACACAACGCGAAGAAAAGGTAAAAACAGGTTTTTCGAACCGTTATACCTCGCAACTGCGAGGCGAGGGAACGAGGTCAAGCGCGCTCGAGCGGACGACAATGAAGCACGCACCCTTTCGAGGCTCCGAAAAAGGTATAGAAGCAAAGAGGGAAGGTAAGAAAAAAAAATCAATTCCCGAAACAGGTGGTCCGCGAGGGAACGACGCACATAATGGAAAGAAGTCGACGAGGACGATTGCCGAGGCTACATATAATAATCGTGTGTGAGAACGAGCGTCGCTCCTCGAGAGTCAGCCCCTCTTCCTCCCAATATACACTTCCGGCACGCACGCTCGTCGCTGTACATACAACATTGTGCTGTACGTATGCTCTGACGCGATGCACCGGCTCTCTCTCTCTCTCTCTCTCTCTGTAACCCCCGAGTTTGTCCCACATTTCGCTTCACAGCTGAGACGCGCGCTCCATACACACTCTCTCTCTTACCCTTCATTCCCCACGTAGTGTACACACGTGTACAGATACGTGTATATAGTATATGTGCCTGCGTGTACGCCGGATTATCCGTGTAGAGGCGCGCTCACGTGCTCCGCTCGCATCCTTGATAATTTCGCCGCTACCACGTGCGTGCGCGTAAATTTACGCACATCGGGCTCTCAAATCGGCGCGAAGGATCGTATAAAATAATCCTTGCGTCCTTAAAATTCGTAAAAGCTCCTTGAGATGGCAAAAGCCCATCATCCGGCGTGTGCAATTAAAATCCTCGTCGGGCAAAGGCTCGCCTATAGCAGGGAGCGGCAGCTTGAAAAATCGATCCCGCCGACGCCGTGGGGGTGCAGAGCCGAGGCGATTTTCCAGCGGAAGCTCGAGTAAAATAGAAATGATCCGAGGACGGTGCGCAGCGGGTGTCAGGAGGGAGGGGCTCCTCGGAAACTTCTCCACTGCGCATTTATCGCCGAGGTAATACGTCTTCGTCAGGGCGGCGGTGGCCTCCTCGCCATCTTGCGCCGGCAGGCTTCCGTCCGAAGGAAAAGCGTGGCGAGAAGGGAGGGGAAGCGAGAGGGCGATTAAGAAAATGAAGATGGATACTGCGGGATGTGCCCGGGGAAGGGCGATCGGCAAGAAGTAGCGGCTGATCGCGCGGAAGATTTCCCGGGGCTTAATCATTTGGAATCGCTCGGGGCCGGGGGAGCCGATTAATTTTAAAGTCGCGGGACACGCGCTTGGTGCTCCCTCGACCCCACCCCTCCTCCACGGTTATTCGGAGGAACTAATAAACCGGAATGATGTTTGAGCAACGGGACGCGCGCACTGACGCCTCGCGATTTGTACGCACCTACACCGACGCGTCGAGGTAACGACTTGAGAAGATACCCATGTAAAACAAGGGGGAGGCTGGAAATTGATACGGAGAATGTTTTTGCTCGGCTGACTCGAGGGATGAGTTCAAGGATGTCGCTGGTTTACCGGACCCCTCTGCCCGGGATCTCGACTAATAGCTGATCGTTTGTCGCCCCGATCGCTTGGCTCGACCCTCACGAACAATCATGATAGTTTTAGCGCGTGGTATTGATCGTTTTTTTCGAAAACGCTCTTGCACACATTACAGGGAAACGATGAGGTGTGTAGGTATGGTGATGCAACGGTGGTGGTGTTTTAATATTTCACGGGGCCGCTTCCACGTACCCGATTGACCGCACTTGGGGCTCACGCCCTCGGGTATCGTTGTAGTAGTCCCTCTTTCGCGGTATAGATACTCGAGGAGGAGCAGAAGAGCTGGAAGGAACAAGTGCTCCGGGAAATATGGTGGCGGGTGATGCCTTTCATCTTTTTATGAGGCACTTAAGTGCGGGGTAGCCATGGCAACCCGAGGACACCCACCCTGCCCCACCGCGGTTTCCCGCTATCTGCAGGGACAATCGTAAAATTAAGTAATGAGCCGGAGATAAGAAAACATCGGCCCTCCTCCTCCTTGGCTATTTTCCCTCTCTCACTGCGGAGAGTTGAGTGAGGTTCTCTCTCAGCATAAGGTTACTTCGAAGCTGCCGGAAATAAAAAATCACCTGTAAAGAGAAAAATTCAAACTTATGAACAACAAACACCATAGCATCGATATGAGAGAGCATTTGAGTGCACCGTTAACGTTTCCGCGGGTATAGGTGGTAAACAAGTCTACCTCTGCTGCCCCCCTCGAGTGCTCGCTCTCCTACTCGTACGCGCGTGTCATATCACCCCCTCGAAACTTCCATCGGATGGCCGTTATCCGTCTCTTCCGCGTCTACGCGTCCTTCCGCTCTTTGAGTGAAATTTAATAAAAATAAGTGCCACTGCCGTGTTCCACGTGCCCCCCCGGGAAGTATTTAAAATTACTCGCGGCACAGCGGCGTCGAGCTTTGCCCAAAGCGGCGTGTAACGCAATTGTTCCACGCGGTGGAGGAAAAAAAGAAAAAGAAAAGTGGACTCTCTACGGCTCGCCTTTTTTCAAACCGGGTAAAAGGGGGTTAACGCATCCGAGGGTGAGAGAGGGGGCACGTTACGCTTTTTTATCGCCACTCCGAGCGCGCCCGCGCGTACGAGCTGATGGAATTAAAACACGCGCCGAGCGGTTTTTCCATTTGTCCCTCTCTTTTAGCGCTCAATTTTTTTATTTTTTATTTCTCACCTCTGGCAGCGCTTAGCTGGAGCTACGTATCCGATTGAGTTTCAAAGTTAATCTGCCCCGCGTTCATTTGACAAACCGCGCGTTTGTTGCGCAAAAAAGCCGAGTCGAGGTTTTCCATTCTGATAGTTGGTACACAGCCGCCACATGTGCCAGACATCATCGGCGCACGTTTTCGGCCACCCGAGGTGCATATACGGCACACGACCCGGCGAGCACGTCTTAGAAATTGTTGTTTAACGAGCGCGGAAGGAGCGGGCAGGGGGTGCATAGCGCAGTCACGCGCTTGCGCTCGGCTAAACGATCGCGCGGTGGCGTCGCTTCTCTTCCCCAGTGAAAACTTTTACGGCTCGAATTTTGAAAGTTCGAGCGGGACGTGCCGGCTGCCGGGGAAAGAACGGCCCCACCGCCTGTGAGCACATCCTCCGCCGATCGGCGCGCCATTATCTCCCCGCGAGAACCGATTGTTCGCGCGAACGTGCAGTTTCGCACAGGCGACGACGCCTCTTTTCACTTGTTGTCGGCACGGTATTATTTATTGGCCCGGAGTCTCATCGATCTGTATCGGTAGGGCTCACTTTTCTCGATCGAAAGGACATATACAGAGGGGTGAAAAAAAAAAAAACAGAGTCGCAGAAGTGGTGTGCCAAAGTTACGTTTGCGAGTAAAGTTGTTGAAATTGTTGTAAATTCGGAGCCTCGACGGGAGGGGGTTTGTAATTTACAAGCGGCCGTGGGGCCAGCTTGGTTTACGAGCCAAGTACCAGTGGGCGGGGCGTGTCTTAAAAACAATGCTCGGAGCCAGGAAGAGAGAGAGAGAGAGGCCAATGAGATAAGAAAATAATTTCAGGGGGAGTGGAAGCGCAAAATCATGCAAATCACGCGGTATCTCCGGCGCGACTTCTTGCCCAGCGCCGAGAGACTATCAGCGGCGGACAAAAGAAAAGAGCCCCGAGCGGCGCAACCCTCGAGACCGAGGGAGAGAGTCAGCACATCGTATTCTCGAGGCGGAAAAAGGAAAGCGACCGCAGGAGGAGGAGAGACAAGACGCATAACCAAGCGGGTGGGTGGTCGGGGTGGCTAGGGTGCCTTGGTCCTCTTCTGCAACCCACACTCGGAGACTAACCCACGCACGTGTCTCGCCTACTGCGTCGTCATCCTGCCCTGCAGAGGAGGTTTGGGAAAGAGGCGCCCGGCGGCGGACGTAGTATGCAGATTCGCGAAATAAATGCCCGAAAGTTTCACTATAACTCTGTGCGCAAAATCTCGACTCTCTCTCTCTCTCTCTCGGTCCTTCTTCCCTTCTCTGCAATCATCCAGTGGCGCGCATTGCCGCGTTATTTAGTGCTTCCGGGTACAGTGCATGCACCTTTCTGTCCCTCCCTCTTTCTCTTTCGGAAAATGGCGCCCGGAAAAACCAGAGGCGTAGTACGACCGGCCAAGATAGCCTGGCAAGAAATCATCCGAGTACAGCGTGTATGCATCCTCTACCGACTCCGATTTCTCTTCTTTCCTGTTGTTACTGGCCCTTTTTGCTCGTTTCGCTAATTTTTGGCTTCCTGTGCTGCTTTTTCGGACGGAAGAGAAAACGTGAACACGCAACTTTTACGGCTAATCTGTTTTCTAATGCGCCGTTTAGCAATTTATGTCTTTGCTACTAGCAAAAAGGAATAAATTATCGAATTCGATGTGGGAAATATTAAAATCTTCTCTGAGCGTGTGTCTCTTGCCTGCAACTCTATGAAAAATTTCTTATTATTTCCATATGATTGACTCGACCATCGGCGTGGAAGTTGTGAGCTAAGAAAGAGTTAAAAAAAACAAATAGGGGAAGTAAAATCTGCAGAGTACATTCTTTAAGGTTTTCAATCCTTATTTTTATTTCTTTGAATAAAATTACATGACAACTATACGGGGTTTTTGACATACCAAATTATTTGTTTGCTTTTGAGGGGCTACGGATTTTTAAAACCTTTTTTTCTAATTTTCTTCATGAAAGTTACCACAATATAGAAAAATAAAAATTATTTAATCAAACAAAAGTGTAGTTTTTACCTTCGAAGTTTTTTTTTGCCAGTCAGTGCATACCTGCTTGAAGATATTTCAATTAATTTTTTAATGGTTCCAAAACTGATTAGACCCACACCCACACCCATTTATACGGTCATTTCCGAGATAACAGTGTTCATCTACTTTAAAGTAAAACAAAACATGTTTGTATGATGTGATCACGAGGTTCGATTTTTCTTCTCCCAACGCGGGAAGTAAAAGGACGCAAGCCCACCCTCGCCCCAACCGACCGAAACCGCAGCAACGAGCTCTGTCTCACTTGCGGTGGGTTATCAACCTCTTCCCTTCCCTCCGTTGCTTCCTGTATATCTACCCCCAACTTCGATAGAGCCCGAGCATGAACGCGCGGGAGAGGAAAAATTTGGTTATTTACGTGATGCATACACCACACGGTTACATACGCGGAAAAAGCTCTTTAGTGCATCGCACCGATAGTTTATGTAATTAATTTGCATTTCAGGGTCATTACAGGTTCACTTTGAAGATCCCATGGCTGCGCAGTAAAGTTAACAATTTATGTTGGAGATTTTTTTTTATGACTCTGTCGTTAAACTGGAATTTAATTTTTATACAAGTCAACGATTTAGTGCCAAAAAAAAGGGTAAAAGTTGAAAGATGTATAACAGGTGTCATACGGGTGCCGCGATAAGGCGAGTATAGAATAATAATAACCAGTAGGGAGACCGGAAGGAGGATAGTTCGGAGGGAGGAACGCAAGGGTACTTATTTTCCAAGTTTAAAGTTGAGTGCCTACGCGCGAGCGAGCGCTTTCGCGTGTTTGCGCATTTTCGGGGGACGAAGGAAGATGGCGGGTAGGGGCGAGAAAAGGACGCTAATCCAGTGAGATTAAGATAACCCCTAAAAATGTTCGAGCTAAGACGCCAACTTTGCGCCCCCCCCCCCCGCCTTCTCCGGCAAAATGTGCTCGAAACGTGAGAATCCCGGGCGTTTGCTTCCTCGCTTCTCTCACGCGCTTACTATTGGACTTCGTACTGGTGAACCTCGGCGAACTCCTACCCCCCCCCCCCGACACGTACTTTCTGTATTTATTAAGACGTTGGCTGGCTGGTTACTTTTACCTGGATTCTGAAAAGTTTGTCCAACAACAACGCGCGCGATAAGCTTCCAAAGTCTCGTATACCTCCGTTTGCGCCGCGTCTGACTAAACTCGGACCTGTTCTACTGAAAATTAAAAATACCGAAAATAAAGTACAAAAAAAAAAAAAATAATAATGATCCAATATTCAGATGAATGAGGCATTTCAAAGCAAACTTAATAGCTGTGCACGGTAAAGTAAAATGGGTAGAAAAACAGAGAATAAAGGGTAGGCCCATTTTTTCCGAGCAAACTCGTGCCAAGCCGCCGACGACGACGCGGTCCTTATGGCCGGTTGCCCGACCCTTTTTTGCCAGTGGCTGCCACCGTCGTCGTTCCCGAGAAGAAAAAGGACCACAGTATGTTCTCGTTTAAAAGGGGGGGTCCGACAGCCCGGGCAATTTTTCACTCCGGCGTCCCTCTCCTCCCTTCCGGATCCACGCTCGCTGACCACTTCATAAAATTACTTTATTACAGCGTCCGGCTCGCTTGTACACGCGTACCAGTGTACGTGCGCTCGTAAGAGAGTCCCCTCGTCCACTATATGCCGCTCCCTTCCTCTTTTTGCCATCCCGAAGCCCTACTAGTCTTTTTTCACGAGTTGCAGGGTGGAGGGAAGCTCTTTCCGCCGTCGAGCTCTAATAGTTTTCTTATGATTTATGGTGGTCAGCTTCGCCGCGCTCGTGTCTCGTGTAATCTGCTTGCGGTGGATTTTATTTGCGATACTTCGCGTAAGCGCCGAACAACTCCCTTGTAGCTTGGGTTAATCAATTTTGATTCGCTTCCTTTTTCTTTTTTTTTTCTTTTTATTAGTTCACTCATTTTTTGATAATCCTTCACAACGTGACTATATTTGCGTGCAAATAAGTTAACGTGGGTGCTTTATTTACTTCGGAAAAATATAGTCACGCAAGATTTGATGCAAAATTTTTCATTCCACGAAATAATAAATGTTGTGTCGAATAAGAAAATCGTATACTGAATCGGTAGTGATGTGTTTATTTCCTGCAAAACATGGTATTATTCGCGCAAAAGCTCGACCATTTATTCCGGAAATACATACGCACAAATAAGGTGTATAGATATAAGTGCTTATGCAACGAGCCGCAGGGAGGGGGGGGGTAAAGGAGACGCGTGGAACACAGCAAGTAAACGCAGAGTCATTGTTAAAGAAAATTACAACTTGTCGCTTTGCAACTTGACAAATGAAACACGCCCGGTTTTCCCTCTGTATCCCTCTCCCCCTTCGCCACTGCGCTTTGTCCCACCCACTCCGGTCTTTTACTACTGAAAGCTATACCATACGCTCGCCCGACCCCCTCCTTACCAAACTGGGGAATAATTGTAGCGTGATTTTTCTCTCGATTCGTTCAGACGTTTCGCAACCCGAGAAATTGTTGCTCGCCATCTACCGTAGTTGTACAATTTGTTTTAATTATTTACAGCGACACAGCCACGCATCAAACGAACAACCTATGGTACCTTTTATCCCCTTGGTTATTTTCCAAAAAGCTCAGTGGAAACAATCAATTTCCCCGGCAAAATTGTATCCAGATCGCGCGCAGATAGCATACACGTTCCCAAGCGTGCAAGAATTATATACAGCGACGAGTGATTATCCGTAAGTCTGCTGTTAACTTCCAGTCTGCAAGGCGCGCCCACGGCCCTTTTATTCGTTCCATTCGTTCTGATTATGCACGCCCATAAATAACCCCGGCTACCCTTCTTCGAATTATCTCTTTGTTGTGGTTGTTTTTCAACGAAAATAGTGAACCATTATTTTTATTTACCATGTATGGTTTTCTTCAAGGCTCACGTTATTGTTGACTACAATTTAGGCAAGCTTTGATTGATTTAATCAATGTGCATCGAAGTTTGAATGATTTTTGATTATCAAAATAGCAGCTCGATGAGCATTATTTACTTACTCGATGAAATTACAATGCATCGATGTTATTGCTCGTGCAAACATGATCATGTACTGCTAGGGATTACGAGCACCCCGTGGAAACTGACACGAGAAATCAATGAGATATGCAAATCTGGTGAAAAACGGGATTTTACGTACAAATTATTTGTGTGTATTGAAATTCTACGAATTGCCAATTCGTCGAGTGCTCACACGCTAGCTTTGATATTGTATACAATAAACTACCGCTGGAAAGAGAGAGGAAATGTAAGCGCACGTGCAAATTAATCTCAAATGAGGTATATCGTTACTCCCCAATTATACCGCGCAAACATCAAAGCTCGACGGGAAAAAAGAGCGTGAAAACAAAAAGTCCCTGTTTTTCGCGCAGAGTGGTGGTAAATACACATTCGTTCGCCTGATTAAAAGTACCTCTGGCGCTCGATCGCGGCTCGCGACTCCCTGAAAAATTAATGCTTGAAAATTTGATGCGAGCAGCGTGTGGTCCGAGCTGGTAATTATTCAGCGCGCACTGGACGTACGAAAAAGTCAACCGGTGCTCCGGTGTGACGGTGTACACTCCCACAGAGAGGAAGGGTTGCGGTGTGATTTCACGGGCCACCGGAGCCGATCCATCGGGTAATTTCATTGCGTCTCGTCCAATGGGGCCGGGCGTCGGTTTGGCCGATATTACGAGCGCTGACGACGACGCCGATGATGACCCGAACTGCATCCCCCATCCTCTTTCCATCATGTTTGCCCAAATAACGCGGGGGAGCGAGGGATAATGCCCCTCCGTTTTTTTGCCCGAACATGCCTTTCTCCGTTGACTTCACATCAAACCTAAAAGCTCTCGTATCTTTCAGCTGATTTTATGACGAAAAAACAATAACAGGATGAATACACATCGCTAACTCAATTCCAGGATGAATAACTAAAAGTACCAGCGCCGATTTTGTCCCTTTGCATCCTCGTCAGCCCAAAAAAAGTGATCCATCTAGCCCCTGAAGCAACAAACTGCATTTCCACGGCTCCCGGTGGAATGAAAAACCGAGTTTCGCCGGCCGTTTGTGATGATAAATTAGAAAAAGCTGGAAACGCAACGCAGATGCGCGCGGGAACTTTTGGCTGAAGCGGCTATTAGATTACCGCGGGGGCATCTGTATAGAATCTCGGACAGGGGTAAGGGGGAGCGTGGGCCGTTAATTTTCGTTAAAAAGCACCGGGGGAGGGCCTTTTCCAGGCTGCGTTTTCGCCCCTCGCGGATAAGTATAAGTAAGTAAGTAAGTAAGCGTGCTCCTGCTGCGTCTGGTTTTACCTGATTACCTGTGGCATTAGGGGTGCGGGCATTTGTTTTGCTTAGAGTCAAGGAGCGCGTGCGGGGGGCCGCCCGCGGAGCCGGAGACTTTGGATTTTACGAATTTATTGGATCGCGAGACAGTCCCGGGGTTTCGGGAGCAGCTTGCCTCGTTAGCCCGATGCGTTTCTCCTTGACTTGTGTGCTTGCGCGTTGTGGTGCTGTTTCCTGGGGAGATTTAATCTTTCAGTTTAATTTGTGGCCGCGTGGGCGACGCCTGAGAAAAATGATGCATCGCCAGGAGTGTTTTGTCTTGGACTAATTTTTCAAACCAATGGTGTTTGATGAAAAAAGCATTGCTTAACTTTATATTCATACACCAAAAGTGTCATTTATAGTTACATTATTTTTTTAAATCGGTATTACTTGTTGCTCAATTAAAATATGTAAGGGAAAGAAAACTTCTCAATATCATTTGCCAAAGTACAGGATATTACGGACTAAAACATTGTTAATTGAAAATAAAATATGAAAAAAAAACTGTATTCAATATTTTTAGTTTGAAGTAGCATGTTATCAATTAGCTGAACCATCTATTAGTAAAGATTTTGCTAAAAATTTGTTTAATTTAGCTCTATGGATCCAAGGGCTTGTCCGTAAAACAAAAAAAAAATTACAATAGTTATGTGTTGATGACTTTTTTAATAACAATTGATTTCCTGTGTTGACTTGGATGTATACTGATAAATGACTGTATTTTACGACCAAATTTACTAAATCTTAGTCTACAGCGACGAATAAAAACAAGTTTGTTGTTACATGGGTTTAGTTTAACACGAATTTTAGTAAATATTAAGTACTGATTAGTTGATTGCGTTATATTTTTCATTCAGTAATAACTTAATGCAGTAAATTGCATTTTTATCTCATTAAAACTTGTTTGTTATTAAATTATCTTTTTTCTTCCATACACATGTCAACAGTCGAAAGCATTTATTTTCTTAGCAATTCTTCGGCTTCATCGTTTTGCCAAACATTTCATACAGGACACAATACATTGATATGGTGATATACTTCGAGATAAAATATTGATGGGGAAATATACTGCTCCGGTGTAGTTGCATGACTGTTGGCAAGTTCTTTCACCCTCCGCCTGATGGCACCATTGTCCGCCTAACCGAGAGAGGGTTCGTATCCGGGCTAACCTTGGACACGAACCACAACTTACCATTAATCGTAGATTCCGTCTGTACCATTGACAGATTTACTACAAGTATATTTTAATCAAACAAAATACTTGTAGCATACGTTAAATGATTCGTTGACGAGATCGCAAATTTTAATTGTTATTCGAAGTAATAAACAATAAGCACATTACCATTTAGGTACTTTATAGTGAATTGTATTTAAAAAATTTTTTTAATTTAATAATACGCATATTGTAAAATATGTAGATGCATTATTTATTATCGATGATCTAACAAGTGATACATCAAGCAAATAAATGAATTACTTACACACGCAACCTGCTTCCAATACTAATTAAAAGTACTGAGGGAAAAAAAAAACATGTAAACGCAGAAAAAATCACGCCAAACAAAACAAGCCCTCGTCATCCTAATTGACACTCTCGAAAACATAATAAGCCAGTGTTTTAAAACCTCCCACTCCCCGAAAGAGAGAAAACATAATATCGTCATAATGATCATGTCAGGCTTGTGCGTCGTCCCGGGGCCGAACCATTTTTTAAAGCGCGCTTCACACCCCATTTGTGCCCCCAGGGGGAGAGATAAAAAATGCGAGCCACTTGGAGCCGCGTGTACGCACACACGTGAAAGTTAACGTCCCACCCCACGCTCTCGGGGTGCAGGGAGGCGCGCGCGACACTCAAACGATATCCCAGGCACGCGCCACGCACACACATACGCGGACCCAGAGGGTGAGAGATTTTCTCCGGGGGGTGACGAAGCGCGCCGAGCACCGACTCGTTTTTTTTCTCCCCCCCCGCTCCTTCCAACAGGTGGTTGGTTAGCTCCCCTGCCCTTTTTTCATCCCCTTTTTTCCTCTCACCCTCTGTGTTCTCGTTTTTTTTTCCCCTTTTAAGGTGCGCCACCGCATGCACACGAATAACACACAGGTGGAGCGCCAGCAGCAGCCTGGATGTATATCCATTACCGGTGGCTGCCTCCTCTTTTTTTCCCTTTCATCCTTTTCTTTTACTCTTTTATTGCGGAGCTCGTGCGGCGAGCGCTTGTGTTTCTTTTTTTTTTTTTTTTTTTTTTTTTTTTTACCAGCCACGGTATGGTCTGTCTTCAACGGCTCTTTTAGCGGTGATTAAGTGAGCCTCGCTCGTATGTTTTTTTTCCCTTTTGCGGTCGACCCGGAGGGATTTGCAAATCGGGTGTGAGGGGTTGTTGATGATACGCGGAGGGAAGAGGCTCCCGGCTCGCGTTCTTGTGGTTCTTTCGGCCCGAGGATAATTAAGCCGATCAAGTGCGGGTAGATGCTCGTTTTTGTTGTTGTTTTTTTTTTTTTTTCGTTTCGAGGGAAAAGATAATTGTTTCGTTGTATTGGTTTTAAAAGCGAAGCCAGCGTTGATTGGGAATCTCGCATTTCGATCGAAACTATTATCTCGAGGAGAACTTTGCTTCGAAGAGAAGCAAAGGAGGACGAAAGGAGGTACGGCTTGAATACAAAGTTTCTCAAAAGTCGGAGCGGGCTCTTTTTCTCCCTGTTTCGATGCTCCGCGTAAATTCCCCGATGAACGGTGATAAATCGACGAGCCCGGCCCGATTTATATGCAGCTCGGTCCTCGAAAAGAGTCCCTTTTCTTTACCGTCTGGTCTCCCTTCCGCGCATCCGACTTTCTTTCGAGGCGCCAGTCTTGAGAAACCGAACTGATAGAGCCAGCCGAATCTCGATCGGTACCAACAAGAAGAAGTAGGAGCTGCGGTGGAGTGAGGCAGCGGTGGTGGGGTATGCCAAACGGAGGAGAAACGGATCGAGGGAGAGGTGGTGGCGACGACCAAGAGAGGGGCCGAGTGGTGGGGAGGACAGTGAGACGTACCCCTTAGGTGCTCCCCCACCCCGTGCCCATGTCGGCGGTGGTGGCTAGTCTATACCTACCCTTTTTCCCCTCCCCTCACGTTGCGCGTTGCTAAAAGCAAATCAATAAAAATGCGAAAGAGTCTCGTTTCTGGTCTTCGAAATTCATCCAAGGGACGAGTCTTGCCTGTCCCCCCCCCTGTTACTATACAGGCCAGAGGGTTGCGCTCGAGAGGACGGCAGATTTGAATAATGGACATCGTGAGACCGGGCTCTGTTTGCTCGGAATCTTTTTCTCATCTCTTCCTTTGTACCACAGGGGGCTATAAAGGGCCGATGGGGTGTTTTTTGTTTTCTCCCTCCTAATGAGCGGTACGGTGTTCTTGGGGCGATTGATCGGTGAAAGGTGCGAGTACACGGCGTGGGCAAATAAAAGCACTCGACGATACACGCGAGAGGCGTCCAAGTGCGCGTTTCTCTTGAAAGATCTCGGCAACGGGATCGAGAACTCGCCGAAACTTACGCGGCCAAACACCTCTCGAGGACCTCTCTCCCCCCCCCCTTGGTCCTCGATTTCAAGGCTACCACCTGCACCCGCCACTCGTGCCAATTCTCGAATCTTGGTGTACGGAAGAGAAGCCGTTGAAACGCGCCCAAAAGGGACATTGGTGTGTGTATATATATATAAAACACGCGAGCGCAAACATTCGAGTGGCGTGTTTGCAGGGTAGCAGAGGGAGAGTCGGCCAGAACTGTTTGCTGCTTCACTCGACAACTAGTTTCACCTTGTCTCTTTGCTTGGCTGGAATTTATTTTTTCGCCCGTCACTTTTTCAAACTCAACCTTTGGCGTCTCTCGGACGATGTACCACATTGCCCGTCATTTTTACAAATCCGGGGGTACGTCGTTTCCACTCGAGGGGGTCTCCGGGAGAAAGAAATCTGCCCGGCGAGATAAGGAAGGAGGCTCCCGAGGGGTGAGTCTTAAAGTATACACGAGCGAGGACGGATGGTTCCGTAGCTGCGTTCTTTTGTATCCGCTCGCCGATGATTGGTCCTTCCCGTCCGAGATGATAAAAATCTTTCTTCGACTGGGGGGGGGGGGAAATTTGAAATTCCGGAGGCTTGATTGCCGGCGCTTGTTATGATCGGCGTTATGTGCCGGGTGGATGGCGGGGCTGGTTTTATTCGGTGCGAGGATATTTTTCCCGGGATTCGGGAGTCGGCGGAGAATCGCGGGATTTTTCGGATGCCTGGGATTCCATGGAGTTCCGACTGGCTCTGGAGATGTATGGCTAGTACGATGGAGGGCTGTTGGATTCTTCGACCTTTTTTCGGGGGGAAAACTCTTTCGTTTGCGCTCCCAAAGGGCGCGCGAATCAAAAGCTTGGATTTGCACGGGAATGAATGGTATTTCGTTCTAAATCAAAAAAACAATTTGAAAAATCAATGTACTATCCTTGTAAATCGATGCAACGAGGGAAAAAACAATTTTGAAGTATACTGGACTAGTATGACAATATTCCGTCGCCAAGAGACTGTTTGTACGATAATTTTTATCGCAAGCATAGTGGTTTTACTGTTTGTGTTTTGGAAATAACTGTCCAGCGTATTAGTATTTGGTAGCTAAAAGTATAAAGGCCCTGGACTGCTAAATGATTGTAGCACAGTAATTTTTGCGCCAACATGAAATCTTAAATTGATAGGTGCTAGCTAAACAAACCTTGCTATATATCCAGCCAATGCACACGTTTATTCCATCGAAAATCCATACTTTTGAGAAATGAAAAAAAAAAAAAAAAAAAAAAATGTTTCAACAAAAGAGGATTGGGACGAATAAGTATAGAAGAATACAAAATTTCGCTGGCTGCCCGAATGAAACTTTAAAAGTAGTCGATTAAAGTCTCGAAGGGCGCGGAAAAAGGAGCGAAGGAAGGAAAATAAGAGAGCTGCGCCACCGAGAGAGAGAGAGAGAAGAAAATTTCCAAAGCTCAAGCACCGCGCAGTAAAAAGTACACGAGGAATCGCAATAAATTTAGCCTTTTACGCCTCCGGCTCGCCTCCTCTTGCTCTTTCTTCCTTTCTTTTTCTCTCCTCTCTCGCAGCTGAATCGACCCCCGGAAGGCGGAATTACGACCAAATTCGCGATTGTATATATATACACACGTATATAGTCAGGTAAGGCGAGCACAGCAGAGCAGAGCAAGCTCAAGCCCGGCCGTGCATTTACGAGGGGCAAGTGCAAATCGTCGATGAACGGATTATTTAGCTTAAGTTTTATTGCCCCCTTTTACGAGATTTCCCCGACGATCCGATCGATTTTCCACAACGAAAGAGGACTCACGATTAATCCGACGGAGACGACGGATTTTTCAATCACCCCGCTTCTACTACTTTCCAAGGGAAATTCGTTTCCGCTCGTCGCTGAGTACTTTTTTTTCTCCCCCCCCCCTTTCGAGCAGCCGTCCGTCAGCGCTCGTCTCCGACAGAGAGAGCACAGCTGTACGCGAAGGCGGAAGATAAATTCTGGGCTCCGCCGCTAAAAGAAGGGGCTCCGCGCAACGCCCGGCAATAAAGCCCAGGGCTCGCTCTTCCGATCGCGGCGCGAAAAAGACAGCGCTGCTCGTCCAAGGAAGGACATGAGAGCAAGAAGCGGTGGAAGAAGAACTCGGCTCCTGGAGAGAGAGACGGAGCGAGGGCTGAGCTTTCATTACGGAAACAAAAGAGTCTCGCGCGAAAGCAAAAGAGAGGGTGGGTGGGGGGGGGGGAAGAAAGTAAGAAGCGGCGCGGGCAGACGAGGAAAAATCGCCCCTTTGTCTGGGCGACGCCATTTTATCATTCCTCGCCTCCGCCGCCCCGGCGGCCCCTTAGCATATTTCAAATGACAAAAACCAGCCACCCTTTCCCCCTCGCTAGCGCTGAACTGAACGAGAGAGATGCACGAGCCGGGATTCTGAGACTGTATACAGCGGCGAGAGGCGCCTTAAACTTTAATTGCCTTTATTTCGGGGGGGACCGGGAGAAAAAGTTTAGCCCAACGAATCGACCGACCCACCCACTCGGCCGTTCGAGGGGCTGCTAAAAGGCGGAATCCATTGCCGGGCCAAATTGCCCCTAAGGAGATTTTCCCTGGAATTTTCTTCCCCGAATTTGTTTCCTTGGTCCCTTTTTCAACCCTTCCCCTACCCCTTATAAAAAAAAATCGGGGGCGATCGTGGCCATTTGCGTTTGTACCGCACAAATTGTTTCCACTTGTTCATCCCCGTAATTGCCAAAACCCTGGAAAAACGCAGGCCTCGTGATCTTACAATTGTATAATATAATAATTGGGCGCGATGATTCCCGGGATAGACGGAGAAGAACCGTCAAGTGGATCCCTCGAAACGAGAGGCCGACGAGGAGTCGACACCACCGCCGGATGACGGCTGCGCGATCCGTAATCCAAATCCAATATTCGATAAATTTAATGTAGAAAAGACGAGATTCGCCGTGCCCCGGAGCTAATAATTGCATTATCGAATCCTTATGGCTTCCCGATCTGATCCTGGGTATTATACAATATGTACAGCGGGAGGAGGCCACGCATAGAGAGTCGCACGCGTACAAACACACTCAGCCGATGGTTATATATATATATATATGTATGTATGTATATGCCTGTGTATAGTACACGTCTCTCTCTCGGCCTCCGCGCGTTAACCGGAAACTCAATCCGCAAAGTCAACCGCTGGCACGCGAACTTTTCCCGGCGTCGCTCTCTCTCGCGCGCGCACATCTAATTCCAAATTCGGTTAGTGGGCTCCGGGGGAAAGAGAGAGCCGGGCCATTTGGTTTACTTAAAAACCAGAGTCTGTTTCCTAAAACTTACGCGTTTCCCGAAGTGTACACGCTTACCTTTGGGGCTGTGTGAAAAAAACTGCCACGCGCGTACGCATTCTTTTGTTTTTGTTTCCGATTAAAACGTACCCGAGTGCACCCCCCAGAGTGGGTTTAAGCCACCATTAACCCAGCACGGGCTGCTTTACATTTAAATAAAGCTACAATCTCTATAATCATCTCGGAGTGATCTACTTTAGGCCCTCCCCCCCCCCCCCACCTCTGCGTCTTCTCGCTTTCGAGCCTAATCAAACAAAAAGGAGCGCGTGGCCCTTAAAAGTAAATCATCCTCTCTCTCTATCTTCTCCTCTGATTGAAACGCAAATTCGCATCAGAGCCCATCGCGGGAGACGATTCTTAATTATTTATCAAGAAAGGACCTCCGCTCCCTCCCTCCCTCTTGCTTGTACGCGAGCAAAAACAACCCACGGGCGCCGGCAAAAGTTCGAGTGGCTAAGATTAGCAATACGGGCTCGGTGGTGTAGGCCCCTTCCCCGCGTCATCGCGAAAAAGGCAAGCCGGCATATTCCACTGATGTATATTTTTCGGGGCCGAGCCGCCCTACGCTCTCGCAAAGCACTTCTTCATCGGGTAATTCGTTGCGAGGGCTCGATTCCCCGGCATCGTCATCAGCCCTTCTCGACTCATCTTCTTCTGTGCGACTCGCCCTTCTCCCAAGGAGCCCAATTTCGGGCGCGCGTCTATATATATATTTATGTATGTATATCTTAGGCATTAGAGGAACAGAAGGCCACCGGCCATTTTAGTTGGCTCCCCGACCCTTCCGGCGTTGCGTCAGAAAAACGATTCACCACCCCCTTTTTCCGCTCCGCCCACCCCTCTCTGGTACCCCCCCCCTGTGCTGTCGATGTGTGCGTATTTTATGTAGTCCACCCTCGTGGATCTGTGGCATGAAAGACGATGCAAAATGGTTCGAGGGGGAAGCCGTCGGCAAGCGTGTAATATATTTTTCCTTTGGCTTTGCTGTCGTCTTATCTTTGATTTTTTTTTTCCATCGAATTGCGAGGGTAGTTTGAGATTTTTTTTTGCATTTTTGTGATGAGTTACTGATTTTTCCCTCTTTCGATGGACCCATGAATCAGAAAAATGTGTCCAAGCGTGATGAATCGAGGATAAAAAAATTAAACAGAAAATATACTAACTTCTTTATATTTTAGTCACGTCAACATTTATTCATACTCTATTTGTTATTGATTGATCGTGTCTTGAGTAGCGAGAATTTTTATTTGGGTGCGAAATACATTTGACCAACTATACCAACGCTACGACAGGAGACTGTTTTGAAGACTTAAGATCTCTGAACTTCAACAAAAATTTATTGGCGTTGATGGAAAAAATGAAGCTTTACGCTATTGTCTCTTAAAGTAACAGATGTATTGATTTTGTCAGTGAACACAATTTTTACTGGAAAGTTTTACTTAAAAAGTGAGTAGTTTCTTTAAATTATTGGTTTTTTACTCATTCAATACGACAAGAGATGAAATTCTAAACAATTTAAAAAAAAGCATGTTGTATAAAACCATGTATTAAAGCGTCGATGAAAAATTTTTACCTAAACTTGCCTTATCGCATGCTTACACATAACCATGTTGTCAATCATAAAAGCGAATTGTACAAAATATCTTCATACTTTTTTATTTGGTTTTTATTTTACTTCATTTTTTTTCAGTCCTTGAACAATTTAATCCTAAACAGTCTGTAATATTAATTAAATATTCAACCTATAAAAAGTTACATGTATCTGTTCATTCAATAATTAACATTTGTCACAAGTTTTTTTTTTTATAAATAGAAGTAGGTAATTTTTATTTTAGATAATGATGGTAAAATAGCCACCACGTGTGTAAAATCGAAAACAAATAAAACAAGTTACAAGAAAACCGTCAAGTTTTTCTAATAATCGACTATGTCAACGCAAGAGGTGTGTAAAAAGAAATCCATTCTAATGCAAATACCTTCCTTTTATATTGTTTGAAAATAGAAAAATTAAAAAATATCATTATACTCATTAATTAAGCACATTACTCTTTTTTACCCGTGAATCCTACGCAAGAAAAGTATACCGATGGCTCGGTGAAAGACAACTTATCGTATCTCAAATTTTGTAGCGGTAACATAAAGCAAACTCTAAGAGCCCTCATCGCTCCGGCAAATAAATGTAGTAACCCTACCACTACGAAATTTGAGAAAGTAAAAATGAACGCTGAACTTGCGCTTTCTTCACCACAAATTTGAATGAGCGCTTTCGTCACTGATGAAGCACTTTCTTTCACCGAGCCGTCGATATACACAACAACAACAACAGCACCTATACTTTCGGAATTCCCGAGCACTGATCAACAAACTTAAAATTTCTCGTCGACAAACGGGAAGAAGAAAAACAAGATCCCGCCGAATCGAGCGAAACGAGACGATGAAGCCACAGGTCCTTCTTACCTCTCGCGAGTCCACGCACAGAGTCGCCTCTTTGCAGCTGAGCCCGTTCACCGGCCACCGCGTGAATTTAATGACCCCCACCCATAGCAGCCCCTTCGAGTTGGCCCAGCATAAAGGTACACGCAGTGCGATCTCAACGCTCGATTCCCGAAAAAAAATCAAAACCCGTTTCCTTGGGCTGACCCCTGCTCGTGTCTCACGCGCGCGTGCACTCACACACACACGCGCGCGTAAGTGTACTCGCTTATATTGTGTATCGCAGTAGCGGCAGCGGAGGGGCTTATAAAGGGAAAAAGGGTCGTCGCGAAGGGGCATTACAACGGGGCATTAGCATAACCCTTATAAAAGGCACCGGAGAGAGAGAGAGGCCGGCCCGGGGTGAACTGGTCAGGTAAGTTTTTCTCGCGCTTTTTAATTTCCGATGACCAGATGCCCCTCGGCGCGCTCGTTACGCTCGTTGCCGTGAGCCCTGAATGGGACGAAAGGGATCTCTCTCTCTCTTTCTTTCTCTGACCTCAGCCGTTGAATGAGAGAGGAGGGGGGGAGATGACCTCGCCCCTTCTCTTTACAAACTTTTCGCCGGATGACCCCATAAAAATCGCAGGAACCGGTTTCGCGCCTTTTTACCATTATAACTCTTCTCCCCCTACCCCACCCGGTCCTTGCAGCCCTAATACATGCTACTGGTCTGCCGGAACTCGGACGTTACGTTATTTTTTTTTCTTTTTTTCTTTTTTTTTCGGTCCTCTTTACAGGGGCAGTGGAACACGTTGCCCAGCTGTGTGCCTTTACCTTCACGTGTACATGTTATATGTAAGGTACTCGAAGCAGTTGAGTCTGCGGACCGTTGCGGATTCATTGCACGGGTCCTACACATTTACACGGTTATTGTTGTGTCTATTTTTAAAATAATCAAGAATTTCGGTAGAAAAATAATATCTGAGCGAAACAGCTCCCATTGGACGTACAAGCAGCATCGTTTTTCGTAAGATACCTTCCGGAGAGTCGTGATTGTACACAATGGAAACTCGGCTGAGGATGATGGTTCCACTGGCAATGAGTTGCACAAACAGAGAAGAGGCGCGGATCGATAGAAAAGAGACTTTGGGCGGGGAAACAATAGGTACAGGATCGAAAAACAGGGCTTGAGGAAAAAAGAGCCTACTTGGGAGTAAAGGGGGCCGTCGGCGCAGCGGAAAGACGCTTAAAACGATAATCGTGCACTTTTGGTCGGGAAAGAAAGAGATAACTTTTCTCGTGGGATTTTTTCATACACCCTTTCCCGAATTGTTTTCATTAACTGGACTTTTGTACACTTTGCGTAAAAGGCAGCGAAAATGGCCGGGGTTGGTTTTAATTTTACTTTTTTCGCGCTGAAATTCCGCAGCCGAGCGAAAATTAAGCAATTTGCCGGCAACGCCGGGCGCGAGGAATAATTTATTTTCCAAAAAGAAGCTCTCGGAGATCCAGTTCTTCGCAATAAACCAAGAAGAAAGAGGATTGGGGGGGGGGGGAGGAAAAAGGAAAGAGAAAAAGCTTGGCAGGCAAGTCGGACGGGAGAGAAAAGTACACGGGCAGAGAGATGCCGGAAAGACGTCGGAGGCGTTGAGCGGCGGGGGTGGGTGGCGGGAGGCGAAACGAGACGGAGATAGGACGGCATTAATTACGCCCCTTTATTATAAAAACTGAACTCTCCCTCCGGTTCGTGGGTGGCGGGGGGGGGAGAAAGCCGTGGGGCAGCCCCTGGGTAGATAAGGAAGGAAAAAGATCTCTCATCCCCCGCGCTGATTCTTTCCGTCTCGCTCGCTCCTGCCTTCTCTTCCTCCATCCTCCCCCGTCTCTCTGTTCAATTTAAAATACTTAATCTGTCTTAGTCGGGCCGCTCTCTTTCCATCCCCCCCTTGCCACCCCTTTCCCACTTTAGCGGGTGGGGGTGGGGGAGAGAGAGAGAGAGCAGAGCGGCAAACTCGAGGGGGTTGTCAAATGCAAGTGTGGCTAGGCTCGCAGATTTTAGCGTCCATTAAGGTATACATCAAGGTCAGACCTGATGGTGGAAATATCACCAAAGGGGGTTAACGCTTTTCTCGGCGATAAATGAGCTATTTCGAGTCACTTTGTTTTTATTTGCACTCACTCGGTACACGTACAGCCCGTTGTGTAAGCTGCTTATGCGCTCTTTGGTCGACTGTTAAATTTGCTTTCTTCGACTTATTGGTGCTCTTAATAATCGATAACAAGAGCTTTCCACGTGCACCCATTATTGTACAAAGTTGTGTTTATCTGCGTGATCTCTTGAAACACCAGTTCTTTAAAAAGTAAGGTACCATTTTTTTGTTATTTTTCCTCTGCGAGAAAATTGCAGCAGCATGATAATAGTTTGCGAGAGTAAAAATTCCATCAACTCCGAGCACCTTATTCCCCGCACGACTGAAATATCAAGGGTAGAAGAGCGAAAGATCCTGGAGGGTTCGCCGCGAGAAATTAAATCCAAATGGGAAACTCGCCCGGCTAAATCAAAGCCTCTCGGACGACATTCCTGCGGCCTCTCGGCAAAAAGACCCAGTCAAGCTGAGAACCGGCTTTGCGCGGCAGAAAAATAAACAAACGCCAAAATGGCGAGGATTTTCATTTGCATCGGCCTTGAAATAAGTGGCCGACTGCTTAGGCGCGTCCAATAAAATACCCGCTCCGACGTTGTTACTCATACGCCTACAGCTGCTCGGCCGCCGCGACGGAAAGAGTTGTCGTGCCAGTCTGCGTTTCAGGGTTGGTAGCTGCACGGGTGGTTTCTTTATGCACCGAGGGAACGAATTTATTTTTTCGCCGTCGCGCGACACGCTAAATTTATCGACTCTTTATACCCCACGAGGGTGGAACTCGCTCGTTTTATCTTCCGTCCGACGGCAGGGTCGGATTTTATTTTTGATTCTTCAATCCCGAGAGCCATCCATTACCCGCTCCCCGAGTATTGGAAATCCAGAGACCCTCCCGCCTCGTCCTCCTCTTTCCGATTTCGCGAAGAAAGCAGCCGGCATCGTCATCATCATCGTCTTCGCCTGCCTCTCTCTCTCTCCCTCGACCCTTTTTAACTCGACTGCCGGCAGCTCCTCGGACTCCACCCCGGCAAATAACTTTCATAATTCTCGATTAGAAAGTTTTCCAGCTCCAGGGATCCAACGGCCGTAGAAGAAGAGGAGCGATGACGAAACAAGGGGGGGCGCCCCGATATTTTCAAAGAAGCGATGAAAAACGAAATCGACGCCGCGCTCCGCGAGGAAAATTCATTATTCACCCGAGAGAGAGAGACCTCTTTCTTTTAACTTTTCTTCCAGCACCGCTGCTCGTATATATACTTCTTCTCCCTATATACATAAACGCGGATCATTAACGCGAGAAATATATACAGCCGTGTTTTCTTTTAGCTTCCGGTTCCCTTGGCTGCTGTAGGTATACATACCCGTATAATGAGGATTTTTTTTTTTTGCACAAGGGACGCAGTATCGCTCGGTCGGTCAGCTTGAGAGGATCAGCCTTGAAAAGGGGTCACTTCCGTCCCTTGCCTCTCGTGCTCCATTTTTTCCCCTCTGACATATGGCCCGCTCGGACGAGATTTCATTCAAAGCGCCCTGGCTTCCTGCTTTTATTCCCCCCCCCCCACCCCTAGTGGCCCTCCTTTTTATTTTTTATTTATTTATATATTTTATTTTATTATCTCTTTGTTTTATATGATATTTTCTTTGAGCGTTACCTGCGATAGCTGTTTTTACACTTTCAACGCTTGTACAACAATGTATCTGCTGTAATTCATCATGTCAAGCACTATACAGGACCTCTAAGTCCTTAGTACCAAATAAATACTTACTTACTTACTTACTTACTCCTCCTCTCCTCCTTTAAACTCGTACACTGTGCAATTTGCATCGATTTCGCGTATAGAGTATCAAACGAATGGTCCTTGTTTTAATCATTTGGGCGAAAAGAGCTCGGTGCGCCCTCGTTATTTTCACCCAGGAAAAACACGCTCAAAGCTGTACATACAGGTGACGGCGCCCCGTCGATTATACGCATCGAAACGAAGCCCATTAAACTCGATCGAGGAGAAGAGACGGACTGGGCGCGCATCCGCTGCTGTTGGCGACAATGGCTGCTCGAAAGAATGAGAAATGGACGGAATTACGGGGGCAGGATCGGGGGGAGGGGAGGTGTCGCTGTGCATCCGTACACTTACAGACCGTCCCGAGCTGGAGATAAAGAAAGATCAAGGTGGGACAGGGAGCAGGAGAAACACCTCGCGCTCGAACGGACCTCGGGAAATCTGTGCAGCGCAAGAAAACGAGACGGACAACTCAAGTAGTGGTGGTGGCGGTGGTGATGGTAGTAGTAGCACTTCGCTTCATTAATTTCTCGCAAAGACAGTGTCAGAGCCACGAAAGCAGGGGGGGGGGTGGGGTAGCTCCGCGCGCCTCCACCTCCGCTCGACCGGGTGGCTGGCCTGGTATTTAAATTCAAAAACGAGAGCAAAAGAGGGACTGTATACCCTGGAAAAGGAATACCAAGACGAGGACGAGGAAAGAGAGAGACGCTGCCGCTTTTCCGATGTTTTTCTCTCCATTTCTTCCCATCCTCCCCCCCACCCCCCTGTTTTCTCTGTTCTCTGTATTGCCATCTCTCTCTCTGGCTGGGACAGAGAGCTACACACCCCGCACTCTTTTGCCCCGAGAGCAGGCAGCAGACGGGCAGAGCAAGGGGGCTCAGTCAATAAAGTATTCTAAAAAGCCCGCGCGAATGAGAGCCGTCTTACCCTACCCCCGCGCGGACTTTTCTCCTTCTGCTTCTTCTTCTTCTCTCGCTGATGCCGCTAATGCTGCTTTGCTCCCCTCTCAGCCCCTTTTTCTTTCCCTCCCCCCTCGAAAGCAAGGAGAGTTCTTTTTAGCCTCGCTGGAATACGGCCGAGAGAAAGAGACGGCGAGGGGGTGCAGTCGAAGGGTGGGCGGCTGCTGGCGAGAGCCGAGGGAAAAATAGGGGTAGCAAAAAACGTCAATAATATCGGCAAGATGGAAGCCTCGCCGAGCGAAATGCTTCCACCCCCCCCAACCCCCTTGTGCCGCTTGCTTTTCTTCTCTCTTTGTTCCCGTCTTTCTCGGTCATGCCTCTTCTTTTGCCGGCTTCTCGGTGCTATTGTTCATTTTTCATTCGTCTACGCTCGCGTTTTTTTTTTTCCCCTCTTCTATATCCGCTCTCTTCGCTTCCAGTTGCACTTGACGCGCCTATTGTTATGCAGATAGACGCGCGCTTTTTTCCCTCCCCCCCCCCCCCCGTGGGCAAAGTAAGTTTAATGCCGTTGATAAAAAGCCGGGAAGGAAGTTTGTTCCATCAGGGCGAAGGAAACAAATGGAAATCTCCCCTCGCGGCTGGAACGTGGGTATGTATGTATCTCCTTCCAGTGAAATGGGCACGATGCTTTTATTTTTGCGCTGGATCTCAATAATAAGCGCCGCGATAACGAGCCCGAGCGCCGTTCGTTAAAGTTGGATATCGTTGTTTGTCTGCTTTTTGCTTTTACACGTATTTTCTTTCATTCGTTTGAAAAATCTATCTAAATCGCCACCGACAGGAAGTTCAACGATACGTAAATGTGCACAACGCAGTCACGCGTATATACTCGAGTACACTCGAGATCTACATAATTATGTACACACGCAGGGATAATTTTCGAGCGGAAGATAAGTGTCCACTCTCTCCCTCGCATATCGATAAATATAGATGCACAATTGCACGTATAGGCATTCACGTAACTGTACACGTACTTTGGAGCATTCCGGCCTTACGTATTACTATAGATGATTACATTATCATGTGTGGCTTTCAAGGTTGGTGTCACTTTCAAAGTGAGTGTCAACCAAACGACAAAATAGCACAACTTCCCTTCGTGATCGATTGGTGTAAATTAAATTTTCAGTCACCGATGTATAGTGTAGTCACACTTGAGTGTAGGTATATGTGGACTCGAAAGGAGCATCAATGAGCCAAGGCCCACGACAGGTAGATCTTGAGCATACCAGTACAGTGCCCACATTTTTTTTTTTTTTTTTTTTTTTTCAACACTGAGCTCAAGGCAAACACAAAAACCGCGGTTCACGTAAGAAAAGGAGCTCCCCGGCAGTGCATCTCGCGAAAACAAGGGCCAGGCGGAGAAGGACGAGGAAAGAGGAGGCGCATTATACGCTCGCTCGCTCGCTTGCATCCCGCCGTAATTTAACGAAAGCGCCGGCTGCGTCTAATAGCGTAGCATCCGCGTACTTACGCGCTCGCTTGGTTGTATCGCTCTGTCCTGTACACGTATACATTGTACGTATACGTATACATACGTAAGGGAGTGTATGGACGTAGACGTGCGCATAGGCGCGCGGGGACCTCGGCAATATAATTACCTCAGTCGTGTTTTCCGTTAATTGCCATTATCGGCGAAACTTGGTTAAAGCCTTGCGTACCGTTACGCCGCCACCGGCGTCGTATACCTACACTTTGGTGTGTCGTTGCGGGGGCCGCAGACGGCAACGACGATGAGGTAAAAGACGATCGCCTCTGTTGTATATGTATACACGTCTCATATAACTACGTTCTCCTACTGTACCTCTATGTACTGCATACGCAATGTGCGTAGTCCAGTGTCCTGGCATTTGTTCGTATAGGCTCTTTGTACTTAACGAGGAAAGTGATTCTCGATGGCTCGCTCGGGGCTAGCTGCTTTTTGTTTCCTTTGACGTAGAAAAAGCTTTCTAATGAATGGACAAGCACGATCATTGCGATAATTTTGTGTATGACAAAACTGTCTTTGGAGCTCGAGACGTTGCGCCATCGGTGTTGTGACACGCGTGCTCCAGTAATAACAATTGGCAACTGTTTGTCCACCATCGCAAATGTCCCATACTGCAGTGCGAAAAACTTGTATGGCGATGTACGAGCGAATTTAGCTTTCCTTTCTTCGTCTTGGAAGAACCGGTTCCAATTAATTTAACACAAAACTTTCCTAAGTTATATTCTTTCGTTTTTTATTGTAAACAAATATTTACTTGTCTGATTAATTCAACACACAACTTGATTCAACATTTACTTATTTTTTGTACTTTACTTAATTTGTAATTACAATATTTTTGTTCCAATAAAAGTTATCAGTTAGGATATGTGAAGGTTTAATAGGCACTGATGCTACAGTTTTTAGTAAAAAGTATGCTCTTTTGGGCAGTTTTATAGAGCTACACAGATACCCATTTTATTAATTAAATTTTAAATTTGAATTGGATAATTGACGTCAAACTACTGATTATTACTAAATGTTAAAGTTTTTATCAGTACACAGCAGAAGAAACGAAGCAGAGAATAGGTTTGTAAAACTTTCAAAATCGTTTTGAAATTTTTAATGAAGTGAGAAAAAACTACATTTACATTTTCAGACTCAAAATTTTATAAATTCTAATAATTAGCACGTTTCCAACATATACTTTGAAAATACGAAGCACTTCATAAAAAAAAAAAACAAAAAAAAACAAAAAAAAACAAAAACAAAAAAAAAAACAAAAAAAAAAACAAAAAAACAATTACTAGGGTATTTTAAAATAAACAAAAAAGCTATTTTCATGTTCTACTGTTTACCTAAGTTTCAATTATTTTGGAAATGAGGTTTGTATGTTTCACCTCTAATTTACAACTAACTGTTTGAGATGATAAAAAAATCTTTCAAAGATTCTTGAAAAGATACTAAACTACATTTATAATTCTTATCTCTTATATTTATACAAAAATAAGCATTATTAGATTATAAAATGCCATTTATACTCTATAAAATACAATGGTTTTGAGAATTAAATAAAATTTTTTTCACCCAAAAAATAAAAAATTCTGTTGTTAAAAAACTGTAATTCACAACCTTAATAAGGTATAAAATTTATATTTATTTTTTCCAAGCCACTATGATGGTAAAAAACAAAAATGTTGAGGCCTGAATCATTGAAAGGGTTTTCAAATTTAGTTTACAAAAGGTAAAATCTACAAAGCCAGCCGAGCTTACTGTAAATGATAGTATACTATATAAGTTTAAGCCACTTATAATTTATTTACTTAATTCATTTACAAAAATATCAGGCACTTCTGTGAAGTAGTCGTGCCTAAGACCTTCTAGACAACTTGCCAATATGCACAGTGTACAGCTAAAATTTTTTTACTATTACTACAACTATAATTTTTTACTATTGTTTTACTCGTCAACTTATTTACTTAAAAAGTACAGTTTTAAAATAATAAAAAGAGTAAAAATAATAATAATAATAATAAAAAACAAAAAAATATGAGCATACTAGGCTTTCACACATCAGAAGTACAAAAATCACAATTAAAAGTATGGCGCGTGACTTGCGTATATTGTTTAAAATTTTAGGGACACAAAGTACATAGGCATTTGCTCCCGTCAATCTCTTTTTCATCAAGTTCAGCAGATATTGTTTTTAAAGCTTCGACAGTCTCGAGATTGTGGCCTCTATTCGTGATTAACTCGCTTTTTATTTTTAAATTACCATTGCATATATTTTTATTGTTATTGTTAAGATTTTTTGCTTCAAGTTTAAAACAGCAATGGAGGGCTTTGCGAAAAAAATGGTTTTTCCAGGCATATATGAGCGGGTTTATACCACTGTGGCTCATTGCTATCAAGAACACCACGGAATACATGTAACCTTCACTGTCTTGACTACGATCAAATAATTTTACCAGAGAAACAATAACGTAGGGCAGCCAGCAGATCGAGAAACATCCTGTGATGGTGAGAACTACCTTGAAAAACGAAAAATTATGACAATAAAAAAATGTATATCTTCCTTATATGCAGTCTTACAGTTTAGGTCAAGATTATGCTTTCGTACATAAAAATATGTGTATACATACTAAATTGTTCCTTTTATAGCTTGCGTAACTGGTCTCACCGATTACTCTCGACCTTTCCTTGGACCTTTGAGCAAATGCCCTTGCTGTTTTCCAGATTCGCCAATAAAATATTAAAACGCTGAGCCAAACTACAAGGAAATTGGGTAGCCAAACTCCCTCTATGTAGCACCTAAAAAATTTAACGTTTTAAATATTTGTATGCAACAAAAAAAAAGTAAAAATACTTTGCATCTCACCTGGGAATAACAGTATAAAAGTGGCAGCTGTCAGCATAAGTGTTCCAGTAAAGTGGTACAGTCGATAGGAGTATGCTCATGCCCCAAATTAAAGATATCATGGTAAATATTTTACGTTCGGTGATGTACTCTGGATACTCGAGCGGATAGAGTATTGAAACGTAACGATCGATTGCTATTGTCACGACACTGTAAAAGCTTGCGATACAGCTGCCTGATTGAAAGGCAAACCTGTTCGAATGCAAAATAGTAAAACCTCGTGGTACAGAACATTTTAAATCTCTTTGTTTTGTGATGGCGAAATGTGATGTTTCCAATTTTTTGTACATGAAGGTAGTTTTCTTAGTATTCAAACGAATTTTTGTATACGACAAATATTAATTGATGATTTTCATTACAATCAATCATAAGTATCTTATTTTAATGATAACCTTACTCACCTTAACAAGCACACAATTTTATTTTTGGATACTTCATCGGTGCGTGATATTGTGTTATAGAGTAAAGCTAAGCCGCAAAACAGATCCGCTATGGCTAAGTTGTGTATCAAGTAGTTGGAGGTTACCCTAAATATTTTTCGGTTCAGCCACTGAGATATGATAGTTAGGACATTGCCAGTAATTATCACGACAATCAGCAGTACGTAGGACAGCCATATGTATGTATAAGGGTTCCTGTTTGACAAATAAACCAAAATTTAGCTGTAACATTTCATTCAATATCATATTATAGATCATAATCACTGATTTTGTTGTTATTATTGTTTAAAGTGTAGGTAAAATATAAGAAGTTTTGACTCGTAATATTGTCAAAAACAGTTATTGATGTAGAATAAATCTTATTGTGAATAATAAGAATGGAAGAATCAGAAAATATGGCACTAACCCACAAAATTAACACGATAGTTGTTGGCATAACCATTTAAATTATCCCGTTGATGTTAAATCAGTAATTTATAAGTTTATGAATTAGAAGTTACTATTAATTGATGAAGAAAAGTATCAATGTTCGTACAATAAAAATGATGTGTGAATTTTGGGCACTTACGTGTATAAGGTGTAGACCATAGTTGTAAAATAAAAAATGTAGATCGGGATGGCAACTAGGTAACAAATGCATGGTCATGTGTGCATAGTAAAATGAGAAAGTATCTTTAGCTTGGTGTTGATAATATGGTTTAACCTAGACTCACCTGTGAAGTTTTTTTAATGAACAGTTGATTTGTCATCCGAATGAATACTTTAAAAATCACATTTATTAGTGGTAAGATAAGATAAATAAATATCAGTCAAATTATTAGTTTCACAAGTCGCTTATTAGCTTAACGAATCCTACATAGAATTCAAGTAGTAAGGTCCAAAATACGAGTCTATTTAGTACTACTTCGTAACTAGAACCGAAAATACTTAAAGCTATCAAAGTGTAAGATTAATGTATGTAATAAGAAGTCTCGACAAAAGCATATAATTAAGATCTAAATCGATGAAGAACAATGAAAGATAAACGTGAGTAACAGAAGACGCTTATTCTAAAGTTATGTTATTTTTCATTGAAAACTTAACATGACTAATAGACGTTTCAAAATGAATGCAGGGAGCAATAATAACACGAAAAGAAGAGAAGGACAATGAAACTGATGAAACCAAGATTTAGAGGGCTGTGTTTTTTATTTCAAAAAAATTAATGGAAAGCAAAAGGGGAATCATAATAAGCCCTACGAGTTTTTGGAAAAAAAACGTACTCAAAATTTGGCAGGATAATCGTGAAATTTGGGGAAAAAGGGAAAATTTTGATGATGTAACGCAGCAAGTAAGTTATAGTACAAGTATTGCTGATTTCTAGTATTATTAGTTATAAAAACACAAGTTAAAGAGAGACAAAAATAAAGAGTGGCTGCAAATGAAGACTTGAATGAATAATATAAATAAATATCAAGAATAAGTGACACTTACACCAAAGTCATTACCAATATTATATAAAAGTACCTATTGTGTTTCAAGAGATTTTTGAGTAATAGAATTAATATACATGTATGACTGTACATTAAGCTGCGTGTGAAAATAATATGATCGGTTCGTTATACTCTATCAAGTGTCCGAATGCCAGTGGTTGCATTTGTAAAATTGAAACCACGGACTGATGTAGACACCGATTATCGACGATAAGGTATAAAAAACATTTAATTTTGCTGGATTTCGTACACATTTTTTATTAAAAATAAATCATGACTAAATAATACATGGTACTAGTATTTTTGGTAAGACACGTGAGCAAAATAATATTACAGTTACTAATTGTTTGCTACTACTAAAACCGTAATTTTTCTTTTCTAATCGTATTCAAAAGGATATTATTACTTTCCATGTCATAACGATTTATTTTTTAGTTCATTAAAGTATTTCATACAGGTATACAAACGAACTGGATCATGTAAAACTAACCCACCGACAGATACACTTACCGTGTCTTTTACTGGTGGTGTACAAAATACTAGCGAAGCAAACTGTGTGCGTATACGTTCGAGCCGAAAGAATGAAAGGAGCATCAGAAGAAAGTTTGTTACCATATTTGCGCGGACTCTTTCTCTTGCGTCCAACGTGAAATAAAAGTTCCGATCAAAGTTTTGAAATCGCGGGTTCCGCGGGGGGTGAGGGGATGGGGCCTCCGAAACAACAGTTCTTTCAACTTTTGCAAACTGGAACCGACAATTCCGTTGCATTTTGTTCTGCTTACCCAGTATGTATATATATATCATAAACTTTTTATTCGCCGTATAATCGAATGCTGTTTTTCGCGAGCACCGATTTTCATTGAAAACTGTTTGGGAGCCGCTGCCGAGCATCCAAAGAAAAGAACAGCCGAGGTAAGGAGGTAAAAAAAGGACAGTCGAAGGAAAGCCCCGCGAAACCCGTGGGGGAGCAGAAGTAGGGAGAGGCGCAGGGGAGGGAAATAAAAGGGGGAGCTGGGACATAATGAACGGACGGAGCCTCGCCTCGCGCCAGATAAAGGCTGCTGTGCAAGGGCGAAAGAAAAAGCTGGGGGAGCGAGGCAGAAGAACGAAAGTCTGGCTCTCCGGGAAAAGAAAGATATAGAGGAGGGGGGGTGGAATGGGGATCGGCTTCGAGTCCAGAGAGCAAAGAAGAAGACGAAGAAGCGAAAGAGGGAAAGAAGCGGCTCACGCACCGAGAAAGAATAAGAGGGGGTTGGGGGAGAAGAGAAGTCGTTCGTTCGCTCGCGAGGAAGGAAAAAGGGGAGAAAATAAATTGAAAGCAAAATTGTACTCGGGCAAGAAAATGAAATTATTCCCCGACACTGGGCTGGGCTATAGCACTGCTGCTGTTCTACCGAGATACGAAGAAAAAGAAGGGAAGTCACGAGGAGGGGGAGGAGGTTGTGTTGGTGGTAGTGGGGTAGATACCTGTGTAAGGTCCGTGTCCGAGATGGATATTCGGGCGCTATTGTGCTGAGAAAGGGAGTACGGCAGAAGTAGCCGGAAAAAGAGAAAAGGAGCCAAGAAGAATAAGAGAGCGAGCGAGCAACCCAAGCAAAAATCGTTGCCGCTATGGTACTACTATCGCTATAACGCTAAGGAGCAAGAGCCAGCTGGATCTAGATGAAATGTAAATGCTAGTATCAAGGCATTGTTGATTAAGAACGGCCAACCTCCTTTCTCCTTCTTCCCTGCTCTGACCCGAGCTGCTACGTTTTTTGTTTTTTCTTTTATCAAGATAAACTCGCCCCATTGCAGCTCTATTTTTTTAATTTTTTTTTTTTTTCATGCAAATGAATATTTTTCCGGAATATTTGTAGCAAAAGAAAATTGGCATCGAATCATCAACATCAAAGCAAGACACGCCGCGCTTAATTATTTACCCATGAAGGGACCCTTTCCATCCGACGAGCTAGCCCATGATCTTTTGCCAGTTAGCCGAGTTGCGTTTGTAAATTGACGGAAAAGAAGTTGCGCGGCGTCCAGAGGGTTGGCCATGAGCTGCTGCGTCTTCTTCATCCCCTGTTCCCGTGCCTGGAAGCTAAAATTTTCGGGGCGAACGGGATGGTGATCGCTGTTTCGTCTTCAATCTGGATTTTAATAATGCGAGGGTGGCCAAGAATTCGGGGGATCCTCGGCAACTATATACCCCGAATTTTATTATATACTCGGTCTTATCTTCCTCTTACGCGTGGGATGCGAATAATTACGGTGCGATCAATTTGCCTTTGAAAATTCTTTTGGATGCTCGCGTGAGGAAGTACGAGATTTTCATTGAGATGAGCCACTGTGGATTTTCTTGATGTTTCGCGAATAGTGCGTGGGATCAAACTGACGGGAGATCTTTCAATCATCGGTAACGATTTGGCAGGTACATCAAGGTCGTTTTTCCATGCAGCAGCCAGTTTCACCATAGAGTCCACTTAGCTGAATCGATGGAGTTGAAGCGCATCTAAACGCATGTTTTTTTGCCTATTCAAAAACATACCGTCACTAGCCCACGATGAGCCCACAAATTTCTTACTTCAGACGACCGTCATCGTTTTTTCATCGTGCCCCACCAGTCATCAACTCGAGGGGTTGGCAGCAAAAAACCGGCCGACCCCCTCCAAATATCTAGGGGTGAAGCCTATATAACCTGCACCACAGAAAAAAGCCATGCGGGCAACAGTAGACCGAGAATAGCCCATGAAACAGACACCGGTCAAAGCGCACGGGGTTGGCGGAGCAAAAAACAGGCCCTCCCCTAGTCCTTTGAGAGGCAGGTTTTTCGGCGCGCGATTGCGTCATCTGTCGTCGGATCGGTGAATTCGACGAGTCTTTTTCGCGGCCGGAGAGAAAATACGGGGAAGAAACGGAGCAGCGACATCTGACGCGGGGCGCAGGAAGCCGGGGGTAGCATCGACCGGGCGCTTCGGGGGGTACACCGAGAGCGAGAAAAATAAAGAGGTAGGGTAAGTGAGCGAAAAATCCGGACGCAACGGTCTAGTTACTTTCTCGCGCTGCGCTTGGTAGACTGATACGGCCCGTGTTTTTGTCACTACAGCGATGCTTCGAGGAACGTCAAATTGTACCTCTACGCTGTCTATCCTCTATTCAGGCACAATCTCTTAATACTAGCTACAACCGATAAAAAATCGGTGATGAACGAAGCTAAGTTTTTTTTTTTTAATAGTAATACAAATAACTATTACTTTCACGTTTGATTATTCAGAAAATATATAGAAAAATTTCTGAGCTACACGATGAATAAACAGTTTAAAGTCACTTGCACCATTCCGCAGTCCGCATACAAAGGCAGTAAAATGAAAAAAAAAAAAAAAAATGAAATAAAAAAATTTAAAAAAAATTTATCCCACCCTCGTAGAGCTGCGAATCGATGGCAGCCAGCGTAGGCGATGGATAGCTCACCAAAGAGAGAAAGCTCGCGAGAGAAAGAGAGGCACAGAGGCACATCCTACACACGCGTAGCCCCCCCGCGAGCGAGTTCTCTTTGCAATTTGCTACCGTCGTAGATTGCACCTGCACACGGTCTATTATCGTGTGAAAGTTCGTCTGTGCAAGAGCCACCGAGTGAAGGAGCGACGAGGGAAAAGCTCGGTTGGGGGTGAGAGGGGGGGTGGGGAGGCACAGGCAGCAGCCTAACCTCAAACCTTGCGCCTCATCCCTCTCGCGATGGAGGCGTCCCTATTATAAGTTGCGAACAAACTTTACTTATATGCTCGCGACTACTCTCCACCTCCCCCCACCCCCTACCAACCAGCGGTGGAGTTAGCTAGCTAGCTAGTCGTAGCTCTGTGCCTCCTCATCCCTCATCCCTTTCTCATCATACTTACGTTCGAACGAACACGCACACATAAATATGCCCAAAGCTTGGCTCCTCTCTCTCTCTCGCTCTCTATCTCTTTCTCCTATGACGTTAGAGCACTCCCTCCCCACGCGTACATGGGTATACACACTCAATGAGGGTGGCTAGGTATTATTTCGCCCTGTGTGTACTTTCAATTAAACCTAGACTTGCGTACGCGTGTGTATTCGCGAAAAATATGTGCGCGCAGGTATTGTGCTTTCGCAACTATAACTGTCTGATGAACTGTTGGTGTTACGGTGTCTTGGCGCTGTTGATAATAATAACGCCAGATCGATCTCGCGTGCGATACGTCTGCTCCCGTCCTTCGGTTATGTAATATCATACAAATACAGGACTCGTCGGGTGTTTGCTCGTCCTAACTTTGGGAACCTCCTTATTTTTCGTTATTTCTATGGACCATGTATTTATTCGTTTTTTCTAGTTTTACCCAAGTAGTAGTAGATCGAGCTTTGAGGGTGTGAAAAAAGGAAAACGACGGTTTCCAATGGAGCCAACGCGTCGGGGTCACATGGAGAAGGCCGCGGGGCGACATTGGGCGGCGAGAGAGTGTCGAAATCCCTGAGCCGAGAAATGCAAGCGAGGGAACGGGAGCTGACCAGCGGTCAGTCAGTCAGTCAGTCAGTTAGTTAGCCAAACGGCGGTGGTGGTGCGAGAGAGAGAGAGAGAGACGTGCCTCCGGGGCCTGGGCCATTGTACGCGTTGGGCCGCCGAATCTTAGAGGTGGCCTAATGAGGCGGCGAATAATTGCTTATTAATGGCCAACTGACCGCATGATGCGACGGACATTGTTGGGCACACTGCTGCTACCCCCTTCTTGAAAAAGTAAAAAAAAGGAGGGGGGGGGATTCGACAAAAAGGGAGAAAAGCAAAAGAGCTGGACCGTAGGGAGATTTTTTTCGTTTTGCTCCTTCCTTTGTCTCGGCTCTTTCTCCTCGGCGCGAACTCTTTATTCCGCATCGCTGATACCCTCTAATGCCCGTCAAATTTGCAACTCATTGTCGCGAGTCGCGTTTCTTTTTTTTTCTCCCCCTCCCCCCGATCCCTTATTCATACTCTTTCTTTGGTTTAACGAACTGACCGTGTAAATACACGCGTCGGGGATTAATTAACATACCGTGCAAGCATCCCCAGTTATTATTGTGGATCCAGCAGATCATTGTTAGTATTTTATGAAAATAAAAAGGTACGAAATCACTTTATTTGGAATCGAGACATCCGACGAGTCGAGGAGAGATACCTTCCGCCAACCATGCATACGAGTCCCCACAAAAGACAGCGACGAGACAAAAGGTGGAACTGGAAGGTAAAAAAAGGGAGAAAAAGAAAAGAGCAAAAGTCACTCCTGACACCTTATCTCGCATCTGGCCGAACAAATTGAAACCTCCATCCTTGGCGGGCTCTCCTTCCTCATTGTAATCGATTCCCCATATCTTTAAGCCGGCCTGTTTTTATACACCGGTACCTCTCGTGTTCCCTGTATATGCGTGTATACACGCATGGGCAATGCATCATCGCGGGCTGAGACGCGTCGATTAAAAAAGCCACGCGATACGTATCTCTCGCTCCGACAGTAGAATGGACCCCTCTCCTGCGAACGTAACGAACGAAGACGCCGGAGCTCCTCTTCCTTCTTTTGTCGTCGGGGCAAGCTGATCGCTGCGGCAGACGTCCCGCGTGCATTTACGTACACGCAAATAATACCGTGTACAGGTGAGCGGATAAAGTCGTTTCCACGGGGGTGAAGTGAAAGTTACTGTCCGTTGCTGTACCGTTCGATAATACACTTCCTGCCGTGCTGCGTGCCCCGGGAGAAGGAGGAGGAATGAAAAAAGACGCGGCGCGCGGCGAATAATAAGGAGAAACGGCAGGCAGAGCAACCAAGTCAACATCTGCCGGGACATTGTCCTGTCCTGCGTGGCGCGGGATATATATACGTGTTTATATACATGTATGCACGTATTTTTGTGTATACGCATAACTAGCTCGACCGGCGGGCGGACCACCGAGTTGTGTATATAGGTACGCGTTCAATGCAGCTGAAACGAGGAAAACTGGTACGTGGCAGCCGGTTCTCGCGAAATCTCGCTCTCGGTAGTCCTCGGGCTGGATTGACCAGTCCTCGTTTGTTTGCCGGCTCTTCCTGCATCGACCGGTTACACGTGATTTTTGTCTATTATTTTGTTGCATATACAATTACACGTACGTTTTACCGAGGAGGAGGATTATATACGCTTGCGTGCGCTCGTCGGTCCCGCCTAGACGAATGGCTCTCTAGGACATGGGTGATTTTTCGACTGAAATAGCCAATTTGGAAAGCATCGCTTTTTGCTTTATTGTCGGGGTTGAATGGTTTTTCGGTCTATTAGGGAAAAAAGCCCTGCTCCATTGTGATTTTTCAGGCTGCGTTGTCTATGAAACATTTAATCCTTCGCGTTTGGAAATTTTTTGCTTACCTTTTTTTTTTACTTCATTCGGCAAAGTAATCAATATGTGTTAGATACATATTTTTTTTTTTTTTTTTTTTTTTTTTTTTTTTTTTTTTTTTTTTTAATAAACTTGGAAGTTTTTGAAACTTTGTACGAGTAACTGGAATCAAAGAAGGGGAAAAAAGTGGTATCGTCCGAAAAAGCCGAAAAGAGCACACGCACGCATCAGTGACGAGGGGTGGAATCCGAGCGGGTAGCCTTTAGTAGGTCACTTCAGGGTCGGTCCTTCCTTCCTTCCTCTCTCTCTCTCTTGCGGGCTCGATAGGTCCCGAAAAGTAAAAAAACAGGTTTCGCTCTTGGACGCGTACTTTTCACACGCGCGCACTGATCGGCCGGCCAAAGGCGACCGACTGACCTCTCGGCCACTCTCTCCCCCTCTGTTTTCAATTGTCCATCTTCGCGACTCGTCTTCAACGAGTAGTCAGCAGCCCTCGGAACTGGTTTCCTTTCCCATAGGTACACAGATGTGGACTCGGGCGAGCCTATCGGTCAACTCGCACCGCGTGCACTCGCAAACAAGCAAGTCCCAGCGGCCAGAGGGCGGGGAGGGGGGGGGCACACGGCCCGGCTCGGACCTTGGCGACGTGAGCCGTAAAAGCTGCTGGTCAGTTTGTGATTTTATTTCGGCTGCTCGACCACGCGGCTCTCTTTGGAGACAGTTTTGTTTTCCACTACTGGTGCAACAAAGTTTTTTCACTTTTGGTACGTATAAGTGGCCACATACGGGTGATAAGGACCATTTTTTATTGTAACTATCTTGTTCCCAAGTGCTGTGAGGTAGTTGCTGTCTGTATACGACTGTTTGATTGGATAGAGTACGTTGATGGCATTTTCTTAACTACGTCTAAAATATAAAAACATTCCGGTCTACGGTTGACGGACGAAAAATTCAATACTTGGATTCGGTTATCGATATTTCCGCCGCTCAGCGTTTTTTCATGAAGCTGTACCTAAAAATTGGCAGGAATAAAAAGTAGCTCCTTCAGAGACGTATTCTCTTTCAACACGTTGTCAACGCGTTGCCATCAAGATTCTAGTTAAAATAAACAAAAAAAAAAATCACGTCTAAAATATCTCAATATTTTACCAGTGTTGATATTAAAGAAAGATTTTTGTTTGTTTGTTAATTTGAACTACGAAGATCGTCAAACTGTCCCTACAATTAACTTAAACCAATACCGTCAACATCCTACATCCTAAGCGGCCACTGTGACGGCAAAATATCATTAGAGCGAGCGCTTTATTCTTCCTCCGACTTGTTGATTACTTCAACAAAATCACTCGATCGATACAATTACAATTCCGAAAGACACTCATTTTCAAGTGCTGTTGCAGGACGCGAGACTGTAAATCACAACTCGTGAGAAGCTCCAATGAAAAGGGATAGCAAAATAGCGATGCGCACTTCTCACGATGCAGCTTTCAAATTTGATGTAAAATCAATATGTAATCCGAGCAAAGCCGTATTATCAGACAGGCAGGCGGGCAAGCAGGGCACGTATGATATACACCCTCCCACGCTTACATGTATATATTATATATACGATGGAAATACCTTAATTACACGGGGAGTGATCGAGCGCGCAATATTCCAAACATGTAAAATTTCGCCCGAAAGCTTAATGTGTGTGGGTGTGTGTGTGTGTATATAACTTGTATGCGCTTGCGCGTCTCTGTGTGCAAGCTCGCGAGCATCCCGACAAAGCACATCATGCGCACAGGGCTCGGGGTAACTTTTACCTCGGCGTCCTCGCGGCGAGAGGCCACATAATAGATTTCTTAGCTGCTGGCGCGCTTCTCCCCCCTGCGCTAGCTGCGCTCGCTCGCTCGGGCTTATTAGAAACGCAATTAAACTCTCTTACGGGCGAAATTAATGCAAATTTCTAGTTGCTCACGGGTACACGTATACGTACGTACACATACATACATATATACATGCAGACGCAAAAGCGCGCGAGAACGTCAGGTTTTCCAAGTTCTGGAGTGGTAGCAGTAGGAGCTCCCCGCTCGTGAAGCGGAGAGAAAGAGCGGCGGCGCAAGGAGGGGAGGGGGGGGGCGAGGGAAGCCACTCGAGGGCGGAGTCCCGGGTAAGCGGCCATGCTGCCACCCCCGTCTTATCGCGTTTCTGGTGCAGGGCGCCCCTCTTTTCTCGCCAGCTACAGCAGCCACCTCCACCCACCCCACTCGTCACGCGCACAGCTACGAGAGCTCACACACCTACACACGCGACCAGTTGGCCCAGGCAAAATAAGGGATGAAAAACGACGCGGCGCTCTCAAGTGTGCGCCTTCTCTCCTTCTGCTCCGTGTGTATATATACGCACACACCGCTCGAGCTCCTGCCTTTGCTTTTTCTCTCTCTCTCTCTCTCTCTAGCCCTTTCGGGCGCCCACCCCCTTTTGTGCCGGCTGCTCTGCTTCCACTTCGTGCTTCGTCTTGGGCGTTTTTGTCGCTGCGATGGCTTTCATCTTGGAACGACTTCTTGCATTATTGTTATCATCGTCATTATTATTGTTATCGTCGTTACTATTGCTGGTGCTTTTTGCCATATCCATTCTTCTGCGGAATCGTTATTCATTCTCAAAGAGTAATATTGTTCGCTTCGATTATTGAGTTTTGGGGTGTTATCTATCGTTTCTTCCCCGTGCCAAGTTGGGTGGTCGTGGTCGCTTTTTTTTTTTTTTTTTTTTTTTTTCAATTTCAATCAATCCCACGTGTGATTTTATTACAATACCTGCATCGTGTTCTTTAAGGTAGTCTTGAGCCATAGATGGAGTCATTAACATAATCTTCGTGTTATACAGGGGACGATCCGTCTGACTTTATGTTTCGGCGAGCCTTACCACGAAGTGTTGTGTAAAGATGTGCCTCATATACATGGCACACATTTTGAAGGGATGTTTTGTTGACAAACGTTATAAAAATTGCAGTGAAGGAGCTTAGGTATACGTAGCTTTCATTTGCGAACGAAATTACGGTATGGGGTATCAAAAAAAAGGGTTGCAACGGTACGAAGGTACCACATTTGGTGGGATGGAGGCGTTATTTTGGAAACATCATTGTTATATTGCGCATTGAATTTTTTAAAATAGTTTTTTCACATCACACAGGAGGGCAATAAACTAGAACAAGCGGTAGAGGGGAGAGCAATGAGTTTCGGAACACCGGTTTGAGTAGCTACTCGGACTGTACAGGCAGAATAAGAAAGTAAAAAGAGAGATAGGCGAAAGGATCGTTCGGAGCTTCCACACGTACGCGCCCGCACGCAAAGAGGAGAATTATCGTCTCGTCCTTGCGTGCCGACCGGTATAGAATAACATCACCGCGGCTTCCACGAGACTGGCGTGCGTCTTCCTCGTTCCACGGAATCCCTTGAATCTATGCACAGGCAACCGACGCTTTACTTTTCACTCGCGGCGTCGTCCGTTTTCAAAGACGGACTGTCTCGTCGCGCTGCTTCTAATTACACGTGTACGGAAGCGCCCGGTAATTGGTCTTGTTGTCGTTTGCGGACGTTTTCCCCCTGTCCAGCAAAAGTAATTGCCTTCCGAGATTTCAAGAATCCAACGCGTGCCATCCGAATGAAATGCAAATTCAAGCATAGCGACCCCTTACCCGTATATATAGAAAAAAAAAAAAAAAAAAAAAAAAAAATGAAAAGAAACTAGAATCCTAGCATCGGACGCGCCTCGCCTCGGTATTTTAATTTGCCCGCTTTGCGTTGTTGGCCGACCGCCAAATGTCCGCCGAGATTTCTTAATACTCGTGCCGCAAGTGCCTCCGGAAAACGTCCTCGCGAGGGTCCCCTCCTGTTCGTCCTCTGCTACTGCCCTCACACTACGTAGTCCTGGGAGTTGTATGCAGGTATACGGCTGGACTGGTCCTTCCTCTATTGGATATCTCCCTTGTCGCGTAACTACAATCTTTTGATGCGGGGACTCGGGAAAAAAAAAAAAAAACACATTTTTTCCCTTAGCCTCGCAATTATAGAAAACTGTATTGGTAGAGCAGTACAAAAACACAGCCAGCCCCAAGTATTCGAAAAATCCTAAACACCCCCGAGCACATCGGAAGGGCCGTATTTGCGAACCGGAAAGCTGAGCGTTATCTCGTTGGATATTTTGGCTCCGTTCTCTTTTGCACCCCCTTTCGGACTTTTTTGACCCTGGATCTCCTGGGCTCTCGGTTTCTCGATATATTCTCGGAAACAGAATTGTTTTGAGTTACAGGCAAAGCGTGAATTTCGGGGGGGGGGGGGGAAATTCCAAAGTGACACAAGCCGAGGCTCGTTAGAGGTTCTCGTAAGTACGAGTTATATTTCTCCGAAGAGGGTGAAAATCGACGTGCGCCTATACGTACCTACACTCGAAAACGCAAGACAGGAAGAGAACGTTCAGTCGGTGCTCGAGAAAACGAGGGAGGAGGAGTGTCGTGTAGCTCGGGGCGAAAGAGAGCGCGAAACTTTGCTCCCTCCTCGGCGACGATGACTCGATCCTGAAGACGCGGGAAGGGCTCGAGAGAGTGCCGATTCCTTCGCCGTCAAAGACACACTCGTTATACGACCAACTTCCTAAATTCCCACGTCACGTGCACACGAGCTCACACACCTTTTGCTATCGATATGTACATACTTCGCGCTGATGAGTTTTATGCCAGTTCCGTACGAGTCACGGCGAGCTTTGAGCCGTGTGATGTGCGTTTCTAGATTCTGCTCGAGTCTGCTTCGCGACGAGTTGCTTTCAACTCATTTGGGATCATACATACGCACGAAAAATGACAAAACAATCGAACTTTTAGAGGTACAACGAAACCATTGAATCGTCCTCGGAGAAATCGTCGGGGGCACTTTTCGTCACCCCTCGTCATCGTTATTGGGGAAGATATCGCGGAAGCCCCGAAAAAGAGTGGGAGGGGGTGGGCGACTTTGCCGGAGCTTTTCTCCAGGACGACGACGGTACAGTGCCAAAGACGAGGGTCGGCAGTGACGAAGGAGGGGACGTATAGGCGCGCGCCTTGAATAAATGAAAG
The DNA here is from genome assembly GCF_000648655.2 of Copidosoma floridanum. Next base: position 1,487,167 of record NW_019379459.1, on the reverse strand, counting down.
TTCACGGAGTCCCGGCGGCAGCCGGTGCGCGCTTCGTATAAATTCTCTCGCTTCGTAATTTCAAACTCAAACATCGCGGGGGCCCACCTATGTACCGCCACCCCCTTTTCGTTTGTCGTCGCGAACCTATACTCCTCTCGCGCGATTTCTCACTCCGAGAAGGGGTGAGAGAGGCGACGAGTTCGGAGATGCGTGAGCGCGCCCTGAATTAATGCGCGAGCGATGAATTTATGCGTGGACTCGGGGAAAAGTAGCCGAAGAGCGCGTGTGCTCGGAAGCTACGCGGATGCGAAGCTGGAGTGGGAAACGAGTTTGCGGGCGAAGTTTGCTGGCTGGGGCCGCGCTCAAGATTAAACAGTTAATTACGCCAGTAACTTATGATTAAAAGTCAATCTTCTCCCATCTTTTGCTTTTGAATTACTCGACGGAGATTCGGTACGCGCTCATGAAAAGTAAGAGGTTTCGCTGACGCATCTTTTACTGTGTACACGAATAAAAAAACTTAAAAAATTTCATATAGTTTTCACTGCTAAAGCCTTTGGAATGACTATATAGACGAAGAGAAAAAATCCTGGAATATATCGCCGATTCATACAGAAACACAACAGCAACAAAACATTACGAGCACCCCAACGACCATATCTCCGCATCATTTGCAGCGACTCGTGCCTCGGTCGAAGCTAGACCAGCTCCTCCTCCGTCCTTGCAATCTCGGCCGGGAAAAGGGTCTCTCCTGCGTAGTTACAACCAGCCGAGATTCGGGCAATCCACGTATGGGAAGAGGGAACACGGATACTCGGGGATGGCGACCTCGCGCACAATGCGGGCATAATTATCGGTGCCGATGGGAAAAGATGTATCGCCCACGCACCCGGAATACGGAGGATGTATGTATAGATCTCGGTGGTTGTGCGGAGCGCGAGACTGGCATTAATTAAGAGAGGGGGAGAGAGCGTGCACGTTTGGCGGCGGGGAAGAAGAGGGTGAAAGTCGCGCGGGTGACAAAACAGCCCTGCTGGGTAATAAGACGGGCTTTTCTTAGCTGATGCCCGACGCGTGCATATTCAGCCCGGGCGCAAAGAAAGGATATATGCGTGGTTGTTTTGTGCGTGTGCGAGGGTGTCGCGGAGCTATTTGCGCGAGGCATTTCCTGACCCCGGGGGGCTTAGCCAATGCCGAGTCGTCGGGCTTTTACGAGGTTCTTACGGCAAAGGTGCGGCTTCAGCGCAAAACGGAACAAAGAGGGGCAGGCACGTACGAGCGAAGGCGGTAGCGGAAAAGGAGGAGGGGGGGGGGAGAAAAGGACGGCGAGGAGGCCTTCTTATTGTTTCAGCCCAGCCGGCGGCGAAGCCCCTTTTCGCTATCGTGTACACGTCCCGGGCACAGACTCTTCTCCGGCTCACCCTCGCACCACTGGAATACATCGCACAGAGAGGAAGAGGACAAAACAACGCTAGAAGAAGAGAAGGGGGAGGGGCTTCTACGGGCGCGCTCTCTGTGCTTAGAATTTTAATGGACCGGCTTAGAAATTGTTGTCGGAATTAGATTTTAGAACGAGATTAGGCAAGCGCTGGCTCCCTCTCTCTCTCTCTACCACTTTGCCGTGAGCGCGTTCTCTTCTTCTTCTTCTTCGTCTTCCCCGGAAAGTCTCGCCTTAAAATTACCCCGAATGGCTGCCGGGTGTCGTAAATTCATGCCGTTCCGCGGCTTTAATGGCGAGCTGTACCAGCAACTTGCTCTGATACAAAATTCTCCCTACAAAGCAGTAGGCTTCTTCTTCTTCTTCTTCCACCGAGCTTTGTTATTTTAGCAATGGAAGCGGGCGCTTTCGAAGGAATCCGTGGACCTTAATTTGCTATTCGTTATTTTCAAATTGTTCCGATTTAATTGTCGAAATCGGCACGGGGGTTTATTCCCGAGGACAGACTTCCGATTCGAGTTAACAGAGTTATGCGATAGGTGTTTTAACATAGCGAATTTGATTGTGTCGGGCGTCTTCCTGTGTTTGCGTCTCCGGACAAATTTTCATGATAAACCAATCATCTATTTTCGGTACGGCTGTCGAGTCCAATATATAAACGCTTCGTTTCTTCCAAAGTTGGAGTTGATTCCTGATAAACGAGGAATATCTTTATAGATGATGAAAAAAAAAAATTTCTCCAAGAGTCGTGTATTTCATTGTTTCACCCAATGAATTGAAACAAAAACTTGAACAATCAAGCACATCTTCGTGACAGTCAAAGAAAGAAAGGCTCATCAAAAGCCGTATACTCTCTTATTTCGTCGATTTTCCGCAGCCCTATAGTTTCCTCTGCGAAGCACCGGGCCGCATCGCGGGCACAATTACTAGGCACAGAGGCAGTACACACACACACGAGAAAGCGAGCGAAGGAAGGCGCCCCGAAAGGAGGGAGAGGGAATGAAATTTCGTCTTGCCAGCAAAGTGTGCGCTCGTCGGCTCCGTCCCGTCTCTCCGTTCTGCTCGACCTGGGAATTGAGTTTCGCGAGCGAGCGAGAGAAAATGGATCGAGGAACAGAGAGAGAGAGAGAGAGAGCCGAGGAGCGAGCAAGAGAAAAGACAGGTAATAGAGGCAAGGAAAGCCTCTCCGTGGATGGGCTGGTGTAACGCTGTTATTGCCAATAATGGCATGGTTGTGCTGCACCAGCGGGAGCATCAGCGGCGCGACAGCGGCGTATATGGGCGCCCCATAAGTCGCGGGACGATCACGAAATTGATTTAAGGACGAGCTGCCACGGGAAAAATAACACATACACAACGGTGCACGGTCCCACAGCCGATTGAGCAAACGAAACGTTACCCCTTTGATATTCTTTTTATCCTTACACAATTTGGTTTTTTTTTTTTTTTTTTTTTTTTTTTTTTTTTCAGATGAAAAAGAGAACTCGAAACTCAAACTCAATGGAAGCCCGAGAGACTCGTGGATCCGAGGGAAAATTGAATTAAGCCTTAAATGAAGTACGAGCCAGTGCCGTCTCTTCCACTGTGTCTTGGACGCTCTTCTCTTCTCTTGGCAAGAAGAAGAAGAAGGGGATGCGGCGAGGAGGAGCCTGAGCCGAGGCGAGTTTCTCCCGCTCCCCTTGTATTTAATTACCAACTCTAAGTCTCCGGACCGGGAATGAGACCCCTCTCTCCTCCACCGGGTCCCGAGGACGTCGAGCTCTCCGGGCGCTTCTTCTCTTCTAGCTCGCGGCAAGTCGACGACGCCATTCGCAGCAGTCTTCTGCAACAGTCGCCGCCAGTCTCTACGGCTCGTATAACCCCCCACCCCCCCTGTCGTGAGCCACTTTGTCTTTTCGCAAAGACGGAAACACTTATCTGGCCGCCATGCACCCAAGCCCCGAAGCGGCTTATTCGTTACAATATACTGCGCTCCGTCGATCTATACACATACACTTTGATTTTATGGAATTCGTTCTGGTCTGTTCCCGCTGCAAATTCGAGTTATTTCGTTACAGAAACCCGAAGAATCCCGCGAGCTACTTTCCTTTATCTCAACAACACAAACTTAGTCTTTTGAAATTTTGCAGTAGCTGTCACAGTGAACCACAGGATTCTCCTCTTATATTTGGCTTGGTAAAGCAAAGCATTTTCTTTTGTAAACCTGTTTAAAAGTTGTCGCGTGAGACAATGGAATCATAGAGTTTCTGATTGTTTTTCGAAACCAAAGCCAAAATTCAAGGTGTACGTTTTATTTCCAACAAAATGACGATGAGATCGCTCAGAAAAACTGAAAACCAGCGCACTTTCTTTCGAGAGAGCGTCGATTCCCGCGATAGCCGTAGTCGCTCTAATCCCGGAGTTATTTCGTTTTCCGCCATATTCGCAATCTGGGATCCAGAGGGGTTTCATAAGTATAAGCGGGCGAGAGGTGGTAGTGGAATGAAAAGGAGTAGCGCAATAGCCCAGAGAGAAAGAGAAATAGAGAAAGACTAAGTCGGGAACGTACATAATATACGCACACCCGTCGCTCGTGCGTCTATGGTTCAGAAGGCAAAAGGGGGGGAGGGGAAAAGTATGACCCCCCCCCCGAGAAAAGGACGGAAGCGAAGCCCGGGCGGGTAGAGAGAAAGGGGTCGACTCTCGTTCTTCTATTCCCGATAAAACGAGGGAAAGAGAGCCCCGCGGTGAGAATAGGCAGAGGGTGGAAACCGCCCCTGGAAACGGAACGCGAGGGGGGCACACGATACGTGCTAACGAAAGGCGGAGGAGGCTCGGCGACTTTGCTTACTTACATCCCCTTGCGTGTCCCACCTCGTGTCTCTACCCCCCCCCCCCCCCCGCCACTGTATACGTATCTAATGGTAAAGAAGAAGAAAAGGCGGACGAGGAGAGAGCGATTTTGTTGCTGCTGCGCGTGAGCGGCGCGGTAGGTGTAGGTGTCTCTGAAAGGCGCCGTAACGATTTTCTGTTCCTTCGAAGGAGCATGAAAGGCGATACAGCCGCCCGCTTCTATTCGTGCGAGCTAAGCCCGAGCGTGTATGTATTTATATACGCGTAGGACGCGCGGGTGGGAGCGATACACGGTTCTCTTTTGAAATACCGTGAGTATCATTTTGGGATACTCATACCGATATATTTTTTCTTTTCCTTCGGACAAGGACTAGGATGGTTTCTTGCAATTTGGGGGATGAAAGGCCGCACTTTTTTCGTGAAAAATAGAGTGAAAACAAACAGTACTCGCGAATAATTTGAAGTGCAAAATAAAAGGTATACCTTGGCGCGTCCTCCCTCCCTTTCCGCCCTACAGTCGAGCCAACTCGCGAGTTTCTATCGCGTCCCCCTCTTCCCCCTGCATACAGGCGCGGCTGTACATAAGTTTCGGCCGCTATAAATAACCCAAAATTCGGAGCGTGCACGTACGCAGCTGCCGCGGCAGTAGAAAACTAGGGGAGGGCGGGACTTGTGTGCGAACGAGCACTTGGAACTTTAAGCCAAAAGTAAGCAAGGCGAGGGGGAAACTGTGGTGCTTGATCTTAGGGGTGGTGGTAGGGGGGGGGGTAGGAGTAAGAAAGAGCGCCCGCAGTCGAGCGAGAAATATATACCGGAGCTACTGGGGACGAGGATGGGGGCAGGAAATTTCTAGAAACTTCAGGTTTAGCAATTAACGTCAGAAATTAACGACGCCCGCCTCGCAGGAGCAGCGCGGAGAAATTAGTCTCGGAAATTCTCGTAAAATTTCCCGAAACGCGAGCGAGCGAAGCCGCTCCCCGAGTTTCTTCTAGGAGGAAGCAGCGGCCCGTCTACCACCCCCCTACTCCCTCTTTTTGGCACATGTGCTGGGACAGGGGGTGGAGTGAAAGGCGAGAGCTCCTATCCAGCGCCTCGTGTGCCGCACACACCTTTCGCGGAGCTCTTTCGGAGCAGGACTCTGCTGGCGGTAACTTTCCGGAAATTTTCATTAAGCCCGACAGTAATGACGTCATCAGTCAGTAGAAGCCGCTGCAAGCCTCATTTGCACTCGTTCGCATTAACCGGCGACCCGCGTGCAAGTTTGTAGATGTATGCGGGGCTCGAGCTCTGCTTTCACCACCACTACTTTTGCTGGGGGTCCAAGGAGAGGAGTTGTCGTCATTCTTGTCGTCCGTTGTTTCCCCGTGTCGACAGATCCGTACAGCACGCGTATAGCCTAGAAGAAGAGAAATGATGGTTCTTGAGACCGCGTGAGAAACGAGGTTTCACCCCGTGTCACCTTTCAAACTACCACGCCTTAGGAAAGGTGACTTGTTGGACTTTGGGGCGTGAAAATCGGCAAAATTGGTAATCGTAACCGGCCGATATGGTATAGTTTCGTGGTAACGGTAGCGTCAGAGGGCCATTAAAATAAATCAGAGTCCTAGCTCTCGAGAGCACGCTCGACCCGAGTCCCCGATATTTATCGGACCCTTACCGCGCACTCCAAAGGCCACGGCGCGTTCGGGAGAGCGTGCACGCGAAAACGCCGCAATCGAACGTTACGTCATTGGAAACGGCGCGCGTGCTTCGTCCTTTGGGAATCGTTGGAACAAACCTCCGAGTGCCCCTCTGTGTTCGCCATGTACGAGTATGTGTGTCGCGTAAGTTGCCCAGGTGTCGGGGGGTATAGTAGCAGTCCACTGTGGTCCCCCTCCTCCCTCAGCCCGCGGTAGCATATAAGGCGATAGCGCGCCCCAATATAACTCGAAAATGGTAGTCTCGGCAGTGGTGGCGTTATCATTTCTTAGCTCAAGGTAGGTGGGTGTGTGTGTATCGGGGCGTCGTAGCCCCCGGGGGTGCAGTAATAACCCCCGGAGAGGCGACGCCACCGCCGCTTCGTGGACTCTTAGATAAGCCACCCGCCGCGAAGGTGTATTGTCTGCTGGCGTTGCTTTTACCTCCTCCCCCCCCTTCCCCCTGCCTTCGGTTCGTTCGCATATATTGCCATGATACTTCTTCGGAGGCGCTTGCCGCGGCGCGTCTCGGGCGTGTATAGAATTGTTTGAGAATAGCCCGGGGCTAGGGCGAGATTACTTGGGAAAACGGATATGTCGTTCGGCTCTGTCTGATAAATTCGCGACGCTACCTATAATACGTGTATACACGAGCTGCGGAGAAAAGGTATGGACCCTTCTCTTGTTCTCTTCGGTGGTTCGGCTAATCAGTGTACGATGTTGCTTTTTCCGCGAATTTCATGGTATTAATATTCATTTTTTGTACTTTCGAGTGTCGTAGTTGGTTCAGAATTTTTCAAAACAGCTTCTGGAACTATAAAGGACATTATTAAATCAGCGTAGGGCCAAACAAATGGAATATTACGGCTTAAACATCGAAAATCAGGCACGTCTGACCAAACTCGATCTTTACTACTTAAATGTTCAAATACCCGCTTTTCACGTCAATTACGTTCGATAAAATCACCCACGAAAATTCCTCTCCTTCCCTCTCTTTCTCGCAGTTTTCTACAACTCGTAGAGGTCCAACAAGTTGGAGTTTCAGGACGCAGGAGCATAAAAAAGGAATCAGAAGGCGCACGCGTGCGAGAGATGAAAAACGAGGGCGGAAAAAAGGTCTGGGATCAATCTCGGAGTCCTTTGGGGGGCGGGGGTGGCAGGAGCGGCTCGTGCGCGCGGAATTGCGGTCTCGAGCGGGAATGTTTTGCATTTGCGGAGGGCGACAGGCTAATTTATGTGAGACGGCAGCCGCGGGGAGGGCCACCACCGCCGCACCCTCGTTTCACGCTCTCTTGACCGGCTGGTCGAGCGTTTTATTTCAGCTCTCCTTTAAAAGCTCCCGCTGAAGTTAAAAACACGGATTCCGAGCGTTTATCGCCGCTGGACCACCGTGTGCTGGGCTCATGGGGAAGGGGGCCTGGTTAAGCGCTCTGCTTTTCATCTCGCGTATAAACTTATTTGCGTCAATTATCCCGAGGTTTTATTTTCATTAGTGTCGCGAGGCAGTTTGATTAGTTACAATTACTTAATGATCGGATCATTGTAACCAATACAAACTAAATAGAGAGATCTTTTCATGATTTTTATTGTCTGTGAAAAAACAACTTTTTCATTCATTTGAAAAGCTTTTCATGCGGCAAATTGAAATGGAAATCTTTCATACGAAATGCTCGAAAACTCTACGTGCAATATAATCTTCCTAGGCAGGAATGAATTTGAAATGAGTATAACCTCGATTCATGTGTACGTTTCTTGAATGAAATATAAGAGCGGCCAAGCCACGGGTCGTAAGCGCTTTTTAAGGGAAAACTAATCCTCGAAAGCACCGGGCAAAGGAATTCATCAAAAGAAGCAAAGACTTTTGGGAGCTCAAAGTAGAGGTTGAATTAATTTTAAAAATAATTTAAAAATTGTAGTACTGAGTTTGAAAAATTATCCACTGGGTCGATTGGGCAGACATATTGGAGGATTTGACGAAAATGAAGGAATATAGCCAGGTAAATTACTTTCAATGAAGCAACAGAGCGAGAGAGTCACGAGAGAGACCAAAGTAGATAATCCACTAGGACGAGCTAGCCAGCCCGTTTGCGGACTTTCGAGGCCAGCATCAGTTGAGTCCTTGAAAGCCGCGGAAAGGGGCAGTTTGGCCGGGTGTCCTTGCCTTGAAAATTAAAATGAGATTCAGAGCACACACGCGCACACGGGCACGAGAGAGGTGGAGGAGGAGGGTATATTTGGCACAAAAAGCCTCTAATTTCCAACAAGGGTGTAAAAAGAGGGTCGGTCGCAGTGGCAGTGGGGAAGGAAAAAGAGGGCAAAAGCGGGCTCTCTGCCGCTTGTTGAGTCTATAAAACACCGCTTAGCTTTTTTAGGCTCCCCTTCTCCCTCCAACCCCCATTTTCCGAGAGTCGGCCAGAGCGGCCGGTTTAACCCCGTTAAGCTGTTTTCCGTCTTCTTCAACCTCCCTCTGCTCTTCTTCACCCTTTTTTTTCGATTTTCGGAGCACGACTCTACACTATACAAGCACGCGATGACGCGGTGACCAAATTGAGTGAAAGCCCGAGCCTTTTTCCTGACCCTCTTCTCTCTTTGAATTCTCCTAATCCTCTCTCATCCTGCTTTCTCTCTCCCTCTCCCATCCACCCTTTTACCTCGTTTTTCAATAACGCCCGCAAGCTCCTCTTAATATTCAACATTTTTATCAGAATGCCCATGTATACCCCTGTTTATCCTGAAATGGAGTACAGGGGAGATCGCCCCTCGAAGTGGATTCCTTCGTGCTCCAATGCCGCACTGTGGATTTAGTAATCATACGCGAGGTGATCGGGGTGATGCGAGCAAGCTCGTAAAAATCTGTTTACCAGTGTGCTTCCCCCTTAATTTTCGGACTCTGATGAATGTAGTTCTAATCTTTTTTTCTTCCAAACCCAGAGTCCACGTGTTTATAGAAGTGTTCACATCAGCAGGGAGCGCACACATACCTATGCACTTCCTAATCGCGAGCTTATCCCTCGCATTAAAAGTTAACGGAGTCGTAAAAGGATCAAAGGGGGGAGGGGGCGGGAGGCCTTACATCCAGCTGTACTACGCGTCCTCGGCGGCATTAGATTTGTGAGTTCGCAGGCTAGGCTGGCGCGAAGTTACGCTAACACCGGATCTGCGTTTCAACTACGAAATTGCGTTAGGGAGATCCAAACGCGCTCTCCTACTTGCTACTCCTGTACGCAACCTACGCTCGTTTCGGCGACTGATGAGTTTTTTTTTTCCCCCTTTTCTTTTTCTACAAAGTTTTCCTGTCAATGTGACCACGCGTATAGAGATTTCAAGTCCATCACGGCCCTTGCAAAATATATCCGTAACGCATCGCGAAAGAAGCGGAGGTATAGTCGTTAACTCGGAGCTTCATAATATAATCCAGCCGAGCGCGTTATCTAAGTCAGGGGGAGAGCGCTCTAGACTAGAGAGAGCCAGGGTGGTACGCGCCCGGCGTTGTAACCGGATATCCGGAGTCGGGTGTAGGGCCTCGTAAGAAACTATCCCTTGGCATTAATCAAATACGCACCACCTCCTTTGCGCGCCGGTCTCTCTCTCTGTCTACGTCGTCCTTGCCCTCACCTCGCCTCTTTACGCTCCTGTCTTTTACTTTGGGATTCTTGATGCTGGATTAATAATGCTCGGGTCGTGTCAACACAACGTGACTGCATCGTCACTCGGGAGCGTTGAAAAACAATGTCTACAGCCTTACTCCCAAAACGTAGTTGCTAGATATATTATGTGCATCATAGTATCACCCGTACATGATAATTTCCTGGTCAATACATAGGTGTGGACTCGAAAAGGACGCAAGCTCATTTTCTCCCTGCCAATAATACAAGTATCTTCCCTGCTGCATCCTCTGCCAAAAGGTTGGCTCATAACTGCCCCAACTATCCTAATATACAGTACAAAGAGAAGTTGCTCGAAATTGCACACCCCTGCCGTAAGACATGGGAACTCGAAATTATTGACGCTGAAGTTTAATGCGCTCCCGCCATCTTTCGATTCTTCGGCTCCGATGTACATACGTTGGCATGCAGCTAGACTATTTCTTATATATAAGCTACTACGGCGAATGGGAGAGACGGAGCACGTAGGTATACATATATACACCCTCGATTTTCCAACCTTTCTCCGTCTTGGCCTATCTTGAGCTTTCCGAGGAGCACCAGGAAATTGTTGGAGTTTTCAAAGTCTGACGTGCAGGATATTATGAACCCGAAGCTGCCGTTGCTGGGGGAAAGGAGGGGGAAGAGGGTGGCGAGCTGCTTGAGAAGTTGCCTAATGTACAGGTCGATCTATATGATGCTTATTTTACCTTTTTTCTTTTTTTTTTTTAAATTCATTTCGTTGTAACGGTCATTTTGCTACAGCGCATATACATTTTTTAATACATATGAATCATTTTGCAGCACACGGAGTCCGTCCACCTTTATTTGCAGTATTGTATGAGATGTCGTCGCACAGCTGGAAATTCCACACTCATAAAAGGGAAGAAAAAAAAAAAAAAAAAAGAAAAAAAAGTTGAAAAGGACGCCACTGGCTGGTGCTTTTCCTCACTTTAGCCCGTCTGCTTTGAAAGTGCTTGCTATTCGTCTAGCATCCAACTATGCTCACCTATGGGAGGGAAGAAGAAGAGCCGGGGTGGTGGAGGGGGCGGGAGGAAAAGGCGGGAGACCTCCATAACGAAGAAGAGAGGAGCCTTTTGAGAGCACTTTAGGCTTGCGTTTGACTCTGAAAGGCCCTTTTTTCCGACGCAGGAGCAAATCCCTCTCAACACCGCTGGAGGAGAAAATTCGTGGGTGTAGTGCGAGTATTCCTTTATGATGGAACGTTTTCTTTGATACTGTGGTACATCAATTTTTTACGATAACTTTTTTATTTGGATTTTATCACAGGCTTATAAACCCAATGTACATCACTCAAATATATATAAAAAAAAAAAAAAAAAAAGTAATTGACAATTAGATTCTGAGTGTGATAACTGGTAGATTTAACAAACGAACGCGTTTAATGAAAGCTCAAAAATAAGTGAAGCTGTAGTACTGCAGCAAAGTTAAAAGTAAAACATATTAAGATTGCAAGAGTGAGGAGTGAAGGCAGGGGGGAGGGGATGGCTCGAAACATTATTAAAGTCAGGCATTGTGCAGCCGTGGCATCGTTCACAGGCACGTCTCTCGCAGCCAGCCAGCGTTTTCTGCGTCAGCTTTCTAATGAATATCGAAGCGCGAGTACAGAGAGTTCAGGAATACACAGCATGAGCCACGGGAGCCTTTAGGGGGGCGCGGGATAAGAGGCGGCGTTTTGAATAATGATGCGAAGAAGCGACCGTGATTGAATGGGGCCCCGTTATCTTACCTCCAGATTTCTCGAGTCGAGAGCGGAAGAGACCCTCTTCTTGCCTCGTTTATAACAATTCCCTTCACAAGCCTTGCCAGCTGCATACACCCACCGCTGTATAAATCATCGCAAACTAGACTCCTCTCGCTTTTATCACTTTCCGCGCAGGTGTACCGAGTGACGCTCGGTTTTTCTCTTGTTACTTCAGTATTCGAGCACAAACCTTTTACATGAAACGTGGACTGCCAAACGAAATTTCCAGGGATTTGAGGACTGATGAGATACTCGACTCGCATAAGCGGGAGTGAGCTTTTCGACGATAGTGGCTGCTGTGTACACAAAATCCTTTTAAATATTTAGCCGACGAGGGACGCGCTCCGTTGGGAAGGGAAAAAGGAGCGCCCGACTTTCGTATTAGCCTCTGTATACATATTACCTCATTTGGGCGCTTGTGCCTCCGCGGGTATACATCACACGCTCCATCTTTCGCTCGGGTCGACGTACTGCGCTCGGTGGGTTATTAGGTGCTCGGCTGTAATATTACGTGCAGGTGGAGAGACTATTTTTCAACGCCAATGAGCTCGCGCAGCGTAAATAAAACAGGTCGCAGAGCTGCTGCGTTGCACGCGCTCGTTTGTCTCGCTTCGGGTGCTCGGGTTTTTGGGAAAATATATTTCGCGTCCCGGTTAACGAGGGCAACGCTAGACCCGAGCCATAAAAGCGACGGTTCTGCATTCAATTTCGTATTTTTGCAGTCGCGCGTAACTCGCAGTGGCGAATTTAGAGGAAATCCAGCGTACGTGTACATGTAGGAGAGGCACAGAGGATTTATAAAACGAAACGGCCCAACCACTCGGGAGTAGTCGCACGTGCAGCTCCTGTGATTCAAAGTCGCTTTGTCATTCACCAGCTAGAAAGAGAGAGGGAGAACGGTGGAAGCGTTTCCTTCGTCTGCCAATGTGTACGAGCTATACAGGCAGCGACAGCTAGAGAGAGAGCCGTAAAAGACAGAGGGATTGTATTTTATCGGAAACGTTAACAGTTTCGTAAATCAGGCATGCAGCCGTTCGGGGTTTAACGCGCTTCTGTACGATGCCCGGTTATCGTCTATACTGATTCGAGATGACGACGGAGAGCTTCTATCCTCCCTTTTCACCTTGTACGCAGCCCAGCTCTCTTAAGGCCTTAAACTCGTTTCCACAGATCCGTCGTCTTGGCTTGAAATTACCGAGATACTTGGAAAAATATCGATTAACCGAAAGATATAATATTCTTTTCTTTCGTTTCAATGTTGATTTGAGAAAAATTACATCTAGTGAGTGTCGTCGAGTGTGAAACGGGGCTCCTGTAGCGCGGTACAACCGCGAATCAGCCAAAATCGGCCGAATCATCAGAATCCCCGGCATCACGACCACCGGCACCTCGGTCGAACCGCAACATCTCAGACTTGGCGCTGACGCTAAGAATCCCAAAAGCAGAGGCGGAGCAGAGCCCTACGCCTCAAAGGTTCGCTTTCGCCCCGTCCCTCTTCCCTAGGGCTTTTTTCACAATCAGCCAAATGGCATGAACCCTTCCTGCGCATCCACCACCACCGGGTACGCACTTACACCAAGGCAGAGCGAGAGGGTCCGCGTGTGTATATATATATATATATATATATGTGTGTGTGTATTATATGTGAACTGGAATTAGGCAAACAAATGGTGCACAGCCATGGCATATCGAGAAGGACGAGGTGAGGTGCGCGCCAGAGATGAAGGAGAATATAATCTAGCCTGTTTGAGTAGAACTGGCTTGGGGGGGTGAGGGGCTCGCGGGGAGAGAGAAAGACTGCAAGTTAGAACAAACTCTGTGTATATTCTAGAAACGTCGTCTATGTATGCAATATATACGTGTATTCCTCGCCGGCTGCCTGCCACCCTCTCGATTTCCACTCCTCGCCTTCTATCTCGCGTGCCCGCTTATAACGTTGTGTCATCAGTCCGCGTATTTCAAAGTTGACGCAAAGCCAAAGTTTCTCGCTGTTCTGCCTGTGTCTTTCTCCCCCTCCCCACCCCCCTCTCCCCCAACCCTCGTATTATAATCACACCGAACGACGCAGCGCTCCCCCTCCCGGTCTTTCTCTCGCCTTTCGATAACTCTTGGCGCGTTGCTTTAATTGTTTCAGGGAGACGACAAGCCTGTGAGAGGAACTTCCTGGAGATGGACTTGGGAGCTGCTGCTGCTGCTGCTTCGATAAGAAGATTAATATTGCAAGTTGAGGGGGAGGGGCGACGTGGGTGGAGGAAAAAACGGCGGAGGAGGCGCTTCGGAGACTCGGCCTGCGCGATTCGGGTCGTGCCTGCTGCTCGTGACATTGTATTATGGAGATAGACTTACAATTTTCAGGGTGTTGTTATAATGTTTCTTTTGGATAATGGTGATTTCTCGTTTTTTTTAGCTCATTGTACAAAAATCCTTGATGTGCAGAGTATTTTAGGTGAGCTTAGTTTTTATGGTTCAATAAAAAATTGATGCAGTTGAGGAAACGGACACCATTTTCTTTCAAGTTTAACAATTAAATATTTTATGTTAAAGAGTGTACCGTTTAACGATTTAAAAAGTTTAATTAATACGCTTTTACTCTCTAGTGCCTACAAAAAATCAATGCCTGACCATACGCTGACTCGTTCTACTGATTACGTTATCCTATGAATTTTTGTATGGTAAATAACATGATTTTTCTTTCAAATATCTAAAAAAATGAAATACCTGAGAAAATGAAACGTCTGACTTAACGTTGACTTGTTCTACTGCTGATCTTATAGCATTAGTCGATAGGATACAAATTAAAAAAAAAAAAAAAAAAACCACACGAGGTTTTCACTGTAAAAAATAGCCAAGACGTATAGCTGAAAATTCCTATAAATTCCAGCCAGGAATATACCAAATTCCGTTTCACACTCCGTACCTCATGGCGCGTATTACCAAGTCAGAATTTCTCGCCCCTTACTCCACAGCAGCAGCAGCAGCCTCGTACGCTTTTCAGTATTCCAAGGGCTGCAAGGCGTAACTCCCGATATTTTTCTTCCCATTTCATCTTCCTGTACACCCATACACGTACTTATACATGTTCCAAAGGAGCATATTATAGTTGGTAATAATATACGTATACAGAGAAGCGGGGCTCTCGAACGAGGCTCGCCTTCGAAATTGCGAAAACGACGAGTTTCCGGTCGGGGGGGGAGGGGGGAGGGCTTCGAGAAGCTGCAGGCAGCGCAAGTAGAAGGAAGCGGGAGGGGGTGGGGCGGACGGTGGCTTATGAATATTCATTTCTCGGCGCTTTCTTACCGGCTCGTTCGCTCGCGCGAGGTCGTGGCAAAGCGGCTTCGCCTTCCCCCCTTCGCTCCAGCCCTCTCTCTCTCCTCGAGGAAAGGGTGAGGAGGAGAAAGAGCTCGGGAGTCGTGCTGGGGGTGGGAGATACTGCTCCTCTGCACGGTACTTTTAAGGCGAGCACGGCAGGAGGGAGAGGAGCGCCTGGATCAATGCCAGGGGACGACCACGCCCCCACGCTCCTCGCGTCTTACATATCCTACCCCTTTCTCGGGCCCCCTCCCCTCTGGCACTGCTTTCCTGTGCTTTTCCGCGAACGCCACCGCCGACCCCCTCCATCTGTTCTCGCTGCTGTTGGGGCCTCGGCGAGGAGGAAGATATTGCTGCTTTTGGCTCCGGTCCGAAGATACGTTTGGCTTTTCTTACGAGGTTTTTTTCGATCAAGAGCCAGTTTCTTGGGCACATGGAAATAATGACCGTTTTTTGCCGATCAAGGTGATTGATGAGACCCTCTCTGCATAATGTTACAGCTGCAAGGACGGAGGTTGATGTTTTCTCATCATTTTCAGTGCAAAAATTTTTATAACATTGATATGTTGATGATTGAAATTGTTGAGAGAAAAAATAGTCATATAAAATGATTTTTATCTATTATAATCAAGTAAAAAAACATCCCAATTAATATAAAAACTGTCTTCGTATCAAGACTGCCATAAATAAAAAAAATTCACCAAACCTTTGTACTCAATTCCTTTTGAATGTAAGTATACTCTCAATCTTTTTATTTTGTCAAGTATCGAAGGATCGAACGTGTTGTGCATCACAAGAATCGAAAAGATACAAGATGTGTAGTTTATCAATCAAAAAAGGTATCACCAAAGGGACACCAGGATAGTTCTAATTTCTTAGCTTTGTACCACGTAAAGTCCCATCAAGCTGCCAAAATATGAAAGCGGAGCTTTCACCCTATAGTCCGTCCTGCACTGTTTGCACTAGAAAATCGAGCAACAAAAATAGATCAAGAGGTGAGCTCTGGTGCTGAAGTGCCAGCAGAAGAAGAGGCCAAAGGAAGTAGAAGGCGGGGGAGGAGGAAGAGACTATAAAGCCACCCACGCGGCGGCACATAAGATTGCAGGCTGCAGCAGCACAAAGCGCGAGCAAGGTTTCAAAGAGAGGCGTACCAAGAGGCCCCCCCGCCTCGGGGCTCCACCATCCTTAACCGCAAGCTCTCTTCGCCTCGCTTTTATTCTACCTTTTTTCCTTCTTTGGCTCCATACTTAAGAAACAAGCCTCAGAGAGCGAAGCTGACGTTGTAATGACAGTCTCTTTGACTGGCGCCCGGAAGAGGTTGGAGAAAGAGGCTCAGCCTTTTGACGCTGCACGTTCGGGCTAATTATACGCACTGGGAAAATAAGTGTGTTAGTTGGTGCTTGGGCTGCTGTCACAACATAGTTGCCAAGGTTTTTGGGAGGAGCTAATGGTCTCCCGCGTGATGCTTCTGGCGATGTTTGCGTGTAAATTTTTCTCAGTCAAATTACATTTTCGTGCTGATTATTGAATCAGAGCTCGAATCACCAGCATAATATGCTAGCTGTACCGAAAGTTTCTACAGCGTTAACTGTAGTATCCACGGTATTAGCCTCGATGACACTTTTTCACTCTTCTCAACAATGAATTAATTAAGTGATGTAATTTGTACAGGAAAACTTACCCATTTATACAAGCAAAACTGATAAGCTCAACGGAACGTAATTGGTTATGAAAACACATGAGAAAACCAAACTTGCTATAACCAGGGGGTTTCTATATTTTAATATTTCATTATAGGGAGGAAACTATAATTACAATTTCAATTTTTAGTAACCTGTAAATTATTAATTGTTTAACAATTGCTACAGTTCTGAATGACAACAATTTTAATTACCTTTATCAGAATAAAGTAATTTGTGCTACAATTTAAATAATTTATGATGGAATATTCCGAAGACTGTAAATTATTTTTGAATTACTGTTCCATCCACGTTGTCAAATAATAATGAATTTTCATAAACTAAGATATCTAGCAGTTGCACTTTTTCGTCTACCGAAATTTCATTCCTACAATTATTTCAACTCTTCGTCGAGTGATTTCCATCACCACGTCAAGAAATAATGAATATTATAATTTTTCCCAGTTACGAATCTCAGCTTTGCCCATCACCGTAACCTTCCAAGACCGAAACTTTCCGTCCTCCTCTAACTATACTCCAACCCCAAACGCGATTGTACCTGCTGATGACGAAGACGAAAGTCACCGAGAAAGTCCATATACCTTCGTTCTCGGGCACAACGGGACTTCAACTTCGCGAACGAGACAACGACTCTACGGCAGATCTTCTCTTCTCTTCGGATATCATACATCCCTTACTAGTCCCCCAGATGCGCCAACTACACACAAAACAGCTCCTCATTTCTCGTACCTATACGCCTCACCCTTCCCTATCTCCCAAACGAAAGTCCCAAGTCTGCGCGGATGTACACACGGAAACTCGCGGGATCTTCATCCTCCGCTCGCTGGTACCACTGGTACCGCCGAGTGGAAAGGGAAGGGTATCGCCGCCACCTGCCCGAGGCTGTTCTTTCCTCGAACAACAAACCGTTTGCTGCGAGCAGTAGCGGCTAATTACGGCGTCTGCGTTTCAAGATATGCCCCACGTGTATGAACCTACCTTTACCTATATATACTCCGATCGTCTGTCTGCCTCTAATACTTTGTGTGTCTAGCGATTTTAACATTTTTTCGCGAGTACATCGAGCGTGAAATCGTACGTTTGAATACACGCAAAAATCGAGGGGACGTTGTAAGTGCACATGTGCACGTTCAATGGACCGCAGCGAGAGCGAAACGATACTGCGGTTCCTGGGACCATTATAATACTTGTACGTCGCTCATGGAATGACGAGGAGCGACAGTCGAATCAGCCGTCAGAGACACCATTTGGTCCTAAAATCTACGGGCGATGCACTTTTAAATGGGTAGTCAGTCATGCATCGAATAACGGGCTTTGTTTTCATCGATGTGGCAAAAATAACTTTTATCAACAAATTCAGAACTTGGGGGGATGCATGCGCCACCCTATGGATTATAATTTGGGTGACGTGGGCGCGAAATTAATTGTCAAATAATACGTTAACGGCTCCAAGGAACCCTTGCGTTTCACATGAGCCGAGGCCCAAGATGTTGCCACAGTGAGGGTCGTTTGAAACTTGTATCTTGAAAAAAGAAAAAAGAAAAAAAAAAAAACAAGCGGAAAGGTCGCAAACGGGTATAGTGTACGTATACGAGGGAATATCGCGCGGGGCGAGAGCAGAACTTAGATGACCATACCCGTTAGCGAGGCAAGAGGGAGATAGGGAGAAGAGGGCACGTTACGGTAATCGAGCCGCCGCAGCGCTCGGCCATTAGCCGCAAATGGTCGTACTTAGATCGTACCTACACCGGACTCTTCCACGTTCGTATACATATAGTCGGCGGCGATTTGATCCAATGACGGGAGGGCGAGGAAATCCAGCAGTAACCAAAAAGAGAGTCCTGGAGGATGAGGTATCTTCATGTTTTTCGATAATTTTCAATTGGAAATTGTTTCGTTACGTGATACAACTGCGTACCATTGTCATTGAACATGAAATTACTCGATGGAGTAATGCTGCATAAAAGCTAGTTTGATTATACATTTTACGGTGAAAACACACGAGAAGCAAATGAAAATAATATCCGCAACAAAGCGATTAGTTTGATGTAGCAGTAAATGAGTACGGAGCTTTGTTTTTGGTAAGTCATCAGGAAAGTTAAAGTATTTCTTCGGCTACCCTTCGAAGTAGCCAATGGGCCAGGGTAACGTTTGAATCAAAGTTGTTGCAACAGCTACAGGCGAGTGAGGTATCGGCGTGTGCATTTACGACCGAGGTATGTAGAGAACGAAAGGGGTCATTGTACATAGGGCGCGTATCGATCTGTTCGTCCTTATCTGCCGCGAATCCGCTCCATTCAGGACAGCCGGTCCTCGAGACGCTGGCCGAACGTGTACGTCGGCTCTACTCTCTGTGCTTGACCGATTGACCGACTTCCGATCGATTCTGCGGTCGCGATTGTGTTCGGGGACTTTGAGCGCCACTGTGGATGTGCGTAATTGTTGCTCCCATCGAGGAGGGTGTGCTTTCCACGTTATTAGTCAGTTTTTGCATACTTGCAAAAAATAGGGTTAGTTGTTTCGATTGCATTTCATAATATTATTGACAAAGAGTCATGGTGTATTTGTTCATTATCAATTTACAACAACAAGCCATTCATATTTCATTTAGACGAGGAAAAGGTACAAGAGCTCTTACACAGCGTGACTCCGATAGCTGAACGAAAACAAGGAAAAGGTTCAATATATTACGTGACACGAAGACCCCTTA
Source organism: Copidosoma floridanum (assembly GCF_000648655.2). The sequence goes on along the minus strand of NW_019379459.1, from coordinate 1,468,111 downwards.
TGTGAGAAAACGCAGTTTCATTTTTACGCCGACTGGCAGCACCGTGCGCTTGAGCTTCTCCCCAAATAGCTTGGATACAAACCCTCCCTAGATCCACGCTTCTCAAAGGACGATATTTCGAGTCCCGGCAGCCAAGTACACTTACCCTGCGAGCCCTTAACTCTGAGGGTAACATTAACTTGTGTTACCAAGAGCTGAAACGGCGAACAGTTATCGCAAAGGACTTTCTCAACCGCTCACCTCGAGGAATGCTCATTTTTCGTAAAGTTGTCTCGATTGGTACAATAAAATAAAATTACAAAGCCGAGCTCAAGTCGCAAAATGTAGCGAAAAATTTTCTCTTGCGATACTTACAAATCGAGGCTCAAAATATTAATAAGTACGTTGTGCCCTCGAAAAATTAAATAGTTTACAACGTTAATAAGTAAGTGTACTTTCATTATAGTTTAATCAAGACCATCAAGTAAATACGCTGATACACTTATAAATAAGGCACAAGCACGCGAGCACGCTTTTGTGCGTCTCTACTCGTTGCTCGCTCGGTGGTAATCATAAGTTTAAGTTGGATTTGCCATTTGATTGCCAAAAAATGCCTGATGTAAATTAAATTTTCGAGTTTTTCAGTAAAAAAACAAGGTTTATATTTTTATAAAGCTCCTATTATACGAGTAAGTATAACTTGAAAAAAAAAATTCAGGGAGTTCGAACAATCATTCCCTTCCATTCAACGCGCAACTCTGTTGTTTACTCGCATCCCCTGCTCTCTGCACCCTTGAACACACCCTCTACCCTATGCCTACTCTATTTTCCAACCGATAAACGCACTCGCTCTCTTCGAACAAATGCAACGCTGCAGTACAGGACAAAAAAAAANAAAAAAAAAAAAAAAAAAAAAAAAAAAAAAAAAAAAAAAAAAAAAAAAAAAAAAAACCATGCAACCAACAAACTGTTTAGCTCGCGAGTTTTACTTATTGGCGATAACCTCATCAAAAGCAGCGAACCTCCTCCGCAGCACCAACCAAACTCCGAGGTGACAACAAAAGCCTCCACCTCTGCGGGTATAACTAATATAACTAGCGCGCGACTCTACCCGGGGATGTCTCCGACCCCGCACACCCACACAAAGGGTCAGCCGGAGTGAAAGCTCCAATATGAGCCCTCTCGAGAAAGACGAATACTTTCCTCGGGAGGGGTCTCGCTTGGAAACGGGAGAAGACTCCCACGCAGTAGGTGGGGGGGGGGGAGGCGTACGAAAACCCATCCACCCTCCCGACGACCGCGAGAGCGAGTAACCCGAGGATAAGTACGGCCGCGAGCAGCCCTCAGGAACGTAATTAATATTTATCCCACACCCCCGCGTTGCCCTATCCTCGGTGGTGGTAGGTTCTAGGAGTTCCTAGCTCGCAACGGGGGGAATTCCCGACCCCTCGAAAATCCCAGCGCTCCTTGTAAAATCTAATATCTCGAGGAAAGCAGCGGCGTGCATGTATATTGCACGACCCGAGCGCGTACATCCCTACCCAGACCCCCTCCTCCGGGGGAGGCTAGACTAGGACGGCGCGGTGTGTGCCCGCGAGAAAGGAGAGACGGACGGATAAAGGTGGGCCGCGGCAAAACGAGAGCTCGGAGCAGAGACGCGCTGTATATTTTCCCGGGGGTGACTGTAGGTACCATGTATAGGTAACTACACGAGCGCTTCGAAGGGGGCGGCCTCAAGACGCTGGGGCGCGGGGGAGGGGGAAGGGCCAATCCGGTTGGTCGGCGCGTCTCGGCGGGGCGAGCCGGGATTCGCCGCGCGACGCTTTCTTAGAGGCCGCCGTCGAGCCAACCCCTGGAAAAATCGAAGTAAAAGCACCGGCCCCTCCGCTCTGTCTCCCTTTCGCGCCCGGGGGGTGGGGGGTATGCCGTAGCGGCGAGAGAGAGACGGAGGGGGACTAGCTACCCGGCCATTGGCCCGCGCGAAACGATGACGGCGACTTTTCTTCGGAGCGGCTTTTCAAGCCCTGGGAGCCTTAAGGGGCTCAAGAGAGAGAGACCTGGGGGTGGTGTGTGCGCCAGGCCGCGTTCGGCGACGCGCAAAAGGAAATCGATCGACATGTACGTATGACTGCCGGCTGCCTATAGGTTATCTCTCTTTCTGGCCTGCCTTTTCGCTCTTTGCGAGGCGAGGCACTTTCTGAGCTTTTCTAGGGGGCTGGGGTTGCGTTGCCCGACGCAAGTGTGTTTGCGTTGAGGTCAAGGGAGGTGAAGTTGGCAGGACTTTCTGGAGGCCGGTTGGGACGGAAAGATTACTTTGAGGGTACAAAGAACAATACTTGACTTTTATAAAGGAGAACAACTGCATTTTCGATGTTTTTCTCATGGGATACGTATTGATTAGTAGAATCAGAATAAGTTGTGTCTATACAACTTTTTGTTTGAATCTTGAAAAAATCATTTCCACTTTTTTCGGTCATGGTGATTTCCCAATGACTGCTTAAAAGATTTCTTTTTTTTGCATTAATTGACGCTTTTTTATTTTTTCGTGTAAATATAACTTGCAGTATATTTTAGAAAAGAGTATATAACCTAAGGAAATCATAATAATGTCGACTATGAACTGTCCGTTTTCTGAGTAATTATAACATGAAAAGAAAAAAAATGAAAAATGGACATCTTCCATGGGACGTGTGATACTACTGTTACGCTTCAAACTATATGTTTTATTTTTTATTCGAGTGCTAACAATGTGCGTCATGTCTCTCTTTTGTATAATTCTGCTCTGTAGGTGATTAACATAGTTTACAATAAAAAATTTGTAAAAAAAATACCATATATATGTACGTAAGTAATCAAAATTTTAAAAATTAGTGTTTTTTAACAAACTTGTGCTAATTAAACAATATTTTTTTTATAAATAAGTAAATATTGAAGAAGTTGACTCTAATCATGACTAGCATTGTTCGGAGACTTTTACATGTTGTCTGTTGTTTTGTGTAATGTGTAAACTAGTTTTTAACACATAATGAGAAAGCCGAGGACATAACTCATTACTCCAGTTAAGAGCCGCTTTCGTAAGAGGCCATTTCCAACAATGACTTTCGAATGAATAGTCATCGCGACTTTATTTGATTGCCTATTCCAAAATCCTACGTAGTGGTAAACGATAACTTATTGAATAATCTGCCCATGGTTCATTTGGATAGGTAACTCTTCACTTTACGTATGAATTTTTTAAACTAATTGTTAATTAAAAAATTTAATGAAGTAGAAAACTGAAAATTGCTCTCAAAAAGCTGAAAAACATAAATTCTTGTCGCATGTTGCACCAAGTTGCAACTACAAGCCCCTAGCTTCCGCAAACATATATATCCCGAGGTCAGAGCATGTCGCACGTAAAAAGAATGAGCAACGAGTCAGCCTCGGCACGAAAGTGCGGCGAGAACGAAGTCAACCCCTCGCACTTAATTATTACGGCTTGTTTGAGATGTAGCGACTTGTGTAACCCAGACCAGATATATATAGCTGCTCCGAGCATTTCGTATTCCGCGCTCAAACTGCGGTCCGCAACTCAATGCGTTGGCCGTGTGACATTTCAGAGTAATTGCTTTTTGGTGTGTTTACGTTTGCGAGCGAGAAAGAACATATAGGATGAAGATGGTTTTTCATAGAAATTAACCCTTTTGCTAACAATTTAAGTGGTCATACATTTTAGTGCCACTTGATTACGTTGACATTTTTATTGATTATCACGTATTCTCATCTTACAAAAACTTATACTAGGATCAATGCCATTTGCCCTGATTACATGTAGTTATATTGATTTGATATTAGAGCAATAAGAAAATTTACAACCACTCAATGGTTTTGCTAACGGGACATCAATGACTCCATACGTATTTTTGTTGAAATAACAATTAAATATGATTCGTTTAAGACTATATGTACAAGAAATCAAACTCCATGATTCTTTATTAATTGTTTCTCGTTTTTTGACAGCACAAACACATTGATATATCGTAAATTTTTCTTAACCATTGGCTTATAAGAAAAACATGAAAACGTCTTAGAACTTTATCGGAGTACTACACTGAGAGAGAAAAAAAAAAAGTTATATTTTTATACAATTTCCAGCAAAAATTGTAACACAGTAAATTTATAATATAAGCTGTCAAAAAAAGGAAAAGTTATTATTTTTGACAATAAAAATGATTGTTTTAACAGTTAAAATAATGCTCTGAAAAGTAATAATTATGATTAGTTAAAGGTTTATTGGTAAATTTTACCGTTGTAAGCATAATTTTAACCGTTAAAACAATAATCTTTACTATTGAAAATAAGAATGTTTTCCCATTTTTACCAGCTTGCATCCGATTTAAATTTCTCTATGGTTGTTATTATTTTTTTCTCTCGGTGTAACCAATCAAACGCTGAAAAACGTAGATCTCATTCGGAGGCACTTGTACTTTTCCCCACATCAATACCACAAGGACCCATACGTATAAAGGACATATGATAGCCCGAACACGCAGCCGAGTCGAAAAAGCGAACAATCGTCAAAGGACAAAGGAAGCGGTCCCTCGCGCGCGAGTCAAAGCTTTGCCTCTCCCGACACACGGAGCCGCAAGTAATACAGCGCGTATCTCGAGGCCGCGAGGAGACGCTCGGCTTTCCCGGCGCATTAACGTCAATTCCCGTCCCGTGAAAGCCCGGAGTATCAAGAGGAACTTGCTCCATCTCGCGCCCAAGTTTCTCCCGCTTCCTACACCCCCGGAGCTACGCTATCTTACCGAGTCGTTGTCGTCGAGTCCCGCGGAAGCGAAGAGAGAGAGGAGCCTCGTTCGCATTATTAATGTTACGAGACACGTGAACACAGGGGTATAGACGGAAGCGCTCGGAGGAACGAGGTAACGTCGACGAGGCGACGATAGTCGACGTTCCGCAAAAGACGACGGGAGTGCTGGCGGAGGAAGAGAGTCGAGAGCTCCGCGGCGAAGTCGGATAGTCCTTTAGTCCCGCTAATTGTCTTAGAGACGTCGACGACGCAGCTCGCTCCTCCGAGATGCTCTTAAAACGAAGCGCCGTGTGGCGTACCTGTATGAGTAATGGAGGGGAGGGGGACGCGTATACCTTCTACGTACGCGCGCAAAGCTCATTCGGGGCAAATGCGATTAGAGGGGGCGAGAACGAAATTTCAGTTTCCTTCCATGCGGAGCCGCGGGGAGGATGACGAGGACTAGAGAACGGCTCTTGGGCTGCTCCTCCTATACACCCCTCCCTCCCTCCCTCCTCATCTTCTTCGGGCGAAGCGTCGCCCTATTGTTGCTTTATGCAAAGTCGGCGTGCAAGCTTTCGCAGGAGCTTCACCTCCTCCTCCTCCTCCCCCGAATATTACGTGTGTGCGTCTGTCTGTCGGCTTGACTGGCTGGGCCGGGAGGTGGGTGGGCTCCTCGCGAGAGATAAGCGGCTGCGAAGCCGAAGATTACGCGGAGCTGCGCGACTGAAAGTACGCGCGCCCAAGGGTCGAAGGATATTCCGCGTTTTGTCAAAGGATAAATGCTTCTCCTCTATGGTGGGGTTGGACGCTTTTCTTTCTTTCTTTATCTCAATTTCAAGCTTTTTGAATACCATATGTACGTTATAACAAATGATCCAACTATGATTGTACATTGGCGTTTTGTTATTTTTGCTTTCAGGTGGGAGCCAATGAACGCTTCCGTTTTCACACGCTGGCAACGTAAGTTTATAGAAATGATTTATTCAATGTTTCAGCTCGTGGAGCAACATTTCCCGCCGAAACGAAAATGATATCGAGAGTCCGTCCGTATGGCGTAAAACGTGGCTATTCACTGCAAAAGTTCGCCAGACCTCTCGTCACTGTCTGAAAATTCCCTCGCTCTCCCGAGCAAAAGTCCCTCGAACCAATAGTCGAACGAAAAAGGAGGAAGCGTCCCACGAGTGTATACGATTCAACATGTTAATGGACAAAACAGCCTTGCCCGCGTACGCGCATATGTATGTATGTATTATAATGTTTCGGAGGGAAAAAGGAAACGACGACGACTTGTACGTGGGACTGCGATCTCGATAGACTTGTTTGTCCGTCTCCTGAGCAGTGCTCGAGAGAAGCCAACATTCATGGTATATAAGGGGTGTGTGTATGTTGCGTATATCAAGTGACGGGGTGGGTTGACCGACCGGTCATGCGCTGGGGGACTATTGAAATTTTGTACCTTTGAGTGCGATTTTTTGATTTGCTTAGCTCATTGGTTTGTTCAAATGGTCATTGATATCAATGCTGATGCGTTACTGAATAATTTGAATAAAATAATACCAAAGTTACACGTCTCCTCCATGAATTCTAGTAATTGTTACTATAATTGATAACTTTATTGCTTTTATATAAATCAAAGTAGTTCATTCAATTTTTATCTGATAAATTTTGAAAATATTTCTAGTTTTTGCGACACATCATTTCAATTTATTAAAACTTATTTTGTTTCAGTTGTAGCATCGGTATAATTAAAAATCTTCTTACCTCCACCTCAAACAAGAAAAAAACGTGTGGAAGTCAGTAGGAAGGTTTTATAGTCAACAAATACGATACTTCATCAGTGATAAAATGATCAGTTGGACTAAAAGAAAAAAAAAACTTTGGTTTTTTTAATAAACTTAACTATTTACGAGCGAATTTAACGACGAAATGGTTGAGTGAGAAAATGAAGGGAAAAAGTTCGGCCGTCTTTAAGTCATTTGCCTGCTTCGTTCTCTGCTCCTCTCAGCAGCCCTTTGGCTGCGGTCGTTTGACGAGGGGTGGAGGAGTCGCTTGACCGGCGGTCAACGCGTACGGTGGGAATGCCCCGAGCGGTGATAGCCATCGTGTCTCTCTCTCTCTCCTCTTCGGCCGCATAATCTGGCCCTTTCGAGAAGACGACTGGTTCCACCAGTTGAGGGAAAATCGAGTTTCTTTTCTCTTTTTTTTTTTTACTTATAGGCACCGCGCTAAAACCAGGTGCAGATCTTCAGGTTTCATTCGAATGGCATGCTCGTTTTAATTGCGCTGTTTACGCGCAACTCGGTGCTCAGGAACATTTTCACACGGACTTACTCCCTTTTGAGCTTCCTTCCACGAGCAAGGAATCGTGTATATTGGGATATATCCCCACCCATCTTTTGGTCAAGTCAATCGCTTGACAATAGTATGTGTGAGTTACTCAAGCTATTGATTACTATTTATTAATTAGCACTAGAAATATATTAGCGTTTGCATCCGGAAAATAAAAGGAAAAAGTTTTTTTTTTTTCATTATGCAACTATCGAGTACCATAATGAAAAATATATATTTTCATTGGTGCTTATAGAAATGGTTCCAAAAATTTTCATTGGTTCAAAATCTATAAAAAAAATTTGTTGAAGATTGTCACATCATCGCTGACTTTTGTACGTTGGGTTTGATCATTGCGATAAAACTAATATTGTATACACTGATACTGAGCAATTAAGGTAAATGCGTCCATGACTATAATCTGTATTTGACGATGAGATTCCCACTTTGCAGATTGAGCCGTTCGAGTAATTTTGATGGATTGTTTCTGTACTTTAATTTGAAATCAGGCAAATATAAAATGGTTTAAAGTATTTTAGCATAAATATTTTTAAAAAAGTTCGATATTCAAAAAAAAACATTTTTTTTTGGAAATCCATAATTATCGTATTTAATACGTTGCATAATAAGATGTCAATACCAAGTAAATTTACCTTACCTTATTGATCGCAAAATTTTATCTTTCGAAACTTTTTGACGTGAAACATCACCTGTTGAATTTCTAAATGAAGGATGAATGGTATTAATGTCACATTTTTCTTCGGAAATTGAAAAATATATGCTCTATACAAAAATCTTTTTGAAACAATGAAAAAATAGTTACGCGGTGAATAGTTACTCAACATAAAAATTACTCTGTAATGAAAAAAAATCATTACTAGCTACTTAGCTATTATTTTCATTGATTTACTACAAATACTTACATCACATTACTCTAGTCACAAAATTTTTACTCTTGCGAAAATGTGTAATACTTAAAAATTGCCTCGGACTCCGATTAAAAGTCGTTTTTTATGACTACGTAGCATATAGTCTTAATTGATAGTAAGAATAAATAAGTTAAAAAAATACAACAACACCGTAATATAACATTGACAAAACTTTTTATTCTATGGTTTGTGATACATTGGTTGTGTCTCATATGCAAACTCTTATGATTTTGTACTAATTTTGTTTTAATAAGGTGACAAACTCTTAAGGTTTCAAAATTCGATTTTTTCACCCTTGATTTGAACAAACACACATGTGTTAGATGTATAATTAATAATGTAGTTACGCTCGAATGAACAGGAATGTAAAATTAAACGTAAGAAGTCGAAATCTAATAAATATAACTGCGATATGATTAATTTTTTATGTATTAAGAAAATATTACAGAAAAAATAGTAAATTTGCAGTTCAATCTTTGATGCGCCTTATAACAATTTTTTTGGGCACAAGCTTAGCAACTGTCAGTATTTGCGCGGTCAACAATTGATATGGTTGATTAATAAAAAATTAGCTATTAGACAGGTAAAATTGTTTCAACTTTCTTCAGCTCACGAGATGAAGGCATATTGTATTAAGTGTAGGCTATCATGGACCTTCAGTCCTCAGCCTTGATGAATAATTCTAGTTCTAATTCTAGCTCATTTCGAACAAAATAAATATCCAGAAACTTGTAGAATACCAGAATACCTATAGATTTTAAATAAAAATTTTTGAAGTTTCAAAGTATACTTTGTTACGAATTCTCATTGCCTGTATAATACAGTGCCCTTCTTGTTTATCTACAACTAATAAAAAAAAAACAAGATTGGTCCATTTCATTGCCTTAAATTAATGTACAAAATAAAAACTTTGTCCCTATCCAGATTTTCCCTCCAGTCTCAAGATTTTAGTTCCGTCGACTAAACCATGTTAATCACATAACGTAACTCTGACGGTATTTTTCCAAGGACCTACATTACGCGTGAGCGCGCGATGGAAGTTCCTTCGGTCTCCCACCCCTGAGAGCCTTAGGGAGCGTGGGTGAGGGTGCACGGGAAAAGGAGGAGGAAGGGGGGGGCGATGGTACGCTGCTGGAGGCTAATAAAACGAATCTTATGCAGCGGCGCGAAGACGCCATTTTGAATAATGCGGACCAATCGCGCCGCGTCTTGAGGGGGTGCGTCGGGGGAGCACATCTAGTAAAGCATCGCAGTCGTAGTTTCGTCCCGCTCTTCGGAGCTGTATAGCTGTGTATAGTCGACCAGCTCCCGCGCGCGCCTTTACATTATGCGAGACATGCGATAAAGCGCCTTTCCAACCCCCGTCGTTCTCTTATCCGCGCTACGCTCTCATTTTCTGTCCTCTCGAGAATATATGTACACGTGCCCTGGGAAAACAACAGATATAGAGAGAGCTGGTGCGTACGTAGGTGTCTATTATTCCAAGGTGATGCGAAGCACCTCAGCTCATCGAAAGATGAGTGCTCGCGCTGTCTTAAGGTAGCTCCCTTGCGACAACCTACGGAATAAAATATGTTTCATTCAATAGATTTTGATCCACTGAATCCAAGGGTGTCCTTATTTATACCCCAAGTGGAGCAAAATCTCGAGATATTTCAGCTCAAAGTTGAACTGTTTAACACGAGTTCAAACGGCAGAGCGTCAAAATATCAGCTTTACAGGCATTTACCAAAACTCACAATAAAAAAAAACCTGAGCAGACAAATTATTATGTACTTGTAGAAAAATCTCTGTTCTTCAATACTGTCATGTAGAATCCTAGTAATGGGGCATTTTCCAAAGGTATTTGCCAAGAAAGACGTGAAAATCAGCTTCATGGTTATTAATGACAGACGGTAGCAGAGTACCGACACTGATGTACGTTTATGCGCATACATACACTAGTGAAACTCTCCTACTTGACTAGAGCTACCTTAAGTTAGGGCACGACGGTTGACTGAAAATTTTTCAATTCCTTGTTGAGCTTTTGATTTATCTCTGTTGTCGGCAAGCTGTTGAGGATTTCCACTATACACACGCTTCGGTCAAAGAGAGCGCCTACTATAAGTTGGCCTGAAAAAAAAGCTCCAACTCACATTCACCCGGAACCGGAAGTTTCGAGTAGGCGCTTTTTTTGACCGAGGCATCGATGTCCTAAGTTTATGTGACCTTTTGTAAGCTCGATCGTAACAGGTATCTTGGAAACATCTTGCAATTTAAGTTACTTTTTATTTACGTACCCATTAAGTGGCTCTAATGGAAAAAAACAAAATTACTCTGCAACTCAGTCATACATGTCTCAGAATGCAAGCATACCCTTACTCTCCTTGAGAAAATGGTAATTTTTGTCTTAAAACTTTCCTCGGTCCCCTTGCAACGGTAAACCCAAGATCCGAGATTGCTTACACGCTAAAACAACCGAAGCAGTCAGTTCCTTTCGGTCCTACTTATACCTCCTCCGCACCAGCTCCATTCACCCGTCCACCTTCTCCGACCGTCTAGAAGAGATAGGCCATGCCGGGATCACTGAAACATTTTCCATTAGCGCACAGATACGCGCCACTTCCGTTATACGTTTCGTTACGTTTCCTATATTATCCCCTCGTCCACCTATATATACTCTCTTGCTTCTTGCTCTGCCTGTGTTTGCATGTTTAGCGACAGGTGTTTTTTTCTTTTGTCCAGAGAAGCTTCTTTTCGAGGTATCGTCAACGTCTACGGACCTGACTCGTATTTTTGAAAACCCGAAAAGTTATCAACTGCGTGAATAATTTTATTTTCATCAACCGCAGACATCACAGCGTTTGAGTTTGACTCCCAATATGTAGAATAGGGAACTTTAAAATTGGTTTTACCAGTGACAGCAGTAACAATCGTCTGCACGTCACGCGACGTCGGCGGCTGTATCGCCGAATACACAAACTCCCACTCGACGGAGGGACCAATGGTATCTCCTCTTCGCGCGGGAGCGGCTTTTATATGTCGCGAGGAAACGGATGTGCGCGTTCGACGAGACCCTGACGTCTCTGCCGTTTTGAACGCAAGGGAGGAGAAAATACACGCATCTGACGCGGGGAGCCCACGACGATAAAATGTTTTCCATTGGTCGCGAGGGTGTAAAGTGTCTCCTTTTCATTTCGCGTCTCACCGTTCGCTTCGTGACAGCCACTCGTAAAGTTAGTACGGGACATCTAGTTTTTTTTTTTTTTTGTCAAAAGTATTTTCAATGTGAATTCACCAATCATCAAATTCCACCCTATCAGAAGTTGGGGGTAACGAAGCCAATCGATTTTTCAAAGTCCACGTCCAAGAAACCGATACGGGAGAGCCGCCAAATAAGGAGCAGCCCGAGGGGGGCCACCAGACTCGATTACACGCCATCGGCCCTACATGGACGCCGGCAAGTCGTCCCGAGGGCAAAATAATCCGCACCGGCTCTTCCCCCCTCGTACACCATTTAATCCTCGTTAGACCCTACCCTTGGCTGGATAATTAGTTTTTAAAAATTTCCAAAATTTTGCACATTCCCCCCACAGATGTAAGAATTTCACCCAAGTGGCTGTTTCATCCGTCTCGGAGTTCAGCCAGTCAAGGGTGAGGCGGCAGTTGGCTCGACTGCGCAGAGGATCCGCCTGCTATACATACGTGACGGTGAAGCACGAGTGGTAAGAAGGAAGGAAGGAAGGAAGATACGTTCCTATAGCTCGTCTGCAGCAAAGACGAGCCCGAGAAGGAGGAGATATCCTCGAGACAGACACCCTCCACCGCCCCTTTCCTCTTTTATGCCGGAGCAGTATCTCTTAAGTCCCGCGCTCGGCTGACAAGCGACGTTAATGTATGTGCGAGGGAGGCTGCCTTTCGCTTCCCCCCGACGACGATGACGACTGCCTCCTTCGTCTTGGAGTCCTCTCCGTATATCCCCGCGTCTTTGGCTCCGCCGAGGGAAAACGAGGCGCGCCTGTGCCGCGACGCGAAATGAGGAACCCCCTCCTCCCAGATTCAAAGCCACCCCTTTTACGTTTGCCGATGCTTGGGAACTCGTCTCCGTATAATTCAGGGAGGGAGCTTGTATGTACCACCGAGGAGGAAATATCGCCCGGTACCCCGGATGGGTATTTCTTAGGGTGGAATCTCTCTCTCTCTCTGTGGATATAATACGCGCGCGCGCGCGTGTATAGCGTACATAGGGAGTGGGCGCCGTGATTTCCAAGTTGGAATTCGGCTGGAATTAAGTTGCCGCCTTTTGACATTCTCCAGCCGGGCGGGCCTGCTTTCGAGGGTCGCGTGATTAGTAGCTAATATCCTACGTTTCCCGGGCCACTTGTAAACTCCCGGGCTTTTGGATGCATGTGCAGAAAAAAACAAAACAAAAAAAAAAACAAAAAAAATATTTCACGTGCATAATATATGGAGGTACGATCGATGATATACACCGAGTCAGCGAGCCGTGAAAACGTCGGCTCATCTCGAGCGGCGTGTACGCGCGTCTGAGCTGCTCCTCGCAGGATTTTCGCATGCCCTGGCGCTTCTCCTATCTCCGGTGCACGCGCGCTTCCTCATCGGGGAAGCAGAGCGACAGCGAGGGAGTCAAGACGCTCGCGATTATGCATTCGCCTGAGGCTCGGTTTTAACGCGCGTGTGTGTGCCTCGGGCACGCCCTTACCTCGTAATCAGCGCTGCTGCAAGACGTGTGTACATGTAACTGTATCGGTTCGTGGAAGACGCACTGGTGGGAGGGGGTAAAGGGCGCAGGTGTGTATACGCGTGATGTTTGCGAGATGCGCTGGATCGAGTATTACGGTACACGTCTTTCCGGCTTCCTCGTGTGCCTAGGCGAGAGGAAGAGACTCGCGAGACGCGAGATGATGAGATCAGCGGCTCTTGATGATGTTCGGCTCGATGTGCGACGAGATTGGCGGGAGAGGGGTGGTGGCAGCTTGTTTTTGAACATTGATATACATACATGCTATGGGAATGCACGTGTTCGCGTTTGGTGCTTTTGATACATCCCCGCTGATGTAACTTTGCTGTAGTTATTCTGAAATTACGTATGTTATTTCAAGATACGTGTAGTTATATTGACGGCCGGGGGAAGACAATGGCGTTTCAAAATTGTTGGATAAATGGTGTTGTTTCGGATGATCTCTGTTTTTTACTTCAAAAATCATCGTGGTGGACGATACGGTTGGTTCCAGAGTTTTTCTTTTTTGTACTGAAAAATGGGAAAAACGTTTTTCCGAGATGGATTTTTTTCTCCGTTGGTCGAGTGGTTGTTTGTTCATTTAAAAAATTACGAAAAAAGAAAAAAAAACCAAAGCTCGGGAGTGGAGATACATCCGGAGTGAAAAGCCGTAGCGAGATTTCAATGAGCTGGAGGGCTTTTCGCGAGGTCACTCCACGTGTACGCGTAAAAGTGCCGGGGGTGGAGGAGGTGGTGCGCACGCGTGGGCTTATCCGCTCCGCCAAAAGAGAGCCGCGAAAAAAAAGGGGCGTCGACGAGAGAAAAATGCCACCACGTACCGAGCATCGATGTCTCTGAGGGCTCGGGTATCCGCTTTTGCGAGCATCTCGTTGTGGCTAATTTTTTTTTTGTTTTTTGATAACAGGGCAAAAAAGGGGATACCGAGTCAGACATACGCTTCCGTTGCATATTTCACGAAAATTGCGCAAAGCGACAAAATATCAAAGGACTTGTTTATTAAAAATAGGGAGATTCCTCCTTAAGAGGCCTAAATACCATTGTACCAAATTACTTGCAAAAAAGTTGTTGGAATGAACAAATTCAAAACTGCCCGAAATAACCCCGGTGCAAGTATCAAACACCCGATTCCCATCAACAGAGAGGCCGTTGACAAAAGCCAAATAAAACCCACGGGGATAATCTCGAGCAGCTCTGCATTCGTTGCAACGCGTCATCAGCTCGATTTTTCGCAAAACTTTTCCAATTAACGAACTCGCAGCCAGAGCTCGCGAAAAATCGCGTAAAACTATACGTATAGGTTGCTCCCCTCCCTTTACCGCCCGTAGTTCCCCGAAACTATCAAAAAAGAATCCCCAAAAGCGCCATCCAGCCACGACTATTCCAAACTTTCGCGCCATTCGGTACTTCCCCTGGAGCGCAGTGGTGTACATATACATATATATATAGGGAGCGCGGGTAGTGGTAGTAGTGGCGAGAGTAGCGCTGGAAATTGTTAAATTGTAAATCTGCACGAACTTGGCGAGGAATTTTAGCCCCGGTTAAAACTACTCGAGAACTCGACTGCTCGTGAATGCTAGTCCCGGCGACCTCCCCTATTCCACACACACACACACACGCACATTTATATATATATTTATAAGTGTGTGCTGTACGAACACGGGGACAGAGGAGCTCTCGGTGAGCGTAATTTCGAGTTGGATGGGAAACCTTCTGGGCACACCGGTCCCGGGGAGAAAGAGAGGAGGTATAGAGTGGCTGACGGCCGAGGAGAAAGAGAGGGAGCAGGAAAGACGATATATCCAGTTTTCCCTCCTCCTTCCTGCAGGCCGCGAGGGAGCTCGCACCAGTGGGTATATAAGGTAAAATACGGGCGTGCGAAGGAACTGGAAGGGGGAGAAGAGCGTGCTCCTGTGGCTTCGAGTCTCAGGTCGACTCTCTCTCTCTCTCTCTCTCTCTCTCTCTCTTTAGCGCTCATATCGACGTATTTTAGCCATTTTCCCAGGTACCGTCTTGCGCCACCACCTCCTCCTTGGACTCGTAAAAGCTACTCTGTCCCTCTTTCTCTGCTCTTACCCATACGCACCTGTACCACCCAAAAAGCTTTTCCGATAGCGAATACGCGGAGAGTAACGAGTTTCTCTCTTTCCGTGGAGTAAAGGCGCGGTGACTGGCGAGTAACGATTTTCTGCTACTTTTAGTTCCCATCCATAAATACGTTGCTTCTTGTTACTATCGAAGAATCTGTCGAAAATTTCGACTCCACCGAGTATTTCAAATATCAATCGCCTCTTTGATTTTTGAAATATTAAAATCCAAAGCCTTTTAGAAAATTATACGTCATTGCGTTAATATGGTCTAATTGGCCTTCGTAATTGAGATATCTCACGTTTCTGTTGATTTTCGACGTGTCTATCGATTCTGCTAATGGGGAATTCATCGAAAGCTCGTCGAAAGCTGCAGTTCAGAGTAAGCGTTTTTAATCAATCAAAATATTTTAGTTGGATTTAGTGCTTCTTCTCATGTAGATAAAAATTTATGTAATTCAAATGTATTTTTTTTTTTTTTTTTTTTTTATAAGTCTTATTGAGGTGTAAATGGTAATAAAATTACAATTCCAAGACTCCGAATGAGAAATTCGCAATGCAAATGAATTCTCAACACATGTCCACAAATTTTTTCCCTGTCACATTAAATTTGAAAGTGTAAAAATTTAGCTTCACGATTAAAACTTCACCTAATTGAAAAATCATTTAATGCATCTGTGACTGTTGTGTAAAATAACATGAAACAATAAATAAAATTAAAAAAAAAAAATCGTATGCTTCATACAGAAATCTCAAAAGCTTCTCATGACGGCCGTGACATATTTGCCTATACTTTTTTGCATCTCACGCCAACGGAATAAATTTTTTCGACTTTGTCTTCATTTTCGCGGAGTATACAAAATAAATGCTACTTTAAATGAAAATCACCAAGTTGAAAACACAAGTTCTTAATCTCCATAAAGTTTTCATAAAATTCCAGCCAAAGTACTTACAATTATTTACAACAGCTTCAGTCTTAAACATAGAAAGTAGTAGCATTCATTTTAGTAGGAAAAATTAACAATTATTGCGATCGCAATTTCCCATGATGTCGTTCCTACAATAGCCCATGTTATAGGTCTCCTCTTAAGTACTACGATCGATGGAAAAAGGAAAACCTACCTATTTAACTTGAGGAAAAAAACGCCGATCTAACAATTTCCTGTCTAACAAGAGAGCTTGCTTTTTACCCCAGTCTAGCGGTCGTTCACACACACGCGAGAGGTATCGCAAGTGCGCCGCCCCCTTTTCCGCCATCTCCTCGCATCGTCGTCGTACAAGAAGAGAAGACTCCCAAGGAGCTCCCACAGACATAAAGACAGCCCGTGGATGGGGGGCGTGCGCTCCTTGCGCAGCGTCAGCTCCGTGTTTTCCTCCACCGGCTCCTCCCGCCATATCATTAATTATCTAAATTGAAGCCGCGCTCGCTGCCGCGCCTGTCTTGCCTCGAAATTGTCAAAGGAGCTTTGCCTCCCCCCCCTCCTCCCTCTTCTTCTCGAGCTCCGAAGCCCCTCGAGCGTCTCCTCCACATACTTCCAGCCTCGTCTTCGTCCTCGTCGTTATATGCAAGGAGCTGCCGGGTTGTCGAGAGAGGCAGCCAGCTAGCACGCGAGTAGTGGGGGGGGGGGGAGCTCTTCCTGCACCCAGGGAAAATGGGTGACGCGAGCGTGGTTGTTAATGTGGAAACTCTGAAGACTCCTTACCTTACCCTGCAGCCCCCTTTGCCACCCCACCACCACATCGCGTCTTTCGCTCTTCGTATCCACGGCGCCTTGAGAATATTCCTCCCCCTCCTCACTCGCCGAGGGCTGCGCAACGTATATACGAATACGTGTACGTGAATTTGCACAAGCAGGGCGTTTTCAGTTTTGGATGCTTCATAAACTTCAGTAGTGGGGGGGGGGGGTGGTGGAGCTGCGCTCCTCTCGGTAAACTTACGCATTAATTGAGCGCGACTGTAACCTTAACGCCGGAGCGCTCCCTCGCTCGCGAATTATTACGAGGATGTTTGTTTATAGACGGTTGAACTTAATTAATGCTAATGCGCCGCTGCCGCCGATGCTCTCGAGTCGGCGTGTATAGAGTCTCTGTGTGATAATGTAACGAGTTTGTTGCAACATTTGTGGATGTGCCGGGATGTTTTTTCTCTTTTTTTTTATCCACTCGAGGATAATCGGGCGAACTTTGATCCGAGCGAAAAAGGCTTTTATTCAGCGCCCTCTGACTTCTATTTTTCGTCAAAGTTGGATTATTGCATTTTTAAGGGTGTACCTTTGCGTTACACGGGGCTCGTTTAGCGTGGCAGGGAGACGCGATGTATTTCAAATGCGTAATGAAAGTTGAAATTTCCCGTCTCGTTTATTCGTGTACCGCGTGTTGTATGGCTCTCTTGAAACGAACGATGTGTAATATACGTTTTCCGTGTAGGTATAGCGGTCCCCGACGAACTTTGCTCTCAGTCTGCGAATGAATAATTTATTTGGGGGGGGGGGAGATTTTTTTTTTTCAACATGCGCCCGAGCAATCGGTAATATATATGTAAACTGTGGGTTACACGAGTGGCCACGTACGAGTCCATTAAATACACGGAGGTGCAATGTATAATATATATGCGCGTCCAACGCATTGTGAGCGGCTAATTGAGTAAAAAGTTGTCGGTCCGTTTAACGGACGCTTAGGTCCGTCGCTGCAACGGCTATACTCGTCGCAACTCCAGAAGCAAGTTTCCCGGAAGTAGCGGCAGTCCCGCTCTCCGGTCCGTTTAACGACTTAATTGTGTACTCACTTGTCGTCTTGCCGAGAAAATTAAGTTCCTTGTCTTTCGCGCGTGGCAGGACACGGCTATACAGTTGGCCCGGTATATACACGGACCCGGACGCGCTACTACTCGTCACCCTGACGTACAATGGACCGATTGTTTTGCTTTCCGTTTTGCTCACAGCTGGACAATGCAGTCGTCTCTCTCTCTCTCTCTTTGGCTCTGTTTCGCTGATTACGGCTATTGTCGTACACGCGCAGGAATCGAGTCACAGTATGCACGACCATTCACAATCGGTTTTTGATGATTTTTTTTTTTGGGAGGGAATCGCATCATCAACGTGCTGCCGGAAGGATCAGTCAAGGTCGCGTTCGGAGCTTGGCTGAAAAGAAATTATGCAATCCTCTTTTTTTTTCAGCTCCGAGCTTTTGTCGTCGCGCACGCGCGTGACTTTTTTTCCCTTTGTCGTTTTTGTACCTATTGTCTCGACTTTGTTTCGCGACTGGGACGGAATTTCTCTCCACGTTTAAATCGTCCGTGTCGGTAAAGCGACATGAAACCGTGTAACAGGAAAATCGGTATGATAATCGGTTGGTTTTGCGACGGATAAAATAAAAAATTTAACGAGTAAAAAAAAAAATTTGTACCAGCCACAGAGTGGAGCAAGATTTGCCTATCCGACCGTGTTACATTTACATCACTTTAAATGGTTTTCGACGATACCAGCTCGAGTATCAGTCCCAAGGTTTGGTTCTCGTTTCATAAGAGCCTCACTCTGCCGACTGAGCTACCCAAGCCGGCGACGATCTACTGTCGTAGTTGGAATGCAAGAAGGAATCAAGTACGCGCATCGCGAATTCTCACGCTTACAGGTATGTATATTTATTCGTACGAGAAAAAAAGAGCCCCGTTGGTTAGTTGCGAGTCACTCGCTACGGCAATGCACAATGACCCAGTGGAAAGAGAGAGTGCCCACACGCCGAGTTGCAATACTAGTTTACCTACCTCCCTCTTTGGCTGTACGTGTACGAGAGGGTAGTGGAGATACCTCGTCAGCGGTGCAACACAACTGTACGTATGTATGTATACACACGTTGGACTGGTCAGCGACCGATACCGCATCGCGTGCACCCTATATTATATACATGTATACGCGGGCCAAGAGAGAGAGAGAGAGAGGGAAAGCAGTCGGTCGCCTTACGCTGCAACCGGCTGACCGTCGGTATATATATACACACGCACGCGCCACACAGGCGCGCCAAACCCTGTGGGAATACATGTATCCGTACGTCTCTGTCCTAGATTCTGGACGCGCTGGCGGAAAGTGAATCTGATTTCACCCTCTCGGACACGGGGCTGCTCGTGGCTATGGCTTTCTCACGTGACCGGTCATCGGCGCCCGATCGAACAGGTTCGTCCGACTCCCCACAATCATCTGCGTTTATCCACGTCAGTTGTACTTTGTTGCGTTTCCTTCCCCCCCCCCACCCCTTTTCGCCGATGAGAGAAGTAAGAAGGTGGTGATTTTTCGGCCAAGCCTCAGTTAAAACTCGGACCCCGACAAGAGCACATTGGGCCTTACTGTACAACGCTTGCGTTTCTTCTAGGATGTTGTTGTTCGTGCTGTGCTGTCATTTTTTGTTTAAGCTTACGTTTGCAACAAAGAGCGACATCGTCGAATTTAATTACGTTGTTCCAAGTGTACATGTATAATATGTGCAGGTTTGGTGTTTAATGACAACAACAATGGAAAATCTGGCCTAAAAATCCCGCGAGGAGGTAAAGGGGAACGTTAATTAGCAAAGTTGGACCAGTGCGCGAACAACGGTGGCCAGGCTCGCGGGTGAAATTAAACTAATTAAACTGATTTTCCGGGAAAATAAGGATTTTTGACGCTGTACACAGAGTTTCATCGAACTTTTACCCGGTGCACCGCTCATGAAATTATAATTGTAATTTCGCGTTGCAATGTGCGAGCGAGTAAATTGTTTGTAGAGCCTTGCAAGGGATAAAACGGGAGATAAGCCGGAGCAAGGAATGAAAAAAAAAAGAAAAAAAAAAAAACAGAAAAAGACTCCAGCATAAGGGGAAATAATCGGGCGATAAATCCCGGGGCTCACTCCCGTCGATTAGCCGCAGCATGCGCGCGGTTAAACTAGCCGGTTCTTCTTCCCAATATTTCCTCCGCGCCACGAGTGCTCGGGGGGAGGGAGGATGAGTTTTTCCAGGAAGGGTGTACACGCATGTATATCTTATCAAGCCAGCAGGCGTGAAAGCCGCGGAAAGGACGGGGGGCGCTCCCTCGTTTTCGCATTTTAATTGTTTCGCGCTCCGGAGCCCGGGAGCGTTTAAAAAGTGCTTAGAGCCCCGCGCCCGAGTGGATAGGTGGATGAGGCAACCAAAGAGGGTCGGGATGGTTCTTACCGGCTTTTCGCATTAATTCCATTCGGGACGTATCTGTCTTGTATCGGGTGTCCAGGTGCTCCTCCGTAGTATGTCAATTTTTACGATCAAGGAGTACCAAAAT
Organism: Copidosoma floridanum; assembly: GCF_000648655.2. The sequence continues at coordinate 1,447,988 of NW_019379459.1, read as the reverse complement.
TGACCAATTTCTCTTGAATAATTTGCCACAGCAGAGTCAGTCCAAGGAAAAACGAATCCTTGCCTCCCGGGGTAAGAGCTTGATAAATCACGTCTCGGTGCATACAACCCTTGGAGGAGGAGGAGGGGGTGGGCATCGATCTCGCGTCAAAGTACGTAGAGCTGAGCGAGAGACGTTGGCGGTGTAGGTACACCGACATTCTCGGGGAAACGATTAATTTGGGGACTGGCAAGGCGATAGGCGGTGCAGTGTGTGGCTGCGGAACCGTTCGTTGCACACGGATGTATGGAAATCTCCCGCGAAGGGGAGGAAGAGAATATCCTTCGCCTCCCAAGACCCAAGTAATATAAATTCAAATCAGTCCCTGTTTTCTCGCACAACAAACTCGAACTCTCGGCCCGTCCACCTGTGTGAGAATCTGTGTATGTGTGTAGGTGGCCGTCGGCGCACCTCCTTCTCTTATACCGTATACCGGCAATCGTACAGCACTATGCTGCTACGGTTGTTATACAGTGGCTCGAGTTATAAGCTTAAGTAATGAAGATATGCGACGACTAGTAGGTATGTAACCACTGTGGTGCGGAACTACCTCTAGTTTAACTATCCTCCGTGGACCGGAGTCTTCTCGACTTTTAGTTTTGCCTCTAGCCGGTATTGTCGCGGGTGTCCTGTGTGCACTCGAGCCGAGGCTGATAATCCACGGTATTGTTGCAAGTTTCTCAACTGTTGTATTTTACACGCGGTATACCTTAACTCATGTCATAACGAGTACAAAACGTATATATTTTTGTTGGGACCGTATGTATTATGAATTTAGTCAAACTCGGGACGAAAGCTTCTTACATAAGAGATAGGGACGAGGGGGGCTCCTCCATCTCTAGCTGCTAGAATATTTTACCCCCCCCCCCTCCCACCGACGGTGCGGGTCGTAAAGTGGATTTTAGAAAGTGGATGGGGGGGTGGGCGCTAGACGCGGGATATCCCTAAATATTAAGAGGGCATTAACGTAGCCGGCCATTTTGCATCGCGCGTGCGAGCCATCACCCCTTGCGCTTTGCTTGTATACGCCACCTACTCCGGCTTTTCCTCGCACTCTCCCGTGCATGTATGTGTTATTATATTACAAGGGCACGGGGCTTTGGCGTCTTGCACGAGCACCGGCGGCATCAGGAGCACTCGCAAGATTATGGAAATCGCGTCCGTGGGAGGGAGGCTTCAAGGAGTTTGCCGCTCGAAACGAAAGCTAGACGCGAGACGCGTATGGGCGTGTGTATATACGGGCGCTGAGACGCGCAGATGCTTCTTCCAGGGGCTTACATTGTACAGAGACGGGAGTAGTTAGATGATGGGTTATTACGTACGGTTGGGAGCGAGAGTATATTTTCCAAATGGGTGATAAATGAGGAGGCATGTCGTATACGTATGATTGTACCCACACGTATATAGGTACGCGTGAATTTTGAAGATGCGCGGGGTGACTCTGCCGGGGGAGGATCCAAGAGGGTGTGCTCCGGTTGATTTGTTGCCGGTTGGAGTAAGAGTTGTAGTAGCAATAATAATACAGAGTCGCGAGTCGAATGGAAGATGACGCATAAGGTCGTACGGCCACGAGGTGGATTGGTTTGGTGCTTTTTCTCTTCCGGCAAGTTGCGTCAAACATCTTTCGTGCCATTTTTTTTCCCGTCAATCCACCAAGAGACAAGAGGAACACGAAATCGTAACAATACGAGCAATAGATGTTGCGACTTTTACAAAACTATCGCCAGAGAGTGGTATTGTTATCCATTATTCTCGATTTCCTCATGAAATTCAAAAGCACCTATCTCACGCGTGGAAGCTTTGGTTGGAAAATGACGGTCAATATCTTGTAAACCGAAAGAGTCTCACCCTCCACGACGCGGCGTATAATATTGGAGTTCGAAGCCCGTGGCGTCGCTGAAGGCGGGGGGGGGGTGGTAGCGGCGCGGGGATGGGGAAAACGAGAAACTCGCAAGTAATTCCTGGAAAGCCGTTTTGGTAGGTATATTAAGGTCGCGCGCGAATCCCCCAATCTCGAACTATTTGCGGCACGTGAAAAGTCGGGGATTTGAATAGTCGCTCTCTCTCTCTCTCTCTTTCCATACATACTATATCGAGCTGCTTCTGGCTGGAGGTCCGCGACGCCGAGGAGAAGTAAGGGGTGCGAGACCCGGGGATATTCGAAAAGCTGAGCATATAGGTACGGAGAAAAGCAAGAGGAAATTCAACGTCGGGAGGCAGCGGAGGTGAGGGAGGCTATACATGTAGGAGAGTATAGGGTCGTCTATGGAAGTAGTCGAAGGCGAGGCTGCGGCGCATATAGGTACACACGATAGGCATTACTGACTCTCAAAAAGAGGATAGCAGGAGGAAGGAACGGCGACCGAGTCTCTATGCTCGCTGATGGCACGAGGGAGACAGAGAAGGGGGACGGGGGAGCTTACAAGGAGCCCATCGTAAGGGAAGTAGCTGCGGGAAAACAAAGGAAGATAGAAAGATTAGCAAATTTTTTAAGTTATACACATTGAATCCACGGATTAGTTGTGGCCTTCTTGCGTATCATTCCGAAAAAAAAGAGTTGCAGTAATTTTTATCTTAATTGCACTGCAAACATTTACGCATTGTACGATACATACTTTATTATACTTTACTATAAGTTCTGCGTAAAAAGTTTTTTCTTTTATTTTCAGATTCGAGTGATAGCTGATAATAAACGTTGAAAATAATAACTCGAGCGGTAATGCTATCAAGTATTCATTAATATAGATAACTTTCAACGTTTCGGCCCGTACAGTTATATGGATAACATGGCCCTCATAAGGTACAAATTTTAATCGTCACACTAGTGACTATGTGTGCAAGATGATAAAGCGGCAAATTCTTTTTTGCCTCGGTTGAGCGGCAAATCTACAGCGATAAAGTTTCTTACCGAACCTTGTTCATTATGACAACCGTCATATGGTTGAGATATGAAAACTCTACCCCTAGTCTTATTTTAATTAAATTCACTGCAGTACCATGATGAATTTAATTAAAACGAAAGTTTTCTCCTCTGACTTTATAAAGCAATGTAAAATTACCGGTACGAACATGTATATATACATATAATTATATGTTTTAATGCAACGCGAGAAAATCAAACATTATTATGAAGCTTTCGTTATCAACTTTGTTCCGGGCCGCTCGGATAATTTTGGACTCGGTCTAAACTTTTGATTAAATTACCCCGCGAAACGATATATATGCTCCATTCGTTTTTTCCTTCACTTCCACGAAGTAATAATTTGACGTGAAATCTCGTTGATTCCGTCAAAGGGTTGTTTATCAAACTGATTCGTGATAAAGAGTATATTATTCATCGACTGACGAGAACCAGTATCTGTTTGTGCGTGTGCCGTAAGTAAAAATAAATTTTACGAAAAAACGACAGTGTCAAAAACAACGGCAGAGTCGAGGAAAATGGAGCCGAGCGAACGAGGGTGTGGGCGAAAGTAAGGCAGATGATATTATTCGGCCGTCCCACCGAGCGGGGGGGGGGAGGAGGGGGAAGAGAGAAAGAGACCCTCGCCTAGAGGCTAGACCCGTTATAGCTACATCTCGGTCCGTAGAGACGACGGGCTGCTGGCGGCGCGCCATTTTGCGAATGCTAAATCATTTATTGATCCAAGAAGGTGCGCCTCGAGTTTCCTCCGCGCGCACGCTCTCTCTCTTCCTTCGCCCCGGCATCCGCCCTCGAGCTTCCTTCTATCCTAGGGAACGAGGATACGTAACGGCGCTGCACTGCGGCCCACCCCCCCCCCCTTACTCGCTAGGGTCTCACCCTGCGACTCTTTGCTCTCCTTATTTCGGAGCCCCGGCGAATTTACGAGCCTGCGGATATTAGATTTTGCGGAAACTTTGCCTACGCCGATACGTTTAGCGCGATAGTTTAGCACGCGGATGATCGCACGAGCTGGTATCTCTATATGTACCTTGAGTCCGTGAGTTTGGAGTTGGCGGGGAGTTTGCATGATATTAGAATCGATTGTACATTTTTTTGATATGCATGTTCGTAATCGTTGAGCGGAGATGGAGGGATGCAGGCGCAAAGTTGACCGCGACTTTATTTATATTTCACTCGAGTTTCACACAAAGAGGAAATTAATTCGTTGCATCGATAAGGGGTTGGCTGGGGGGTGGTCTTTGTATTTTATTTATGCTACACGGGCTTCGTTGCATATCATCGTTATGGGAATAAAAGTGGGGTTTTGCTTTATTATTTGATCGAAGCGCTTTCGCTTGGAATTATTTTTATGCCACGTGAGTTCGAGTAAATATTTACAAGTAGAACGTAAATCTCGTCTTAAAATTTAGTGCTAAATAGTGATAGCGCTTCGATTGAATTGGAGTGACAAACAGCTTTGTGTTTTTATAAAAATCGTTTGATCGAGTTAAGAAAACAACGAATGAACAATGGAGACAAACAACACTGTTGGATCAAAGTGAATCGAGCTTTTCTACCGAGCAGCATCTCCGGGTTCCGTGCAGGTCCCACTCGACTCCCTATTACCGGGCGAAATTTTACTCCAAGAAATTTACAGAGCACCCGCACACTTAACTGCCCTCCCCGACCACACGGGCACAGATGCTTCGGCAATGGTACTCGCCCGCCGTATATACGTGTATAGGTGTATAATATACGGACACGTATAGGTGTATCACAAAGGCAGAGGTAGCCGGCTCGCTTCTCTACTTCGAAATTCGGGCCAGAACGAAGAGCGAATTTATGGCCTCGCGGGGGCTCGCAATGCGCGTATACTTATATGGGTGTGTGTATCTCCTCTCGTTTGCAGGCTCTCTCTCGAAAATACCGGATACCTACCCCTTTTCTTCTCTTTGCGTTAGCTCGTGTCTGCGCGCGGCCGAGGGTGGACGTATATATATATAGTGCGCGTAAGGTTCCGTGCGAGACGCCGGACCTCTCCAAGGTTGACGTCGGTGCGAAAAACTCGAGGGTGGCTCGCGCTATACCCGACGGCGAAGCCTATTTTCCTTCGCTTAATGAAATGACGCGGGCAGACCCTACCCGGCTTTGCTGGACATCTGCTGCTGGCTAGTGGTTCTCGCGTCCCTCTCGAATTTCTTGAGTTTGCACAGCGCAGCCGATCCCGCTTTGGATACCTATACTCGATGGGAAATTAATGGGATATCATGTTATTATTATTTCAGCGGTAACAGTATATAGATTATACGATTATTCATAAAATAATAATTATTGTTTTGGCAACCACCAAAAATGTTATCGATTCGAAAGTATAGGCACCGACACCGATACGTTGGTATTTTTGGTAAGAGGTAATATGAAAATTAAAAATTCATCGGACATGCACTTGCGAGTCCTTTGGAATTCAACTTTCGGATTAAAACGAGATCTGAAAACGTTTCAGGAATTCGAAACTCCAAGCGGCGTGTTATCCGTACCTCTGAAAATTAAGCGAAGCACTTGGGCCTCCAACGTAATTCTGTATGGTTTTAATTAACTTTGGAACTCGAGTGACACCATTTTTCACGAAACGGCAAACGGCGAAGGAAAAAAAAAAAAAAGGCGCCACAGAAGAGAGGGGGGTACAAGCTCGCGCAAGCTCTCCGCAGGAGGAAAAATGCGGATTTTTCCCCGCGCGCAGAATCGTAAAAATACGGGCAAGCCGCGTAAGGGGCTGCGTGGGACAAAAGGGGTCGAAAGGGAGGATCGGCGAAAAATGTAGACGGGGGTCAGTGTATCCTGGGCTGCGGAAAAATTCACGCCCGCCGCGTCTTTTCTCCGCGACATTGCGTGCGGTACTTTTACGGTAGAGGTTTTGTGAAATAAAAAAATCGTATGTTATAGTGCACAATTTTACCTACAGTGCCCAACCAAATTAGTTACCCTCAAGCCACTTTAATCTCAGGTATGGACGTAATCCGCAAATCTCGATGTACAGTGTCCGAGTTAGGTGCCACTGTTGGGGCATCCACATCCAAATACAACCCATGCAGATGGATAAAACAAACGAAGGTATAAATAAATTGCTTAAACGTAATTGTGCCCGAAAAATACCAGTACTCGAAAGACGAGGTAAGAAAACAAGCTCTGAAAAAACATAATATTGTATGCCTCTTGGGGGGAGGTATGTCAAAATCATCGCGTGCTTGCGCTGATTTTAGTGTAAGCGCCACTGCGAAAGGGGATGTACATGACACGAGGATATTTTGCAAATTAGCGTTGCCGGAAGTATTCGCCGCGGTATGCCGGGCTCTCGGCAGTCACGAGAGCCGGGAAGTGATATCCGGGCCGCTGAAATTTCCCAAACAGAGTAAGCGTACCTTTCAAGGCCGCCTTTTTGGGAAACGAGTGCTCGCAAAGTACACTTTTTGCCTCCAACGATAAACGATGGAGTTCCGGCGATCTTTTGTGCGAGCCGAGTAATCCTCTTAACCACGAAGCAAAAGGACCCTCGCGTCTTTGAGCCATACCCCCGGGTAACCGTACAACTTTCACGACTACAATGTGGCCCTTCGAGTGGTTTTTTTCTCCCTCGTAAAATCTTGCATCGGGCAATATACAACTCCCGGCGAAATCATACGACCCTTGGAGCGGGAAAACGAGCTGTGCGCGCGAGAGAAAGGACGGAGGGATGGAGACGGGGCGAGCAAAGCTTCGACTTGGCCGGAGATAAGCTGTCGCGGGCGAGAGAGAGAGAGCTTTCCGGGGAAAAGGCCAGGATTTCAATTTGGCAAAGTTCTGAGATGAAGGGAGATACGGAGTTGAGCCGCTGCAGGCGAGCGCCATGTGTATACACTTTGCCTAGGAAGGAGCGAGTAGTGCAGGCCCCACCCCTGCGGCTCCCCCCTTCCTCGGATTCGTTTCGCTACATCTTTCTCGCTCGGGTATATGTATGTGGGAACGAGCAGCTCCCTGCCTTTCTGGATGATACGTAGGGGCGCGCGGCGCCATTTTGAATTAGCTGCGCTTGGAGGAGATGCTTTTCCTAGCGCTGCGTCCCGATGAAACTTTTATGCGAAAGTTCTCTGGTGCCGTGGTAGCTTTTCCCGCTCAATTTCGCTTTAATCCCCTCGTTTCGATGGTTGGGCCGGGGCCGACGTTGGAAAAACACCTTTTATAATCTTTTCCTCTGGTGTTGGGGCACGCCAATCGTGCCAATTGACTTTTGTTAACATTTTTCCTCCTTGAATGTTTTCCAATGGGAATGCCCGAACGAACACGTTAAGCGGAGGAAGAAAGTCAATTATTCACGAGAATCGAGTTCAAAGCCCTGCGCGACAGAGTCTGCAAACGATCTAAAAGTAGATGGTGGAAGAGTATTCCTGAATCGATGGAGCTAAAGTCGAGGCTCGTGACAGATCCTTAAATCATGCAAATGTTCCCGGGAGAAGAAGGGGCGTCGTTTATTATTCGAGTAGACTTTCTCGGGTATTTTCAGGTACTTTTGACATATTGCTCTTGGCTAATTGAATTACCCGTTCTTTTGCAGCCGATCTGAATTCAAGCACTAAAATTGCACGCGTGATTGTTAGAACTGACTCTAGTATTTTTATGAAATTAAATTCTTTTTTCATGTTTATTTTCAATTGTTTTAGCAATTGAAATTTCAGGTGAGAATTTCGAAAATTACCCTCTAAATTTTTTGCCTTACCCTTTCAGCGCGAATTATCCCTATACCTTTCAGTTGGTGCTTCCTTTAGCTGAGAGATGACACTACCGTCTGACTTCTCCGAAACGTCGGTAAGATCGATGATGGACGTTGTCTACTTTCGATGGACCAAATTTAAATAAAGTAAGTATTGGCTAATTTTTTTTTTTTTTTTTTTGTTAATATTTAAATAACATAAATAATCATAAAAAAAAAAAGCTTTTGAAAATCCATTTCAAGCATATATTCTGAATAAGTAAAAAGGTTTTTCTCAATGCGACTTCTACCCTTAAATTTCTCCAAATCTACGACTGGGCTAAGTAATTACCTCGAAGGATCTCCGAAACGAGTAGAGAGAAGGAATAAAAAGGAGCTCGAAGAGACTTTCCCTTCTCAAAAATATTTCTTATTTTTCCAAACAGTTGGAGTTTATTGGAAAAGTTGAAGCTATTTATCCATTCTTATATGTGGTATCAACGGCAGAAAAATGTATTCGTAATCCAGTGGTGATGCGTTCGCGTCTCTATTAAGACTGTACTGTTAGTCAATTGACGTATAACATCATTCTTGATGAGTCTTTAAAATATACTACGTAAATCAAATCAATTATCACATGACACGTTGAAATCAGATTGACTTTTTTTTATGGATCTGCAAAATAAAACTTGAAAATCAAACAAACAATTAATATATCTTGAAAAGGGCAGACGTCAGAGTGACGAAAAGAGGGCGGTTAGGGAGGGCTGCTCTTGAATTCACAATTTGCCAAAGTTCCACAACCGCAAGCGTCTTCTTTGTCTTCTTCTCTCCTTTTTGAGTTTTAAATAGTTTCTCGCGAATTTAAATTAGGAAATTCATCCCTCGCTCCAATCTATTAACCTCGGCTCGACAAAGGGAGGGACCGTTAGGAGGAAAAAGGACTATTCCATCGATCGTCAAAGTTACCCTTACTCCCCTGTAAGAGGACGGATGTGCGATTGATTTCAAGACGCACCACGGGACGATTAATCGACAGAGTTTTTGTATCGTGAAAGTGATGTAAAAGCAGCAAGAAGCACCCATTTCAGTAGCTCTTTAAGGTATACGGAAGAATCTCGCGTTGAGGAGATCCGATTACCCCTCGGCTGATGCTCCTCCGACTCGAAGAGATAAGAATATAAAGCATGGCACCAAGTTCTCTTTACAACCGAGGGGTGGCAACTTCAGGAGTATGCGTAGAATGATTATATTTTGTACACAGCTGGAAAATTCAGCCCGAGCCGCTCGTATGGTTGCAATCAATGCGCCATCAGTTTTATCCAGGATTCTGGCAAACAAAACCTGAGGATCAATCTTTTTTTTGGGATGGGAAGGGGTCCATGGTGATGTTTGAATACTATGAATATCGTGCTGCTTCGAACTAGAGACACCAATATTTTTCTATTATGTTTCATATATCTTCTTCGTGTGCTGTAAATTATACTGAAATACGCATTTGGTGATAGAAAAATATCTGATCTAGAAATTTGTTGCATTAATTTTTAGCCCTCATCATCTTTTCAACAGTTCCGTCTTTGTACCAAAATTTTAGAGAGTTCAGTATCGTTGTAAACAAGCAAATGAGTGCAAAGCGTATAAAGCTCCTGTGCGTACCGATAAATTTAAACTCAGGATACCTATTAAAAATTTATAAATAAAGTTTATAAAA